>CAIGQQ010034701.1:180097-206708 GCA_903798035.1 Danio albolineatus
ATATATATATATATATATATATATATTTTTTTTTTAATTAATTAATTTTTTTATTTTTCAGCTTCATTACTCCAGTCTTCAGAGTCGCACAATCCTTCAGTAATTACTCTAATATTAATTATTATTGTTGTTGTTGTTGTTGTTATTAATAGCAATAATGACTGGAGTAATAGTTTCATTTAAAACTACAAGAAAGCGGTTATTTATTTTTTTTATAAATTATTTAACAATTTAACATTTTTTTACATTAAATAACTGCCACCTTGATGAACAGATTAATTTTCATTAAAAAAAAAAAACACGAAAACAAACTAGGCATGGGACGATAACCGTTTTCAAGGTATACCACGGTTTGGAAAAGTCAAAGTTTTCATACCGCCAAAATTTTGTAAATTGTTAAGAAATCTGTGTTTTTGAAATGAAGACTGCAGAAGTCAATTATTCAATTATTTAGCCTGACATGTTTACTGCCCCAAAATATTTTAAATGTTTCTCAAAATAAATTATATTGTGTTCAAAAGGGAAAAAGGTTTTTGTTCTCTAGGCAGACATTTAAAAAGAATATATTTTACTGTAGTAAACACAATACCGTCATACCGTGAAACCGTGATATTTTTATCCAAGGTTATCATACCGTCAGAATCTTATACTGGCCCATGCCTAAAACAAACTGACCCCAGACCTTTGACCGGTAGCGTTTGCCTTAATTTCTTAAAATAATTCAATCATTCGAATGTTATAATAAACATATTTTTGATGAGTGGTTGTGTAGACTTGAATATCTGTTTGTAATTGTTATTGTCATACTTTTTCTCATACAAAAAGGCAACATTCCTTTCACTTACGCTCATGTGTAAGAAGTCTTTTGCATTTTAATAATCTCAGACATCCCAAATGGCAATTTGATCCTCTGTACAGCACTACTTTGTGATATAGTCCAAATTCGCCAAGATTTCGTGACATTCCACCCGTCACATACACCTAATACAATTTTATGACTTGATTTTTACATTTTTTTTATTCTGTTCATTTATTTTTCACATTGTGAAAGTCATAGAGGAATCTTGATTGTTCTACCATTCTCAACAGAGGTCTCAAAAGTTCCATTTGAATGCATTTATTTGACCAAAAACACAATAAAACCTTTATTTCCTTTGCCTAATCTGAGCTTTCAGCAGCCATTCGGTTTCATCATGTGATACTAACACACTAAAAAGAAAAAATGGTTCACCCCAATCTTCTGCACATTGTTGCATATTTAATATTGTGAGATTCTTCTGCAGAGACCAGCCCAGTGCTCACCCTGGCTTGTGGTTTTACAAATTTAAGCAATTCGCTTGCACAATCAACCATTACATAACATTCTTACTGTATTATTACAGCCCCTCTGTATCTGCAGTATTCAGTTGTTTTTGTTTCCCCTTTATTTTCAGCACAATAAATACACATGCGCACACACAAGCACAATTTACTGTTGTAGATATTATTGTCTGATAAATTGGAAAATGGCTAAGATCAAACTATTTAAATAAAGTTGTTTTTTAAGGAATAGTTCTCCCAAAAATGAATTTACACACCCTTTACTTGTTTCCAACATTTTTTTTACTGTTAAAAACAGAAGATATTTTAAAAATGTTGTAAACCTGTAACCATTGACTTGGATAGTATTTTTTAAAATTCTATGGAAGTCTATGGTTACAGGTTTTTCAGCTTCATTCAAAATCTCTTTATAGTGTTTAACAGACGAAAGAAACTCATAAAGGTTTGAAACCACTTGAGGGTGAGCACATTTTCATTTTGGGGTGAACTATACCTTTAATGAGGAAAAAAAGTTAATTAATATCTGATGAAATATATTTATCACAGCCGACAGAAAACAGGTGGACAGACACACTTGCTCTTAATACACAAAACTCCCATTGTTCATTCAGCAGGTGATTTGAGATTGAAATGTGGGGGATGTTCCTTTTTTTTTTAGTATGACCTTTCAGCATGACCTTTAATGACTGATTTTACATTCTGCTTTCATAGTTCCTCAATATCAGGTTTTCGTTAAGGGAACAAATATAGGGGTATTAAAAATACTTGGAAATCCGAGAGACATCCTTGAAAAATATATTAGGTGTTTGGTTTGGTTCATAATGGAAACATTCTGGGGTTTCCATTACATCTCACACTGACTGACTTTGGATTCTTGGCTAATTTAAAATATACACACCCATGACTGAAGATGTAACAGAAAATGACATCAGTATTGTCTCTTTTTTCAAAACACAGCATTAAAGAGTCCAGCTGCTTTCCACGAACAGAGGAAAAGTCTGGAGAGAGCACGCGTGAGTGACTTTATCTTTCTTTTTTTACTTGAAAACCAGGAATTAGCTTTCCCCCCCACCCACAATCTGATCGTTATTTTCTTTCTCACCGCCATAGACTGAGGATTACCTGAAGAGGAAGATCAGGAGCCGGCCGGAGAGGTCAGAACTGGTCAGGATGCACATCCTAGAGGGTAAGTGTCATGTCATTGTTTTAAATATGACAGTTCAAATATTTCTTTTTACTATATTATATATTTACTATGTTATATATTTATTTTACTATATAATTGTCAAAGTGTTATCTAATTGTCTGCTATTATGTACTGGTTTTATCTTATCAATTCGAATGACTTCAGCTCCTGTGCCGGAGTGAAGGAACTTATATATATTATCATATGTTTTCCATTCCAGTTACAGCAGAAACAGCTAGTTCATCAGTATGCAAAGCAAATATCAGTCAGTGACTTTTAAAGGACTTAAGGGGGTATTTATGTTGGAGAAAGGACTAATTTTGTTAATGTCTGAACTTTGTTTCACCCACAGAGACTTCGGCTGAGCCTTCACTGCAGGCCAAGCAGCTGAAGCTGAAAAGAGCCCGTTTGGCCGACGATCTCAATGATAAAATCTCCCATCGCCCTGGTCCCATCGAGCTCATCCACAAGAACATCCTGCCAGTGCACGCACTCATTGGTCAGTCTGAAACCACTGTCAAATAACCAGAGTGTGAATTACTGGGGGGTTTAGGAAGTTTGGCCCCTCCTATTTAACACCTAATCTCGCCTGAAGAATGTCAAAACAAATGTTTTGGGGTGTCTGCCCTTTAAACAGTGATAGAGTTAACTCCGATCTGTATACTAACTAATAATATTAGTAATTAAAAACAGTAGATAATATAAACGGTTTCTTATGTTTGCTGGAAATCCTTGAAAATGCTTGATTTTTAATCTCCCGGTAGTGTTTTCTAGGTTTGTAAAAGTGCCTCTGCTGTTAGATAAAGTTCTTGAAACTGCTTGAAATTGAAATTGTGATGTTTTAGAATAATTTATCTGACTAAATAGGTGATAATTATTAACTATTTAAATAAAATAAAATAAAAATAAGGCGACACGGTGGCACAGTAGGTAGTGCTGTCGCCTCACAGCAAGAAGGTCGCTGGTTCGAGCCTCTGCTTGGTCAGTTGGCATTTCTGTGTGGAGTTTGCATGTTCTCCCCGTGTTCGCGTGGGTTTCCTCCGGGTGCTCCGGTTTCCCCCACAGTCCAAAGACATGCGGTATAGGTGAATTGGGTAAGCTAAATTGTCCGTAGTGTATGTGTGTGAGAATGTATGGATGTTTCCCAGAGAGGGGTTGCGGCTGAAAGGGCATCCGCTGCGTAAAACAAATGCTGGATAAGTTGGCGGTTCATTCCTCTGTGGCGACCCCAGATTAATAAAGGGACTAAGCCGAAAAGAAAACATGAATGAAAATAAAAATAAGTCTTTTTACTTTTGAATAAAATGAAAACTCTGGAGTCTGCGCAGATGCCTGTAGCATGATCTGTCTGTCTTTTTTAATTACCTGTGTCCTTTAAAACTAAAGTAAATGTAGATGTTTGCAACTTTGTCACACATGTTAAATATTGGAAATGATTCAAATACACACGGAAAGTGCTTGAAAAGTGCTTAAATTTTACTTTGGAGAAGGTAAAAGAACCCTTTATAAGAACCCTTTAAATTTTCATTTGACCACCCCTATAGCAGTTCATACCATTGTGTATGCATATGCATAATCATGCCAAGTAAGCAATGTGAGAAAAAATTCATTCAGCAGTCAAACTGGCAGATCTAGAGCACTAATAGACACCATAAGCGTTCACAAGTCATTTTTCTTGTAAAATAGGTGTTTTTATTGACATATAGCCTAAAAGTAAAGTAAAATTAGCCACATAGTCTGGAAGTGCAGTCTTCCATGGTCATCCATTTGTTTGTGCAGGAATTTAAACCTGTCCTTGTTTGTTTTATGTCAAAAATAGGTTTTCTTTGAGAATCTCACGTCTGCTCAAATAGCCAATCAGAGGTTACTGTAGGCCGTAATACACTCAATATGCCCCAAAACACTGAAAACCTAAATCGGTTTGACTGATAAATTAGATGTAACTGAATTAAATATATGAATTTGTTTCACTAAAGTACGTATTACACAAACTAACATTAGCGAAAAAGTTGATCCCCCAATTGGCAGTGTATAACTTGCACCTTGCAAATAACAGCGTTTATGTTGCATGCAGTTATAGCAATGTCAGCTGTGTTGGTGTTATTGCTTAAGCACATTTTCTCCACAAATGACAACAATGCAAATCTATTTTTTGTCAAGTTGGCAAAAGGAGGAGCCTTTAGATACATTTAGTGTCAATTACATCTGTCGTCTCATCATGTAGCAGCTGAACTTCAGTGAACAAAAAAAACATACTTTTTTGTTGACATGGATTCATTTACAGTATTAAACCACTTAAATTTCTTTTATTTAATTTTTTTTAGAGTTATAATTCATACCTCCCTACCACCCACCCGCCAAGACCCCTGCAATTTATTTTTTCAATAAATTCTTTCATCACCCTTAAATCATTCCAAATTAACTTAGCAAGCTCTGGATTAAAGCACGTGATTTATATCAATTCATTTTACCATGACTTTTATGGCCTTTTACATCTAAGTGTTGACCTAGACGTTTGAAAGAGAGACAGAATCTTGAGTTTTCATTTAAAATGTCTTAATTTGTGATTTTGTTTAAAACGACATGATGCTGAGTAAATGAGAACAGAACTTTAATTTAACTCTATTTGAAGGAATAATTTACCCCAAATTGTAAGTATTAAAAATTTGGGTTTATTTACTCCAGGCAATACAATTTATGTTTACTTAGAGTAAAATATTCTATTGTTTGTTTCTCCATCAAATGTAAGTGAAGGGCTCATCATAGCATTTTCGATGGCACTTAGGCACCCTCAATGTAATTTTCATCATACCTTCTGAAAAAACAAAAAAACAATCTTCTCTAGCATAACGATGAATAATAAATGTATTACTTTTAAAACTTGTGATTCTTGTTCACAGGAGAGTTTGTGCCGCGGTTGGTGATTTGGTTAAAAAATTGTAATGCTGGCTGAAAGTCTCCATATATCTCAATAGCACTCATTAAATTAAGTGGTTAAAATGTATTTATATTGTTTGTGGACGGTGTCAGAGCAAAAAACAAACAAACTGATGTTTGGTCCAAACTGTCAAGATTTGTCTACTTCGCACAGACAGGGCATGTCATCAGCGCATTCTCACCATGCAAACATATAAGGTGCATGTCCACCGAAGCAGCTAAAAATGCCTGTGCTCTTCCAAAAATGCTCAGACAAGTGCTTGAGAGCTTTTCTGCAGTCTGCGTTTAACTCTGAGTTGAATATTCTTCTATTGTCAGCGGATATATATATCGCTGGGTACCTCTCATGCTGTGTTTAATTACTGATAAGTTGGACATGAAGTAATCTCCCTGATTTTATCATTTCTGGTATCAGGTCTGTGCATGTTAATGTTCGTTGGAGGAGGCATGTCTTTGGACAGTGATTATTCAAGGAGGGCAGGATCTTTATCTTTAGCAACTGGTAGCCACTGTGAAGTTGCCTGCCCGACCATCCTTTATGACATATGCACATTGGGAATGTAATGCATAATATAGGCAGCAAGAACTCATCCATTGTGTTGTTACGCAACGTGTAGTTGAATGAGCATCATCCAATCATGAATGGGAATTCTCTAGATTAGCATGTGTGTCAGACTATTGTTAAAAAAGTTATTGTTATTTTTATTAGTGTATGCCTGCACAAATCATACAACTAATCCTTGTGTGTACCATTTTGGAAACAGACATGATCAGGTTGTACATACAAGATGTAGAATTGGCCACGCAAGACTTACACACTGATATTTGTAGAAAGGGGAAGAAAAAACGCTTTGTGACTTGTGTAAGAATATTTTGATGATAAAACATGTTTTAATAGAATGCGTATTTTAAAATGATATAAGAGAACGTCTTTTATTTTAAGGGAAATGTTTAAAAAAGTGTGTTCTGGAGAAATTTTAGAATATTTATCATTAATCAAACTGAAAGATTGTGTATGACTCTTTTCAGCGTTGTTGTTATTTGCATGTTTTTGGTACAATGAATGTTTAATACAAAACCGATATGATTGTATATTTACTGTAGGTTTTCACATGAATATAGCCAATGCTGCTGATATGACATTAAAACATAAATAAATTAATCTCTTGTGTGTATTTTCAGGTACCGAGTCTCCGAAGGGAGAGAGCTCATCACTGGATGAGGACAGCAGTGATGCTCTTTCTCCAGATCCCCAGTGCAGTCAGGACTCTCCGCTGGGTCTCGGACCTCAACACTCCCCCTCTGATATGCTGAACATGAACGGAGATCTCTCACCCACTCAGGTAGATTCCTGCTTTTCAGTATGAGATCAGTGGAAAATCGCTCCCTAAGGGCAGGACTGCTATTTCATTTAGTAAATGTTGTTGCTGTCATCCAAACGTGAAATATTTTGTTTCCAATTTGAGTGGAAACTCGCTCTAAATTGATTTGTACTTTAAATTAGAGCTGCACCATATTGGAAAAATCTAACATTTCGGTTTTTTTTATTTTGCAATAGATATTGCAATATGAATACAATTTCACCATATCTCTATTTGTAAAGAATGTATAATGTTAGATCGATTGGGATGATTCTGCAGTGGGAGTGCATCACCATAAAATCTAATAAACAATCTATAACATTTTTGGGGTCCCGACACATTTTCTTTATTGTCTGTGCTACTCACAGTGCGTTATTCTATTTGCATGTGTTGTGAGTATTTTCATGCACTTGTTTAGTCAGAGATTGATGAATTAATGTTTACTATTTGCATCTCCATGAAATTTAATAAACAATCTATAAAGTTTTTGCGATCCCAGACACATTTTAATTGTGGTCTGTGCTATTTGCAGTGTATTTTTGTATTTGCATGTGTTGTGAGTATTTTCATGCATAACAATAAATACATTCAAGAAAAAGACCTGAGTCTATAACAGTATTCAAGTACAGTAATTGAATGATAAAAGTAATTCAATAAAATGAATCCAAAGTTAAGGTCACAAATGGTACAATTTCTTATACCTGAATGTTTTTTAAATCATTATACAATCACAGGCATGATAAACGCATACAAATGATAATACACACTCAACATTGCATATCCTGTGATGTGACTATTGTGAATGACTACATTGCGATATTGATGCTGAAACGATATATTGTGCAGCCCTAATTTAAATGATCCATAGTTGCATATTAGGATGCATTAGAGATCACATACCATGTTTAACCAGAGTATATAATGTAGTTCCTCACTCAGGCTCCTCCTCCTCTTCTCATCACATCTGACGCCTCTTCACCACCGAATCTAACCAGTGAAACTAACATTTCAAACTCTTCCCGTCCACCATCAGGACATTCAAAGGTAAGGTGTACAATTCATTTTCTGAACCAAAGAAAAAAAAAAAAATATATATATATATATATATATATATATATATATATATATATATATAATAATCGGGTCATGCTTGTTTTAATTTGATGTCTGGTTATACTCAGTCCAAGTCCAGCACAGATCGGACCTATCAACGATCAAAGAAACCCAAAGATAACAAGCCCAAAGTAAAGAAGCTGAAATATCACCAGTATATCCCACCTGATCAGAAGAACGACAGAGAACCTCCTCCTCAGCTGGACTCCTCATACGCCAAAATCCTCCACCAGCAGCAGCTTTTCCTTCAGCTTCAGATTATCAACCAGCAGCAGCAGCACTACAACTACCACACCATCTTACCCGCACCTCCGAAGTGAGTACAAGCACTCAGATTCATTTGAGTGTGTTGTGTATAATTGTGTAAAAAAAAAAAAAATCTTGTATGTCCACTTAGAGCAAAATGTAAAATTTTTCATGTAAAAATTATATTGTTTACATCTTGTGCCATTTAAAATAGCTGTTTGTTTTAATATACAGTAGTCAACATTCAAAGTGGATCAAGGGTTTTCATCAAAGATGTCCTTAAACTATTGAACATCACCCATTCTTGTCTTAGAGCAATTTTGATCCACTTCAAATGTTGACAACTATCACTGTTATGGTAGAAATTGTACATTTTAGTGGTCTTTGATAGGAAAAAAAACTGCATTTACTTGAAATAGAAATAGTTTATAACGTTATAGATGTATTTACTGTCAGTTTTGATCTATTCATTGTATTCTTGCTCAACATTAGTAATCATTTAAATAAAAACTCACTGACTTCAATCTTTTAAGCAGAAGCATTTCTGATTGGTCTCTACCAATATAGATCATGATTCCAAAAAATAAATAAAAATAAAATAAAAATACTACAGAGATTAAATTGACATTAAATAGGTTACAATCCTATTGTAAAGATGCCTAACTATTCTAAAAAAAATAATCTGTTTAATTTCAGACTTTCAGCTGAAAAGCAGCAGCCATCCACAACTCCTGGCACTGCTTCTTCCCAGACTATTTCCACCTCCTCTGCAGTTCCCTTCAATCAGAATGGACCCAGTCGTCAGAGCCAGCCTACTGTGGCAGGAGCAAAACCCAGCACATTGCCTGCAAACCTGGATGAATTCAAAGTAAATAACAGTGGCCGCTTCATTTTTCTGCCAATTTTGGATCCAGAAAATGTTTTTTAATTGAGTTCTAAGAGAAAATGATGTTTTGTTTTGTTTTTATTGATTTTTGTTCATTTCTCTTCCAGGTTGCTGAACTTAAACATGAACTCAAATTGAGGGGTTTGACTGTATCGGGCACTAAGAACGATCTCATTGAACGCCTGAAGAACTACCAGGAGCAGAACGGTGGTTCATCAGCAGCAGGAGCTCCACCTATGAAAACAGCGCCTGCTCAGTTACCACAGGTGTCAGTTCAGTCTAGTCCACATCAACCTCCCAAAGACACAACTGTACCAATGTCAGCCTTTCCCATGACAGCTACCACAAGGGTCCACAGCACAACACCACCTCAGATCATGCGCTTCAGCAGCACCAGCTCCTCTCCTCCTGTGTCTCCTACCCCGTCTGACCGCTCTGTGGCTGGATTGAGTCCAGATGAGGCCAGCTGCAACGGGGATGTGTTTGGAGAAATGGTAAGTCTGTGGTCGAAAAGCGTGGATGTACAAAGTATCAGTACCATTTTTTATAGGTATCTTGAATAGTTCATTTATTCATTAGTTCTTGATAATTTGCTGTTCTCACATTATCGCTTATTTACCTTCGTCTTGCTCCAGACCTGTATGACCGACTTTCTTATTGGAATTGAAAAGGGCATATTCTGAAGAATGCTGGTGAACTAAACCGTTTCACTTCCCAATTACTTCCATTGTATGTAATAAAAACAACAATGGAAGTCAGTGGGAACCAAAATGATTACTACAGTTCTACAAAGTATGCTTTTGTTAATGCAGAAAAAATGTATTCATACAGGTTTAGGATGAAGTAAAGTAAAGGTGGACAGGAGTCATCTATGATCAAATTAATATCAAAGCTATTGCTTTTGTATTTCAGTTTAAGATGCTGTAAGTTTTTGACTCGTCTAAAGCATAAAAATAACCGTAATATGTTTGCAGATATTTAAAAAACATTCTCAGTGAACATTCTTGTTTATCTGAAAAACAATGCTAAAGTCAGATGTTCTGCTTGAATGTGTTTTCCGTGCTGGAACGCTCTCTTTGTTTATGTTCTTTTATCCTGCCCAATGCCAGTTTAGCCAGTTATATTTCAGCACTCTAGGTTGCCTTGGTGGAAAACAGCATATTTCATTCATTCATTCAGCTTCTAAAAGCATGCGTCCGTGACCGAAATACGACCTTGGGTGGACAGTATCATATGAACTCCGAAATGAGACAGATTCAGAGTTCCACATGAAGTTATTAATTAGCAAATAATAAATATTATGAATGTAAACATTAGGTGACTGACACTGTAAACGCGTGTCCTTACAACACACTTCATGACGAGATACCCAGTGATAAGCAATTTATTTGTTTGCACCAGATGAAACACGACAGAAATCTAAATACAGGCATATAGAAGCACAGAATATGCACACACTCACAAATTGGTAAGGTTTATAATCTATTTAATACATATTAACTTTGACCTCATTTAACGTACATGCTGAATCACGTGTTTAGTTCTAAAGTTCCATTTTAAGATCTGAGGTGAACTATCTGCTGCTGCTTTCAGTATATGGCTATAAATGTCATGTAAAATGGCATTCAAACTCCCATTGTTAGCATTTAACACTGAATGAAGCACATGAGGTTTACCTGAGGTGATCATTGTCGGTTTTCTGTTGTTCACCTCTGAGAAGTAGAAGCCATTTATAATATATCAATTGGAGGTGTTGATTAGGACAAAATCTTCTTTTAATATGGAGAATATTCCTTCGATTGAGAGCCGCTGCTTTTATTTAGAACATGGTTTAAATCACTTGCTCCTGTCCTCAATCTAGCAACCAGCACTTCCGTTAGTTTTGATCCAGGGGTGCAATACCTAGTTCAACCACTGGGTGTTAAACTTGCATACTGCACCTTTAAGATGGCAGCGTTTCAAGAATTTGTATTTTTCCTTTAACAGGTTAGTTCTCCTCTTACGCAGCTCAGTCTGCACCCCTCTCCAGACCAGCCTTCCCCAATTAAAGAGGAGTCTCTCGGGCAGATGCAGGCCTCCTGTAGCCTCTCTCGCCTGGGGACGCTGCCAGCCACACAGCCTCATGATCCATGTCCATTGTCTCCTCTGGACAAAGACCAAATGCTTCAAGAGAAAGACAAGCAGATCGAAGAGCTGACACGCATGCTGAGACAGAAGCAGAGGCAGGTGGAGGCCCTGCGTTCTCAGCTGGAGCAGGGCAAGCGTGGAGCACCAACAGAGCCCGCAGACAACACTGAAATGTCCATGCTGTCTAACGGGGTGGAAGTGAAGGTGAAGGAAGAGGTCAAGGAGGAAATGGATACCTCGGAGGACCCGCAGAAGCAAATCCAGCCTCTGAAGAAGATCCAGACTCAGTGTTCACAGCAGACTCTCTTTAAGCTGCAGCAGATTCACAGACTGCAGGTGCAGCAGCAGCAAATACTGGTGGACCTACCCAACCTACAGAAGACACAGTTACTGCAACAGCAGCAGCAAATGGACCCACCGAAAGCGCAGCAAGAGCAAGCAAAGACACAGGTGTCGCAGCAGCAGAAGACGCAGTTGCTGCAACATCACCAGAAAGTGCAATTACTGCAACAGCAGAAGGCACAGTTACTGCAACGGCAGCAGAAAGCGCAGCTACTACAACAGCAGCAGAAAGCACAGCTACTACAACAGCAACAAAAGACACTGGTACAGGAGCAGCAGAAAACACAACTGCAGCAGCAAAAGAAGACTGCGATACTGCAACAGCAGCAACAACAAAAGCTGCAGCAGCTCATCATCCAGCAGAGCCAGCAAAAGCAGCTGCAAACCAATCAGAAGCAGCAGCAGAAGCCACTAAATCAGTTCCAGACCCCACAGGTTAGCCGAGTTTACAGCTCTTCTGAAAGCTCAGATAATTGTTTGGAGGCTTTGTTTTCATGTTTTTTATACTTGACAGGTTTCACAGGTGTTTGTCAGCCAGCAGTCTGGCACTCAGATTACTACGTCTTTCCCACTGGATCTCCTGAAAGCTCACCCCACTCCCACACTGGTCACTGACAGCAATGGCAACCGCTATCTGATTGCACTCACCAGTAATAGTGTGGAGAGTCTGACAGGAAAGTCTCCTCAGAGCAAATCTAATGGACGGATTACTCTACAGGTGACTAAATAATAGTTAATTGCTTGTTACATAGTTAAATTTGATTGTTAAACAAATTTAAAAAATGTATAAGCTAATGTTTTTAAAATTATTACTTGAATAGTATATTTAATATACTTGTTGTTCTAGTATTTTAATTAATTGTTATAATTTATTTTTTCATAGTAGAGCTTAACTTTTACATCATAAGTTTTCAGAAATCATTTTAAATGCTAATTAGTTTTTTTTATGTTATATATTATAATAATTATATATTTGAAGTAGTGTTAAAAACACTTATTTATTAACATTTATATAAGTTATAATTTTCGGTTTGTTTGTTTGTTTGATTCAGAGATTGCAGTCGACCCCTATCAAGCTCCCTAGCCAATCATCTACTGATTTGACTACTGCCAACCAATCACAATCTGTCCGAGAGCCCATCACCAAAGTATGTTGAAATGACTTGTGGATATGAATATGCATGATGAAGATCTCTGTTATTTAGATGGTCATTAAATGGGCATGAAACACTGACAAGCATTACGGATATGCGATGAAGAAATGATGAAAGACAATGACATGCACAGTTTAGCCAGAGCAGAAATTATGCAATTGTGAAGTTTGCATGCATGGTCATTATGATTAAATTTGGTGTATGTGACCATTTAATTTAATATGATTGTTTCACGCTTACATTTGAAGTCAGAATTATTAGCCCCCCTGAATTATTAGCCCCCCTTGTTCATTTATTTCCTGGAGAGAAGTTTTTCAACACATTTCTAAACAATAGTTTTAATAACTCATCTCTAATCACTGATTTATTTTATCTTTGCCATGATGACAGTAAATAATATTTTACTAGATATTTTTCAAGACACTTCTACACAGCTTAAAGTGACATTTAAAGGCTTAACTAGGTTAATTAGGTTAACTAGGCAGGTTAGGGTAATTAGGCAAGTTATTGTATAACGGTGGTTTGTTCTGTAGACTAGCGAGGAAAAAAAATAGCTTAAAGGGGCTAATAATTTTGACCTTAAAAATGTTTAAAAAAAATTAAAAACAGCTTTTATTCTAGCTGAAATAAAACAAATAAGACTCTCCAGAAGAATAAATAAAAAAAGAAGAAAAAAATATTCAAAATTCAACTGTATGAACTTTGTTTTTCACATGAGGTTTACTTCAAAATTCACATTATAACTGCATTAAAGGAACCTTCCATTTTTGGCAATACAATTTTATAATTGTTGTAACAAGTCCTCTAGAGTTAAACCGCTGAGTTTTACTAGTATTTTGAATTTCATTTAGCCAATCTCGGGGCCTGGCAGGAGCACTTTTAGCTTAGCTTAGCATAAATCATTGAATCAGATTAGACCATTAGCATCTCGGTCAAAAAAAAGATTTTCTGTAATTTTCCTATTTAAAGCTTGACTACTCTGTAGTTACATCAGGAACTAAGACTGACAGGAAAATGAAGAGTTGCTATTTTCTAGGTTGATATGTCTAGGATCTATACACTCATTCTGGTTTAATAAAAAACAAGGACCTTTGCCGTACCATGGTCGCAGTATGTGCAATGATATTACTATTGATCTTACTTTACTCTCTTTTTCTTTTCTTTTTTCAATTATTATTTTAATGTTTGAGCGTGATGCTAATGGTCTCACCTGATTCAATGATCTATGCTAAGCTAAGCTAAAGGTGCTTCTGCCAGACTCTGAGACCATCTGAATGGATTAAAAAAAATAGTAAAACTCAACTGCATAACATTAGTAGACTGAGGAAAATAGACCTGTTTTGGGTGTTGCTGTAAGAGTGAATGTAAATGTAGTAAAATAAACATATTTAGAGTATTCCCTTATAAGAGATTTTTTTTTCAAGCATCTTGTTTAAAATTAGCATAAAGTGAATTGTTTAGTTTATACACGATTTGCACATTACTTCAAAATTATTGGCATGGTTTAAATGAAAAAGGTATTTTATGTTAACCCGGCAACATCAGTTCATTGAATTAAATAAATCAACATAAAATGCATGAATCAACACATTTTTGCATTAGCATCACAGGATAAAAGTTTCAAAACCTTTATGCTGAATTGCAGATTTAAAGTGACCTGTTTGCATTCATGAATTGTAATGAGAGCTAACAAACAATGCCAAAATATCATTATAATGATTAGTGAAATATAAGGCATTGTGCTGGACTCACTTACTCATACTAAAATCTGTTTGCAGGTTCAGAAAGCAGGGCTCCACTTGGAAACCTCCAGTGTTCAGGAGAGCAGTCAGCCCGTGTCTGCTCCACCAAGCTTCGAGCCTTTCTTTTGTGAGGAGTCAAACCCACTTAACAAACCCTCCTCTCCTCCTTCATTTAAGGTATTTCACATGCATTAATACACACACCTCATTTTCCTCTCGCCTTTCACCCTCCTCCTGGCTTTGTTTTACGCTAAAGCTAGCATTTCTTTTTCTGTTTTTCTCAACCCATCGTTTGCATCTATTTTAGGAGGACATTTGCCCAACCTTTGACCGACATACTTTATTTACCCCTTCCTCCCCAAAGCCGAACCCTCACCTCACTCAGCGTCTCAAAGTATGACCTTTACTTGCGTTCATTCATTCTTTCTTTCCCTTTCATTCTCTCGCCTTCTGCTTCTGTGTTTTTTTTTGTGATTGTAATGCTAAGGATATTCTCTGTTTTCAGGATACTGTCTCTAACAACCAGCAAATAGATGATCTGTTTGAAATCCTGATGAAGAGTGGAGGTAAAAAGTGCTGTTTTTATAAATTAGTTTGCTATATGATTGTGAGATTTAGATCAGTGAGGTTTTTTTAAGATGAAAGAAAACAAAACTAAAGATGATTTTATTTAGGATAGATGCATTAAAGGGGTAGTTTACCCAAAACTGAGAACTCTGCCATCATTTACTCACCCTTTACTTGTTTCAAAACTATTTAACTTTTTTCTGTTAAACACAAAGGAAGATATAGTGATGAAATCTGGAAACCTGTAACCATTCACCTCCATAGTATTCATTTTCTTACTCTGGTAGCCAATGGTTTCAGATGTTCAGCTTTCTTCAAAAAAATATTCTTTAGTGTTTAACAGAAGAGAGAAACTCATAACGCTTTGGAACCACTTGAGGGTGAGTAAATGATTACATTTTTGTGTGAATTGATCAAAAATCAGTTGTTTCTGAGCAAATGCTCTTCTACATTTTACAATAAAATGTAATAAAGGATGAATGGTGATAAATACAAAAGTGATTTTATATAAAAAGTACATTAAACAAAAACATCTACTTTTTTCAAATAACTTTATGGGTGAAATTGTGTTTTATTGTAACGGTTTAAAGATATGTTCTTGTAAAAATTAAACAACATACTTATTCTGAGCTGTATTTATTAAAACAAAACCATCATGGAACTCTAATGTGTACAAATAGGTAAAACCTAGTGATTTGAATGGTAAAAAAAATAGTATTTTGAAGCTGTACTTTTAAAGTATTTTTACACTATATATTTATATTTTTATGTACTTTATTAAACACGTATATTATACTATATACTTTATTATACAAAATTATAGTATATTGTTATATACATGTTTTATTTAAACTGTTTACACATTGTTTACGTCTGTAAATCATGATAAATAGTGTATGAAATCCAATATTTTTCTTCAGAACTAATGTACAGGAAAGCTCACTGTAAATCAGCATTAAACGTTTATTGTTTGACCCATGCATACAAAACAATAATTAACCTCTCTTTTTTCCCCATCTCAGAAATTTCATCTGGATTTAAGGCCAGTCAGGACCCCTCCCTTTCTGACCTTCACTCCAACCCACCCTCTCCATCCCCTCCTCCGTCTCCCCTCCACCTCTCTCCACCCGCACATCACCCTGAACCCATGCCTGTCCCGTCCCAGCAGCTCCTGGACACTCAGGACAGGCCCTGCTCTGCCACCGGCCGCCTCGAGGACTTTTTAGAGAGCACGACCGGCGCTCCTCTCCTTGGTGTGGAGCCAGATGGCCCGTTAACCCTGATCGATGACCTCCACAATCAAATGCTGAGCACTTCCAGTATTCTGGACCATCCGCCATCCCCAATGGACACCAGTGACCTGAGCTTCTCGTCCCATCCGGCCAGCCTGGACTTCGAAGACCCCGCTCTGGATGGCATGGATTGGCTGGACATACCCGTGGTCACAGGGGGCAGTAATTGTAACGGCGGGGGTCTGGTCCTCGCTCCTCTGAGCTCACACACCCCACCCAGTGTCTTTTCGGCAGACTTTTTGGACAGTTCAGATCTGCAGCTCCACTGGGACTCCTGTTTGTAGCTTTTGGTCTTAATTAGCTTGACGACACACACAATTTAGCACCTTCAACCTTACTGTGTGTTAAGCAGTACACAAAACACTCCAGACGCACACGCTGTTAATTATGCTTCACTTTTGTTGTTCTCCATATTCCGAAGCTGAATGGTATTTAAACAGTTCCTGCGTCTGATAGCACTGAATTTTAAGCTCTCGTTCACTGCACCCGGATCATCACATGATGGCGCTGTTTGCTTTTCCAACAGAGAGACCAATCTGGACCCCGAAACAGCTCAAAGAATCCATCCTTTGGTCTAGATATCAGACGAGTTGTCTATGCTGGTTAGTTAGTACAATCTCCGAAGCACCATTTAGTGTTACGTCTGCCTATGGTAATAAAGCTATGCCCTCATAACCATTATATATGAGGCCATTTGTGCTCCACAAGTTGTTACATGCAAGCTTATTGGCGGAAAGATACGAGACATCATAAACCTCCTTGAAACCCGTTAGTTCTTCCAACATTGCACTTAAGCCGACCCGACTGGTGCTCTGGTCAACACGACCCAATGTAATGGGCTCTGCAGGGAACCAGGTTTGGTGACGTTCACCAGATCTCTATGCATTGCTGTATTTAGGATCATGTATTAATGAAACCTTTGTTCTTTTTGCTCTCATTCTAGCGGTTCGCTGGTGGAGGTCAGTGCTGGGGTTCAGGTTTCAGAGTATTTGGAACTTCTTGTTTTTTAAAAAAGAAAAAAAAGGAAAGGAAAAACTGCAGTGTGGCGTGTGGTCTTTTGTTACTTCTGCACTTGTTTATATAGAATACATTCACGCACATGGTTATTTATTTAATTTTATTTGAATATTGAGGCAAATCAGTATTTACATTTCTTTATATATTTTATCCACACTACCTGACAAGTCTTGTTGCCTATCCAAGTTTTACGAACAACAAATAATAACTTGACTTCTAGTGTATCATTTGGTATCAGAAGTGGCTTATATGAAAGGCAAAGACCTCCAGGTTACGCTTATTTTACCAAAAATAAATATGATATTGGCTTGATTTTTAATCGTTTAATTAGGACGGTAAGGTCTGACTTTGTTTAGACAAAAGTAACAGAAATAATGAACATTATAGAAATGTAACTTGTTTAAATATAATTGCAGATATCTTTACTAGTTGAAAAGTATTTCTTGATATCAACTATTTAATTCCTGATATCAACAATTACATTTTTCATATCAACAATTAAATTATTGATATCAAGAATTGCATTTCAACTAGTAAGAAATCAATTCTTGATATCAACAATTAAATTTGAATGACAGCCTATGGTGACATTTAACTAGTGAAAATTCAATTGTTGATATCAAAAACGGAATTGTTGATATCAACAATGTTAATTTTTTATATCTACAATTCAGTTTTTGATATCAACAATTACCTTTTTTGATATCAAGATTTGAATTGTTGATATCAAGAATACATGTCCTAAGAATGAATAAAAGTCAAAACAGCTTGCCATACACCTGCTTGTAAGTTTCTAGTATACACAGAGCTTGATTAGCAGGTTCAGGTGTGTTTAATTGGGGATGTAACTAAAATATGCAGGACACCCCTGCCTTAGATGAACTGAAAACTCAAATCTCTCAATCTCAGCTCATCAGGAACCTTAAACAACTCAACAAATAGCATCAGCAGCTTCACTTATTACTAACCTGTTTTACTTTATTTGTCAGATGTCTGCAAAAGTCCTCGGTGAGATTTACTGGAAATCTTGATTTGTTCGGCGTCACCGTTGTGGACAACTTGTTTCATTTAACAAAGCATTGCTATTGAGCGTATTGTAATTAATAACACGTGTATAATATTATGATACAAAGTATTAGGTGGCAATCTGCTGTGTCATTATAGCTGACCAACAGAGGGCGCTAGAGTTCTAAAACCCAGATAAGCGCTGTAAACGCACGCGGTGCTTTGCATGGAAAGTGAAATGGTAAGCTTTAAGTAAAGTAAAGTAGTTCGTAAGAAATTACCTATATATAAAACCAAAATACACAGCAATTTGACGTTTGAGAACTTTTATTTCGAAAAGTGACATACATTTGAGGTACAAATCCACATGTGAAAACTCGTTTTACGTCAAATTCCTCTAACGTTAGTTGATGTTGTTTTACAATGTCAGACATTTCTTTTTGTTGTTTTATTAACTTTTATTTAGTCAAAATGTGAATATAAAATATATTTTTACACTCAAAATAAATTTCAGTAATTTCCAGTTGTTCCAATTGTTGCCAAAAGCCCTTATACAACTAGTTTAATAATATCACTGTTTTTACACAATACTGCAGGCATTACCAACGTACAAACACTCGTATTTAAGACATCTTTAAACATTTCTGAACAGAGTCTTAAATGAGACTCCTATATAATCAATAAATAATACAATTCATGTACATGAACACAGACATATATTTCATATGTGTAAGATAAATATAATTAAACAGAAAAGTTGTCAAGTTCATAGAAATATCTGGGTTGAATAAAAGCAAAGCACAATGCAGCACAGGAACAAATAGGAAGCACATTTTTATGCACATTTTAATACTACGAACATTTAAGAAATATCACACTAGCAAGTGTGCTGTTGATCTGAATGTAAGCACAAGGCCGCACAACATGTGTCACAGCAAGAATGTAAGTGTGATATTGCTTTTATGCAACAGTTAGATAAACAAGTAACAGCATATACTGTGTGTGTGAAGCGGTGTAACAATGAATTCCCCTCCAAAGCCTTTTAGATTTCCCAATCCTGCTACCCATTGTATCTGAATCTCCTGATCCTACAGCAGATGGTTTGAGAACAGTTAGCTTGAAAACAGAAGTGCCAGACCTTTCCCCGTTAGACTTCAGTTTGGAAGTTTGATCTTGTAGGTCTGTTTTTATACATTGTTTCTGACTTAAAATGTCTGGAAACTCGCACTCTATTAATCCAAGTAAAAGGAAATACAGACAGGTAAAAGGTAAACAATGTAATAAGAGACCTTGTGAGATCTTGACGTCAAGGATGATTCATTTGCTAGAGCTGATATTTTTGCCATTGCATAGGTTGTTTTACAAGAATTATGTGCTTCATTCTTACTTCCAAGGTCCAGATTATTGCACAAAGTTGCTGGCGTCATTTAATCAGCCTCACATCATGAGGTAATCAGCCTTGGTCAACAATTTGTGAAGCTTGACCGCTAGGACTTAATCTTAACAAACAGAGGAGATCAGACTGTTAAACAAACAAGAGTTTGAAAAAAAGGTGTATGTTTGATGTCGTCTCAATAAGTGATTTGAACGGAGAACCACTGCAACAAGACCTTTTCACTTATATTTTCACAGAAGTATATCGAGGAAGGATCCGAAAGCCATGTGGGCAGCAATTTATGACATGTAGTGCAGTTATGATTTAGGTGACTTCCAGTCAGTCCCAGTTTGCGGTATTTTCCCAATCCCGTCCCTCTTTGCTTCCTGCTATTTCTTGTCCCAAAACAAATGTAAAAAGAAATACATCTAGACAGTTTATAGCTTTTTAATAATGTCTTTTTAGTCACATCTCATGGTGCTTTATCAGATTTACTATCAAGTTTGTGTCATTATCGCTGGCTTATGGTTGCAGATTGTAACCCACACCGGATTATTATGCCATGTAGTTTCTTCTCATTCCCTTAAAACAAATGAGTTATTTAATGGGGACTTTCTCAAAATGAGACTGCCCAAACCAGAGTGGAAGACCGTGAAATTTGTTTTCGCTCCAAAAAACCTCAACACTCCTTGCAAAGCTTGAATCCTAGTGCCAGACTAGATGTCTAGGTGTTGCATTTTGCCTCTTCGTTCTTAACATAATTGATCCTGAGGTTGTGTTTACATAAAGATGGCCAGGATAATTAGATTTAGACTGACGTGTTGATGGTGTTGTCCCATTTGAGTTAATGTGGCCTCGGGTGCCATTCTGCGTTCCGGTCTGAAAGCTCACCTCATTGTTGTCAGTGGCACAAAGGCCTGAAATGAACCCAGAAAAATGGGACACAGAAAAAAACAAGAAACTTAGGAAAGGGGTTTAGCACTGAAAGTAATAACAACCACACAGTCTGAACATGGTAATGTTAGTGCATACAGTCATCTGAGTCCTCAGACTGTGACTTCTGTTTTGCTGTTGGTCTGGTAGGCCTTAATTTTGGGATGCTGCTGATACAGGGGTTGTCCCCCATAGCCCGTAGGCTGGGAGAGGAAATCTGGTATTGTTTCTATGCTGTACTGTCTTCTGCTGCTGTAGGTCTGTCGTCGAGGCGGGTGCCCTGGATGTGAGGTCTGCCGGTGGACATGTCTTTGCCCAGAATCCCAAGCTTTGAAGGCTGAGCTGGAGAGTTGAGGGTGGGTGATGGTTTTAGGGATGCGGGTCCTCTCCATGTGGTTGGTTGGGATCGAGATGGACAGAGGGGAGTGAATGTCATGGCAAGGGATGACCTGGTGAAGGTAGGACTTGTCTTTCGGGTGCATTGGCATTGGCCGGAAAGCTACAGGAGGGGAATGATGCTGGGAGAAGTCCATCAGTGGATAACTCTTGTAGTAGCTCCGGCTTGCAGTGTCGGCTGTTTGGGGGAAGAAGAAAAAACGACAGACTTTATGGAGACAAAGTAAAGTTTACATGCATATTTCAACTATATTATAACTGAATCCCTGCAGGATTTGTGTTTTTCAGAGCAATTAGTAAAGCCTTGACTAGCATATAAAGTCTTATGGTAAAGGTGAAGGCAAGGCAAGTTTATTTATACAGCACATTTCATACACAGTGGCAATTCAAAGTGCTTTACATAAACAGAAATCAAATTGAAGTATAAGAAAATAAAAACAAATAATAAAAAACATAAAAACAGATTAAAATGAGTAAAAAGTTATAAAAGAATGAAAAAAAAAGAAAGACAATCTGTTGGACGTAACACAGTGCTCATTCAGTAAAGGCACAGCTAAACAGATGTGTTTTCAGTTTTGATTTGAATGTGCCTAATGTTGGAGCACATCTGATCATTTCTGGAAGCTGATTCCAGCAGCGGGGGGCATAGTAGCTGAAAGCAGATTCACCCTGCTTTGACTGAACTCTTGGAATTTCCAGTTTATACGATGCTAATGATCTGAGTGATCTGTTAGGTTTGTATTGAGTCAGCATATCTGTAATGTACTGAGCTCCTAGGCCATTTAATGATTTGTAGACAAGTAGTAATACTTTAAAAACTATTCTGAATGTAACTGGGAGCCAGTGTAAAGACCTGAGGACAGGTGTGATGTGCTCTGATTTCCTGGTTCTGGTCAGAATCCCAGTGAAAGGTCATTAAAAAATATTTTGAAGAAAGCTGAAAACCGAAGCCATTGTGTTATGATTATCAGCGATCTAGTGGCTGCAGATTGCTGGTAAATGCACCCATCACACAAGGACTACAGTACATATCCTCCATGTTATGGACTACAGATCCAGTCATTCAACACATACACACTCACCTGCTCTAAGTCACCACTGATTAGACTCTCACAGCTGAAGCTGCTTCTGGACTGATTACTGCACTACATAAGCAGTGCAAACACGCACACAATGTGACTGAGTCTTGTCTGCTGTTTAGTGACACTACAACGCGGTTTCCTTTGTCTTGCTTTTCTGTGGTTTTTGATCCTTGCCTCGTTTGTCTGTATATTCCTGTCTGCTGGCTGCCTCTGACCATCTGCCTGCCCATAGACTTTGTTTCTGGACTGTCTGTATACATCTGGTTGCACCTGTTGACCATTGCTTACTGTACCTGACCTCGCTAATAAACCTGCATTTGGATCCACACCTCTGTTGTCAGTGTCACTCCCCGCGTTACACATTGAGTTCCACTGTAAGAAAAACAAATGCTTACCGGTTTATGCTTTTGCTTATGCTTTTAATGCTTAAAACATCTTCTTTTGAGTTCAATGGGGGGGAAAAAAGTAAGTAAAAACAGATTTGGAACAAGGTGAGTAAATGATGACGGAATTGTCATTTTTGGGTGAACTATCCCTTTAAGAGAAATCGTGACGTTAGTCAGTTAAATTAAATCAAACCATTAAGATGAGTTTTCAAAAGCACAAACTATTGTTTTGTCACAATAGGCTGTTAAAGCGGATATGCAAATTGTATTAAGGGGCCTCGCGGTCGCTGGTTCGAGCCTCAGCTGGGTGAGTTGGCATTTCTGTGTGGAGTTTGCATGTTCTCCCCGTGTTGGCGTGGGTTTCCTCCGGGTGCTCCGGTTTCCCCCACAGTCCAAAGACATGCGGTATACGTGAATTGGGTAAGCTAAATTGTCCGTAGTGTACTTGTGAATTAGTGTGTATGGATGTTTCCCAGTGATGGGTTGCAGCTGGAAGGGTATCCGCTGCGTAAAACATATGCTGGATAAGTTGGCGGTTCATTCTACTATGGCAACCCCTGATTAATCAAGGGACTAAGTCGACAAGAAAATGAATGAATGAATCAAATTGTATTAAATTCTGTGCGTTGTCTTATATCAAAAAGCATACAATGTGCACCATCTTAAATCTGTCTACTGCACCCTTGAGTTACTTGTATCGAATTTCAGTCATGTTTTTATGAAGCGCGTAAAACAGCAGTGTGTATATTTCTGTTGAGATGTCTACTGCGAGCTTGTCCATTTTATTAAACACTGACTTTATGTTTGCTGAAATGTTTAAAGGTCATGCCTCAGACACGAGTTATCTCTCTTCTCACGGTATTTACCTGTGAGCTGCTAGCTCTGTCTCGCCACATTAACGTCTGCAAGCTGCACTTGTTCTGCTTGTTTTTGTTTTGAAGTATGTTACAGAAGGTGTGCAATATATGTGCGTATGTCAGGGGACGTTTTGAAAATGGGCCTACATGCCTGAATCACACACACAAAAAAGGATTCTTTAGGTAAAATACACTATCAAGTTCATAAAACTGATGTCTGAGGGCATTCTTTCAACTAACATTGTCATCAAGTTATATGCCAAGCCTCTTTTCTCAGTCATTACTTTCTTTTTGCTACAAGGTGATTCAAGTAGATGACATCTGAAAATCCTCGAGTTTCTTCCAAAGGCTGCATTGTCAGTGTCCATCATCATCATCATCATTACGTGGAGTTCATTGCAGACCGTCCTGGCAAGATGCATTCGCATGTGAAGGTAGCTAATAGTGTGTGCGTCATTATGTCACTGAATCATTCAGATCTAGACACTATTGGCTTAACGTGTTCCCAGAATGTAGGGCAGGCTAATGCTTCTGCCTGAAAGTAAATGGACAACAAAAGCACCTCTCAAGCCCACGGCTCTCTTTTAAAATGAGTCATT
Organism: Danio albolineatus; assembly: GCA_903798035.1. Taxonomy (NCBI): domain Eukaryota; kingdom Metazoa; phylum Chordata; class Actinopteri; order Cypriniformes; family Danionidae; genus Danio; species Danio albolineatus. The sequence goes on from CAIGQQ010034701.1 coordinate 204,021, forward strand.
CTTTGGCAAAATACAAGTAGGGCTGTTTATTGTTTTGCAGTTTTTCAGCCAGTTGTTAACTTGACGGAAATAGAACAGTAACTAGTTTGAGGATTCAAACACAGAGCCTGCTTTTGTAAATCGAACTGCAGTTTTATTCACATTCAGAGGTCATGTGTGGAAAAAGTCCTATTAATTAAATAGCTTTGCTAATTTGTCCTTTCAGCATTTGCAGCTTAAGATTAATGGTTTGAGTATATCAGATTAACATCAAATTTGAAGAACTTAAAGCCCTTAAATATTATGTCAAATGATTTTTAATTCTCAAGACCATTAAAGTGGGATAGATTCTGACTGGCTTTAAAACTTTCAACTGGGGGAAAAAATGAAAGTGCTTTTATATTGTTTAAAACATATTTAAAGTTGTTCTTTCTAAGTGTGCTTTGCATTACAGATTTGCTCAAAGATTTTGCAATGTTTTCTAAATGTTTAATATATTTGATTCCTCTCGTAATAAGTCATTTAAAAAATCATAAAGACAAGGTAAATTTATGTATTTCATAGAGAGCGCACAAGCCACTAGTTTTAATCAAATGAGTAGTAGACGTGTTATGTAAAAGATGCTTGTGACAGGCCGCCTGGTGTAAACAAGGTGTTATAATTATCTTCATTATTGTGAAGGCCCTTTATTCCATTCCTGGTAGGTTGTGCAGCAGTAGAAATCTACAGTTAACATTGTCGGAAAGATACCAACAAATTAGATCAAGCATATTAACTTTAGAAAACCTATAGGTTGTTCAAAACCTATTTGAACACAAAATAACTATTGACGTCCATAGTAATTTGTTTTCTTGAAGTTGATGTGTCCCAGAAACGAGTAGGATTGTTTAAAATATCTTGTTTTGTGTTCAACAGAAGAAAGAAACTATAAAACCACATGAGGAAATGATGACGTCATTTTCACTTTTGGTGAACTAACCCTTTAACCGAATTTGGTTGATTTAAATATTTAAGTCATCTTTATTTGTATAGTGCTTTTACAATGTAGATTGTGTCAAAGCAGCTTCACATGCATTATAAAAAATTGAAACAGCGTCAGTCCAGTTTTCAGTGTTGAAGTTCAGTTCATTTCAGCATGGTTTAATAATCACTGCTGAGAGTCCAAACACTAAAGATTAATCCATCGATACGCAGCCCTACAAGTCCTGAACCATGCAAGCCAGACAGCGGCGAGGAAAAAACTTCACCAATTGGTGAAAGTGAAATGGCATGTTTGAGTTGTCATCTTGAGTCTTTAGACTTTCTCAAGAATCAGCTGAAGATGAATCTTTTTTGTCAAAAATGACCTTCTGTTTCTAACCCTCTAATCTGTTTTCTACTTTATTTTTTGTGAAAAGAAAAACTTGCTCTGACTTTATGATGCTAACCCTGTTATCTGTTCTATTATGTCTACTTTTCATATAAATATTTATATTAAAAATACTTTGATCTTCTAATGGGGGGGGGCACGGTGGCTCAGTGGTTAGCGCCGTCACCTCACAGCAAGAAGGTCGTTGGTTCGAGTCCCGGGTGGGCCAGTTGGCATTTCTGTACTGAGTTTGCATGTTCTCCCTATGTTAGCGTAGGGTTCCCCTCTGTGCTCCAGTTTTCCCCACAGTCCAAAGACATGTGGTATAGGTCAATTCATTCATCATTCATTTTCTTGTCGGCTTAGTTCCTTTATGAATCTGGGATCGCCCCATCTCTGGGAAACATCCATACATTCTCATTCACACACATACACTACGGACAATTTAGCCCACCCAATTCACCTGTACCGCATGTCTTTGGACTTGTGGGGGAAACCGGAGCACCCGGAGGAAACCCACGCAACCACAGGGAGAACATGCAAACTCCACACAGAAATGCCAATTGACCTAGCCGAGGCTCGTATAGGTGAATTGAATAAACTAAATCGGCCGAAGTGTATGTGTGTGTGGGTTGCAGCTGGAAGGGCACCCGCTGTGTAAAACATATACTGGATAAATTGGTGGTTCATTCAGCTGTGGTGACCCCTGATGAGTAAAGGGACTAAGCCAAAGGAAAATGAATGAATGAATAATTAACACCAGCAACCACTCTTCTATATCATTTCTTCTTTAATAAACACTAAAACTGACCTTCTAGCAATAACAATTTCTGTTCCATATTCCTTATGCTCTTATTTACATACTGGTGTTCTTTTGTTGCTTTGATCGGTTCTGTTGAAGTATGAGGGCATTTGTAAGTCGCTCTGGATAAAAGCATCTGACAAATAATTGAATGTAAATGGATGTATGAATTGCGGATGTGGTACACTGACAAAAAAAGGTCGATTTATTGCAAAATAATGGGTTTTGTGTGTGAAGGTCACTACCGATTGCCTTCCAAAGATAAATATTCTGCATCTAGAATGATGTCGATAGAAAGCATCAGTCTGCGTAAAGATGTAATGTAAGCAAGAACTTAAACAGAACTTAAACACTTCACTTTCTTTGCCATTATATAGTTCTGTTGAAGCTAAAAATCCAGCGGTGCAGCCGATGACCAACACCTTCTGTGCAGTGGTGATTCTGTGTGAATATCTGACCAAACACTTGAATGTGCATGTCTTTTTGCAACTCAATAAGAAAAATATTAGAAGTGTGAAATGTTAAATCACAATTACTTAATTACATTTTTAATTACTTG
>CAIGQQ010034701.1:221806-258050 GCA_903798035.1 Danio albolineatus
ATATATATATATATATATATATATATATATATATATATGTATATGTGTGTAGTGTTTTTAAATAACATATTTTGACAAAATCAATGGTGTATTACAAAACCTCATTTTTGTTTTCCAGTCAAATTCTTTCCAGTTTTGGCTATTAGAATGTTTATGACATTCTAAGCACATGCTTTCCCAAATCTCATTCCCAATTTTTTCATTAAGTTGAGATTCCCACTTTGCATCAATACAGGGAGTGCAGAATTATTAGGCAAGTTGTATTTTTGAGGATAAATTTGGATTAATGTGGAGTACTTGGACGCTATAATGGAGCATTATCCTGCATAAAAATCATGTTTTTCTTATAGGATGCAGACTTTTTCCTGTACTACTGCTTGAAGAAGGTGTCTTCCAGAAACTGGCAGCAGGACTGGGAGTTGAGCTTGACTTCATCCTCAACCCGAAAAGGCCCCACAAGCTCATCTTTGATGATACCAGCCCAAACCAGTACTCCACCTCCACCTTGCTGGTGTCTGAGTCAGATGGAGCTCTCTGCCCTTTACCGATCCAGCCACGGGGCCCATCCATCTGGCCCATCAAGACTCACTCTCATTTCATCGGTCCATAAAACCTTGGAAAAATCAGTCTTGAGATATTTCTTGGCCCAGTCTTGACGTTTCAGCTTGTGTGTCTTGTTCAGTGGTGGTCGTTTTTCAGCCTTTTCTACCTTGGCCATGTCTGCCAAGCCAGGTCATGATGTTGCAGCTCTGAAATATGGCAAAACTGATGGCCAGTGGCATCTTAGCAGCTGCAGGCTTGACTTTTCTCAGTTCATGGGCAGTTATTTTGCTTCTTGGTTTTTCCACACGCTTCTTGCGACCCTGTTGACTGTTTTGAATGAAACGCTTGATTGTTCGATGATCACGCTTCAGAAGCTTGGCAGTTTTAAGAGTGCTGCAAAAATAGGATATCTCACTATTTTTGACTTTTCAGAGCCTGTCAAGTCCTTCTTTTGACCCATTTTGCCAAAGGAAAGGAAGTTGCGTAATAATTCTGCACACCTGATATAGGGTGTTGATGTCATTACACCACACCCCTTCTCGCTACAGAGATGCACATCCCCTAATATGCTTAATTGGTAGTAGGCTTTCGAGTCTATCCAGCTTGGAGTAAGACAACATGCATAAAGAGGATGATGTGGTCAAAATACTCATTTGCCTAATAATTCTGCACTCCCTGTATTAATGGTGTTGTTCTGTTGAATCCAGAATTAGTCTAATAAATATGTGTGAAATGTGTCTTATTAAAATGCGGTTCCACATTAGTTGGGACTTTCTTCAATATTTCTTTTCCTTTATGATTTGTAATATAGCTTATGTAAGTATCAACAGAAATTGCCTGATGATAACATACATTTTTCTTTAAGATCAGAAAACGAGTGCGTAGTGTTTTTTCTTTAAATAAGATCAATTATTATGACACCCTTATTGCACTGTGTTTTTCAGTTCTTTCAAGAGTTCACACTTAACTGATGATTGATTATAAAGCTAGTTTGGCATGCTGTCCCGGGAGAGAGCCCCGAGCTCATAAGATCCTCGAGCCCGGGGCTCCCTCCCGTTGCAAGGCGTGAGGGTAGTGTGAGCTCGGGTAGATCTCGAGAACTCCCCTGCTGGAGTAGCTGAAGATAGTGATTGTTCTTAGGAGATAGCTACTTACTAGAAGCATGTCTATGGTGTCTAATTGGATTAGTCGATTAACTTAGGTTGCATGTTTTTGGACGGTGGGAGGAAACCGGGGAACCCGGGGGAAACCTATGTGAGCACTGGGAGAACCTGCAAACTCCACACAGAAACATCGGCTAGTTCGGTAAGGACTGAAACCAGGGACGTTCTTGCTGTGAGGCAACAGTGCTAAGCACTGGGCCGCCGTGTCACCCATCTAGAAAGGAGGAGGAATAGGGGTGGAAGGGGGGATCCTTCAAAGCGAAGATAGCTGTGATACGCAGCCAAGGGTATTTATAGTAACTTAGGAATTGTCTGATAGGTGCGTTGTGAATTGGATAATGCAGGTCAGCTGCTAGCAATCATAAGCACGTGATCCTCTCGAAATTTGTTTATGAATAAACTCCACTTAAATTTAAAACAAACTAAGTTGCACAATGACATAAACAGTCAAACATTCGAGTCGAAAACTTCTATGCAAAATCAGTTAGGCCAAAGTATACTGTACATGTATACATGCTGTACAAGAGCGTTTGTGTACAGTAAGCATGATGCATGCACTTCAATTGTTTTTACATTTCTTAGTTTGTCCACAAGGTGTCAACCATGGTTGCATAGAAAAAAAAGAAACTGAAGAGACTATACAAGAACGACAACATTCTTCTTAACACTACAACACAAAACCAGCATTCACAGTGCTTGGGTAAGGAGATTAAAAATAGCTTAAACGAGTACAAACACATTTTTATCACTCATAAGTTTTCATAACATTTGACAGTGACAGTGATGTCTAAAGTCTGTTTGAAGGGCACATATTGATGGCTTTGCTTAAATCAAGCATCATACTACAATATAAGTATTAAACCTTTATTTGTTATTTCATTGTATATGTCAGAACAAAACATTTGGAGTCTAATGAGGTCCACTAATTAAATAAAGATGTGACAGACCTAACACAAATTACAGAACCGTGTCGTTTTGAGTCATAGATATAATTATGTAAGGTTGTCCCATTTCATTGGAATAATCATTACATTTATTGTAATATAACCAGTTGGAACGCAGTCATCCCAATGAGAGCCTGTACAGGCGGCGCTGTCACATTTCCTCTCTGCGTTTGTGTTTTATATGGAAGGATTCTGGATCTTTGGGTCTGTGTTGAGAGATTTTAGCTGTAATTATTCGTAGGCTGCCACATCTAATTATAATGCAGAAGGAACATCTTCGCCTCGCTTAATGCTGTGTAGAACTGAATTACACTTTTAATGTGTAACCAGCAGATAACTAATTAGTCTAAATCACATTGTGTCATCCCACTAGCTTCTCGTGCCATTTACTGAATGTGCACAGTTTTATGTGAAATCATTTACATAATATTAGTATGATACTTGCACTTGTAGTATATTTTTGCAGCAAAAGGAAAAGCATTTTTTCCCCTCTTTCTCAGACAACTTTCCAAGTTTCAAATGTTTTCCGTATCACAATTCTGACCCTTTGTAGAATTCTGACTATTTTCCCAGAATTCAGTTTACATTAGAACTGCAATTTTATTTCTTGCAGTTGCGAGTTCATATGCTAACTCTGTTTCAAATTTTGAGCACCACAGTGGCGTAGTGGGTAGCATGTTCGCCTCATAGCAGGAAGGTCACTGGTTCGAGCCTCGGCTGGGTCAGTTGGCATTTCTGTATGGAGTTTGCATGTTCTCCCTGTGGTTGCGTGGGTTTACACAGCGGATGCCCTTCCAGCTGCAACCTGAAAAACATCCATAGATACTCATATACTACGGACAATTTAGCCTACCCAATTCACCAATACCACATGTCTTTGGACTTGTGGGGGAAACCGGAGCACCCGGAGAAAACCCACACAACTACGGGGAGATAAAACATAAATCAATTAGCAACACATGCTGAACGTGTGGTGGTCAATTCCACTAATTTACATTTCACCATATACACAGATTAAATATTCTTTAACAGTACACATTACACTATATATACCACCCAGCCCTAACTCATGACTAGGGCCACACGGAATCTGCGCGTGCAGAATTCCGCAGATTTCCGTAGATTTTTAGCCCATCATTGATTCTGTTTATTTACTGATGTAAATGTATATTTAATCAGTTTTCAAATTAATTTCTGTAATATTATTGACTAATATGAAAACATTAATGTGATTTCATTTACAATACAGTTTGTAAAGTACTATTTTCTGTGTTTTAGTAGATATTTTATACGAGAGACTTGCTTTGTTTACCAAATAAAGTGGAACTAATTAGATTTGCATTGTAAACATTAAATAAATGTTTAAAAGTTATTACTTTTTATTTCCTATATTAAGATTTTAGTTGTGATACTTTAAAATTATTCCGCATGAATCCACAGATTTTTAATAAAATACTCCGCAGAAATAACAACAAATGTCTGCAGATTCCATCTGGCCCTACTCATGATTTATCTTTTTCAGCATTTATACTTGTTGCACAGTAGTTTGTCCCATCCTGCTGCTCTCTTTTTTCCACGCAAATATAACGAAGTACTGGTAGTCTTGGGCCCCATTTACACTAGTGCGTTTTAGTTTTAAAACGGCGTTTTAGCATGAAAACGATCCACGTCCACACTAGCGTTTCACCCAGCGTTTCTGAACCCATCTCTGTTCACACTACTCCAGCGAAAACGTATATCATGTGACCATTCACGCACTCTGGGCATGCGCGTTCAAGTATAAACAGGAAGCATGTGTCTCGCTCGGCATTCTAAATAAGGCTTACGCCGCTTGAAACGCGAGCGATTAGCAAGTGCTCGAACTGTAGCTTGCCTCTTATGAATATATGCAGCTGTTGTAGTAAAAAAGGCAGAGATTAACTGCACAATGGTGCCTAAAACGGACAACGGTGAAGACTAGTCTGCCGTCTTCTGGTGGCATTATAGTCATGTATTAGGGGCTTGACAAATAAGGGAAGGATACGCAATGACCCGAAAGCCCCAATCAAGCAGCAAATCTCTGCAGCCACGCCTCTGTTTTCAGACGGACATTTCGGATGTTTTCCTCCATCCACACTGAGACGGAGCAGCATCGTTTTGGAATGAAAACAGCCTCTCCAGCGTTTCCAAAACTCTCCGTTTTTGGGGCTCGAAAACTCCGACTTAGTGTGGACGAATGGCGTAACCATAGCAAAACTTATGCGTTTTAAAACGAAAACGCATTATTGTAAACGGGGCATTAGTTTGTCTTTTATATTTTAGTGTCTTGCACAACAATAGATCACACATCGACACAACACACATGGCCTGGCCCTTCTCTACACTGTTAGGCTTTGCTGCAATTTTACAGTTTTTTTACTGCAAAAATGGTCACATACATTCTTTACAGGTCACTACTGTAAAATACACTGCATTGGGTCATTTTAAATTTTTTACAGTAACTTATTGCATATTAGGAATTCGACTGTAATCAAAGTAATCAAGCACTGCTAATGAAGTTAAAGACAAAAAAATATTTTAAAATGTATTAGTTAACATGTATAACAAAATTAGTTAAAAATAGATTCATGAAGGAAAATTACTTTTGTAAACCATTTCAAATGGATATAATAATAATAATAATGAAAAATACTGTTGTACATGATCTCGTCACTTGTTTGAAATGTATTCAGTTTATTAGTAAATACCAAAAATAAAGGTCTGGTCTTGTAAATTACAGTATAAATACTGTGAAAATGGTCATACTGTAAAATATTAATTTTACCATAAAAAGAAGTTGCGGTACGGCTATTTTACTGTAAAATGAAATTGCTACTGGAAAACACATTTACAGGTAGGTTATTGTAAAGAGGCAGCAACAGTGCTGCCAGCATGTATTATAAAAATACAATAAAATGTCTAACAGCCCTTCCAATGAAAAATATGATCTCTTGTTTATTGCAAATAAATTCTCATTATCAGGTCATTAAGTCAAGTATAGCATCTTACACAAGTCAAATGGCAATTCCAAGACCAGAGAAAAGGCCAAAGAAAATAGTAGTAATAGTGTAGTTTTGTCTGTTAGCCTCTGAGGACCAGGAGGGCCTTGAGTCCCGCTGATGGAGGCCAGGAGGACGCAAATGTCAACGCACACCCACTAAGACTCAACCATGTGGGAGAGACGTCTCCAGAATCTCAAAGACACACACATCAACACTCAAACACACACACGTCATCACACAAACACACCGCGCGCAGCCATGAGCAGCCACTTCTCATTCATATCAAATCAGTTCAGACAGTTCAGAGCCACAGGAAAGACACAGGTTATAATCTGACAAACACGCTCAGAAATTTGGAGAAGAAGATGGGGAGCTTTCCTTCTCATACTCGTCTTTCTCTGTTTACCTGTTTCAGAAAGTAAACATTCATTTACTTGCAATAGCACTACTGAATTCTCTACATGTTTATGTCTATATTTCTTCTATAGCAAGGATATCAAAGACAGGGCCAGCAGTTTGCTAATGTTCAATGCCAGAGATCACTAAATTGAAAATAAAAATGTTTGAATTTGCTTTATAAAATATGTTTTTTGTGATAAACTAAAACCATGAAACTAAAATTATTTTTGGTACTTAAAATAATATATATTTTTTAAATCTTACAATTAAATTTTTATTAAGAAAACTTCATTCGGGCTTAGTCCCTTTATTAATCCGGGGTCGCCACAGCGGAATGAACCGCCAACTTATCCGGCATTTGTTTTACGCAGCGGATGCCCTTCCAGCCACAACCCATCTCTGGGAAACACATCCATACATTCTCATTTACACTCATACACTATGGACAATTTAGCTTACTCAATTCACCTGTACCGCATGTCTTTGGACTGTGGGGAAACCGGAGCACCCGGAGGAAACCCACGCAACCACGGGGAGTACATGCAAACTCCACACAGAAATGCCAACTGGCCCAGCCGGGGATCGAACCAGCGACCTTCTTGCTGTGAGGCGAACGTGCTACCCACTAGGCCACCGTGGCGCCCATTAAGAAAACTTATTAGAAGAAAAAGATAAGATATTTTTAAGGAAAAAAATTACAATAAAACCATATAAAGCTTTTTAAATAAAACTAGTAAATGACTTAAGTAATCAAACATCTAATATTCATTCATTCTCCTTCGGCTTATTCCCTTTATTCATCAGGGGTCGCCACAGTGGAATGAATCGCCAACTTATCCAGCGTATGTTTTACACAACGGATGCCCTTCTAGCAGCAACCCAGTACTGGGAAACATCCATACACTCTCATTCACACATACACTAAGGCCAATTTAGTTTATTCAATTCACCTATAGCGCAGGTCTTTGGACTGTGGGGGAAACCGGAGCACCCAGAGGAAACCCACGCAACCACGGGGAGAACATGCAAACACCACGCGGAAATGCCAGCCAACTTAGCCAGGACTCGAACCAGTGAAAGTCAACGCTGGCAACGGGGCTAACCACTGAGCCACCATGTCGCCCCTAAAAATGTAATTATGAAAACTAATTCAAAATGTACTTTTATTTTAATTATTTGTTTATTTGTACAGGGACAATGTACAACATGACATGTTGTGCCAGAGTTAGCTATGAAGCTAATTTACATCTGTAGTCCCTGGGCAGGAAGTTGTAACAAATTTAGTAAACAAATTTAACAGTAGAAAAATACAAGATACACTTATAGTACAATACATACATTATTGTCAATCAAATCAAATCAAATCAGTGGTTACATATTTGATTTTGTTTAAGCCAAATTTTAAGAAGAGTTTTGATTAAAAGTGGTCCTCTCTCTGATATGCTCTGGTATTTTATTCCATCTTTCTGCTGCTCTGACTGAAAAAAACTGATTGTCCAAAAGCAGTACTCTTACTGTAAGTTTAACTGAACAATCACCTCTAACCGATGACTTTGTCTGTCTTATATTGTCCTTGCAGACAATTACACATTATGAGATACATAAATGTATTGAAACTTCAGAGGCTTAAGTGTATCAGTGTCAAATAATGAATTTAATCATTTTAAAAACATTTTTACATTCAAATCAGAACAAGTCTGAGAAAGAAAACTCTACACAACAATATCAAAGAAATATAAATTTACTTCTTCAATTTCTTTCAATTCAATTTATTTTCACAACCTCTGAAATCCCCAAAGTAAATCAGCTGAACATGACAGTGAGTGATAAATGGGAGAACACATTAGGGATTTGATCATGTATTTCCCACAGGAATGAGAATATGATATTTGGTTGACAGGAGCTTGAGTGAATAATGACAGAATTGTCAGTTTTGAGCTGTAAAAAGTGTATTGATTTTAATGTGAATTGTGCTTTCTGACATAGCATTTACACACTTTATTCAATAATATTCTTTCAAGAGTTCACACTTAGGGGATGATTGATAATAAAGCTTGTTGTCCCAGGAGAGAGCCCTGAGCTTATGAGATCCTCGAGCCCTGGGCTCCCTCCCGTTTGCAGGGCGAGAGGAGAGTTTGAGCTCAGGTAGATCTCGATGAACTCCCCCTTGGCTTAATTCCAGCTTGAGAAGGAACTGAGGTGAGGTGTACTCGCTAAGAGCTTGACTGTGGTATCAATTGTGTGTTCAATTAACTTAGGGTGCTTGTTATTTGGACTGTGGGAGGAAACCGGAGAACCCGGGGAAAAACCACGCGAGCACAGGGATTACAAGTGAAACTCCGCACAGAAGTGTCAGCTGGTTTAGTAGAGACTTAAAGCAGAGGCATTCTTGCTGTGAGGCAACAGTGCTAATCACTGTCGCCCATTGGAAAGGAGGGAAAGTAGGGTCATCTGATCGGATAATCGATCATGAGCTGACGCTGGAACAACTGAGAACAATCATAAGCACGTCATCCTCTCGAAATTTGTTTATAAATAAACTTCACTTAATTATCACAAAAAATAAATAGATTTCTGTGCCCCCTTCTAAACCAGAAGGTCTGATGTTATCTGAAAATGTGAAAAATCTCAGCCCCTCCGGATGCCAATATGCTGGAAATCTCTGCCCAGCATGCTGATTCTATTCTTTAACTTCGGATGGGATATCGTATATGGCGCACAATCTTGCCTTTGGCCTCTGCATGCTGTTTAAGATGTGATCTGAATCATGGATTTCAGTATCACTGCTGGATTCCACAGTGCGTTATGTCTCACATTATCATGATGACTCACATTATACGTGTTTTCTGTCTATACTGTTTCAGCATTTTATGCCCTTCATTATTCAGCAGTGGCACACATGTAAAGAAAGTACAGTATGTGCTTACATGAGGATATGTTAAGCAATAAGTGCATGAATTGCAAATTTAGCATGATAGATAAAACATGCTCTACTTTTCAATTTCTGTCTGAGGTTACAGCTTACATATATGGCATGCAAGTTGATATTTAGATTTTACACATATAAAATATGTCATAAATGCAACATATTTCAAAAATAGTCACTTTCATATGTTTTTTTACCCGTTGGAATTTTAGATGTGTACATTCATTCATTCATTCATTTTCTTTTTGGCTTAGTCCCTTTATTAATCTGGGGTCGCCACAGCGGAATGAACCGCCAACTTATCCAGCATTTGTTTTACGCAGCGGATGCCCTTCCAGCTGTAACCCATCTCTGGGAAAGATCCATACACACTCATTCACACACATACAATACGGACAATCTAGGCCCCGTTTACACTAATGCGTTTTCGTTTTAAAACACCTAAGTTTTGCTACGGTTACACCAGCCGTCCACACTACGCCAGAGTTTTCGAGCCCTGAAAACGGAGCGTTTTGGAAACGTTGGAGAGGCCGTTTTCATTCTAAAACACTGCTGCTCCGTCTCAGTGTGGATGGAGGAAAATGGAGACATGTGAAAATGGAGGCGTGGCTGCTGGACAGAAATGGGAGCATCGTTGACCGCACTATTGTCCGTTTTAGGCGCTAATGTGCAGTTAAACTCTGCCTTTTTTACTACAACAGCTGCATATATTCGCAATAGGCAAGCTATTGTTCGAGCACTCGCTAATCGCTTGCGTTTTGAGCAGCGTAAGTCCTATTTAGAACGCTGGTTTTGGGTTACACTGGGCGTTCTTCCGTTGTTTGTGTTTTGACCAATTTGCTGCGTGTTTCTTCTGTTGTTTGTGTTTTGACCAATTTGTTGCGCGTTTCTTCCGTTGTTTGTGTTTTGACCAATTTGTTGCGCGTTTCTTCTGTTGTTTGTGTTTTGATCAATTTGCTGCGCGTTTCTTCTGTTGTCTGTGTTGGGAGAATTTGCAGCAGGTGTGCTGTCAAATTGATGAAGATCGTTTCTTAATTTGCTGGTGTTTTTTGTTATTACATGTGCTTTCTTAAATTGCAGCGTGTTAAGCTCTCTCGGCCACCGTACATTTGCATATATTGAGATTTATCATATTTTTGTGTGGGAAATTTATATTTCAAATTTATGAGCGTCCCATTATAGTTTTTTTTCCGTAAAGGATCTGCAAAGTTTAAAAGATCAAAGTGCACAACAAATAAAGTAATTTTCTCCTTAAAGTAAAACAGATTCCAGTATATTTGGATCTTTAACACATTTGTATAACTGCAGCCTACAGTTTTCGTTGGCTGCCCTTGAACAACTTCTATTTTGACACTCATTCATTAATTCAACTTTTTCGGCTTAGTCCCTTTATTAATCCGGGGTCGCCACAGCGGAATGAACCGCCAACTTATCCAGCATTTGTTTTACGCAGCGGATGCCCTTCCAGCCACAACCCATCTCCAGGAAACACTTCCATACATTCTCATTCACACGCATACACCACGGACAATTTAGCTTACCCAATTCACCTGTACCGCACCTGTACCCAGGCGAACGTGCTACCCACTAGGCCACCGTGGCGCCTATTTTGACTTTCAATCAGTAATTGTTGTTGACATTATGAATGAAATAATTTCATGTATTAATAAAAGATAAACATTTTATCTTTTACATACAGTGCCACTCATCAATGTCAGATACAAAGCAGTGGACCAATCAGAAGGACTCAGAAGCGGGGCAAGCCCTGCGAGCTTCTGTTTACAGTAGCAAGTTGGCATGACAGCTCTTTTATTTGATGGAGGAAGAGGTGCTTTATGAAAACTATCCTGAGCACTGCATCGCATGTTTTTAAATACAAAGACACATTCTATATGAAAGGCCTTGGCTGGTAACATTATAATGTGCCATAGAAATAAAAACTAACCCGCTACATAGTAGCTTCCTACTCAAGTTTCAGGTGGATCAAGTGGTTTCTTTAATATTTCATCACTGTACTTGGGCTAAAACTGATAAAGTAGCCAAAAAATCCGATATGGTTTTTTTTATTCATTAAAGCAGTGGACCAATAACAACAGACTGGGCCTTTTATTTAATTTAAAATTAAATAAAAGTAAAAATGTATGTTATACATGTACACCTATAGGAGACCGACAGAACAGTATTAGAAACCTTTAAAATAGCATAACAGGCACTTTGTTTCAATATCTGTACAAATGTTTGCTGTGTTTTGAATGGTGTGAATTGAAATTTATAAATGTCTAGAGCTGCGAAGGGCAGCAGTAGCTTCAAAAAAAAGTTAATCTGTGGAGAAGTTGGTTTAATCTTAAAGCAGAGTGTTAATCTCAGGAGAACTCTTAATCTTGTAAGAAGAGTTAATCTGGTGAGCTGTGTTCAGCGTGTGGGAAATGCTCTCGGAGAGGTGTTAACCTCAGAGAAGTGCTAATCTTTGGATGAATATTTTCGTTTTCTGAATGTTTTCATCTCAATAAGACTGTTTACATTACTGGGTCATTTCACGTCTGAACTGGGGTTACGCTGAGAGAATAATAAATTCTTCCTATTTTTGTTTTTATTGCTTGTGACAGGTAATTTGACAGCCATTCATTTATATTCTTTTTGGTTTAGTCCCTTTATTAATCTGGGGTCGCCATAGCAGAATGAACTGCCAACTTATCCAGCATATGTTTTACACAGTGGATGCTCCAGTTGCAAACCAAAATAATATTTTGAATATTTGCAACAATGGGCGCCACGGTGGCATAGTTAGTAGCACGTTCGCCTCACAGCAAGAAGGTCACTGGTTCGAGCCTCGGCTGGGTCAGTTGGCATTTCTGTGTCGAGTTTGCATGTTCTCCCTATGGTTGCGTGGGTTTCCTCCTGGTGCTCCGGTTTCCCCCACAGTCCAAAGATTTGGTACAGGTGAATTGGGTAGGCTAAATTGTCCGTAGTGTATGAGTGTGAATGAGTGTGTATGGATGTTTCCCAGAGATGGGTTGCGGCTGGAAGGGCATCTGCTGCGTAAAACAAATGCTGGATAAGTTGGTGGTTCATTCCGCTGTGGCGACCCCGGATTAATAAAGGGACTAAGTCGACAAGAAAATGAATAAATGAATATTTAGAACAATGAGAACAAAAGGTTCGATTTAACATTCTGAGGGAAAGGACTGACAGGGAGAATTGCAGTTGAGACATATAGAAATATTCAACAGATTAGGTTAGTCTTTTAATATATAGATGCTATTCATTTTAAAATAACCTCGAAACAACATTTTCCACATTTTTTCCCACTTTTTTTATGCTTTTCTGTTTCTTGTACCCATGATGGTTAAATTCGCAAGAGCCGCATTCATACAGTATTATTGGGTTTAGTTGGCTGGAAGCTGCACTAGACTTTTGGTCTATCTCTGTTTGTGATAAAGATGTTAGGCTGGTTGTTGACAATGATTTTATGAATTACCAAGTTCCACAGTTTCCCAGAGATGGGTTGTGGCTGGAAGGGCATCCGCTGCGTAAAAAATATACTGGATAAGTTGGTGGTTCATTCCGCTGTGGCGACCCCGGATTAATAAAGGGACTAAGCCGAAAAGAAAACGAATGAATGAAGTTCCACAGTTTCAGCTAAAAATTTGATCTAATGCTGTGCTGAAGAAACGTTCCCAACATCTTTAAAAAAATTCCAGAGGGAATTCATTCATTCATTCATTCATTCATTCATTCATTCATTTTCTTTCCGGCTTAGTCCCTTTATTAATCTGGGGTCGCCACAGAGGAATGAACCGCCAACTTATCCAGAATATGTTTTTTTTTTTACCATTTCTTATAGTTTCAACCAGTGGATCTCAAACTGTGGTACGTGTACCACTAGTGGTACACAAGCTTCCTTCTAGTGGTACGCGGAGGAATTGCTGAATAATTAAAGTAAAAAAATGAACACACTTTTAACCCTTTGACGTGTACGATAACACCGATGTGATCACTAAATTTATTTTACTAGGCTAAACCTTTTATTTAAGGGCCTGACAATAATAAATATTGTTAATTAGACAAACTACTCTGCGTTCTTTTAAAACTGTGCAGTGCTGTAGCTGCCTAATTAGACCTACTATGCTACTGTACTTCAATACCTGTTATTATGGTGGTACTTGGAGAGACAATTTTTTTCTGAGGTGGTACTTGAAGAAAAAAGCTTCATTTTGATGCATTGACTAAAATACCCAAAATCTAGATTTTTTTGTAACTGTAGTTTCATTCATTCATTTTCTTGTCGGCTTAGTCCCTTTATTAATCCGGGGTCGCCACAGCGGAATGAACCGCCAACTTATCCAGCATTTGTTTTACGCAGCGGATGCCCTTCCAGCCGCAACCCATCTCTGGGAAACACATTCATACACACTCATACACTACGGACAATTTAGCTTACCCAATTCACCTGTACCACATGTCTTTGGACTGTGTGGGAAACCGGAGCACCCGGAGGAAACCCACGCAACCACGGGGAGAACATGCAAACTCCACACAGAAATGCCAACTGACCCGGCCGGGGTTCGAACCAGCGACCTTCTTGCTGTGAGGCGAACGTGCTACTCACTACGCCACCGTGGCGCCCTTAACTGTAGTTTATTATTTGATATTACATTTAAAATTCATTTAAAGCATTTAAATTACATTTAATTACATTTAAAGCGGTTCATTCTGCTGTGGTGACCCCTGATAATAAGGAACTAAGCCAAAGGAAAATGAATAAATTTACCAAATTAAATACATTTTTAAAAGTGCCCTATAAAGAAATTCTGGAGTTCAGTACGTGGAAATGGCCATACCTTGAGCCTCAGACATTATTGTTTCCTCATTTTCATGACCTCACTTTAGGTCATGTTCAACATTATGTGGGCCTCCCGAGCAGTCATTTATTTGGTATTCTTATTTTGATAATGGGAGATGTACCACTTTAGAGCTCATCGGAATGCAAAATGCAGGATATACAGATTCTAAATTTAGTCAGAGCCACTCAAGAGAGACATATGTTTAATTAGATCTTTTTAAAATATCTAATTGACTCCGTTGACCATTCCCCACTCTGTTGACCACCCCCCATTGACCATCGACAGCTCCACTGTGGAGAGAGTCAGCCTCAGGATCTCACCAGGACCACCAACACCATGTCTCTTTCCAAGAAGGCACAGCGACACCTACACTTTCTCCACTGGCTGTAAAGGGCAAGTCTCCCTCCACCCATCCTCACCACCTTTTACAGGGGAACCATTAAGCATGTGCTGACCAGCTGCATCACTGTCTGGTACAGAAACTGCAGTGCTGTTGACCACAAGCCCCCCCAGCGAACAGTGAAGACAGCCAAAAAGATCATCGTGCACCTGTCCGCTCCATTCAGGACATTTTCCTAGCAGTATTGTGAAAGACTCCACACATCTTTTCCACGGTCTATTCCAGCTCTTGCCATCACGAA
The DNA here is from genome assembly GCA_903798035.1 of Danio albolineatus. Classification (NCBI taxonomy): domain Eukaryota; kingdom Metazoa; phylum Chordata; class Actinopteri; order Cypriniformes; family Danionidae; genus Danio; species Danio albolineatus. The sequence goes on from CAIGQQ010034701.1 coordinate 236,287, forward strand.
GAAGGTTTCAGATTTTTAGAGCTACACTATTCATCCGTTTCTTTTCACAAGCTGTTCGAGCCCTCAACTCAAATCATCTTACCCCCCTCTGAAATATTATCCACAATCCCAGCTCCCCAAAACTATGACCCCCTCTCCTTGCCACCACACCACAGGAAAACCTCAAAATATTATGCATTTCTGAGCGTGCCTCAAACCGGTGAGTGGGTTTGACAAACCACCTGTAGAAAACACTTTTTTTTATCTCTCTGACACTTTAACCACCACTTGAACCAGTTTTGCACATTTGTAACACACACTTTCTTACAGCCACTCCATATCTCTCTAAAAAAAAACATCCATTTCTGGGTGTGCTTCAGAGAGGTGAGTGGGCTTGACAAACCACCTGTAGTAACACTCTCTCTCCGTAAGCACCGGGCACCTTATTTAAACTCCACTTTAGAGGGACTCTATACGGGAAAGCATGTTTACTTGTGAATTCACCACAAATCAGGTTGCACTATTTGTTTTCATCAACATTAGATGCCACCTTTGTATGTGGATGTGTTTGTAATCTGAGGTAACGATCTAGACTGCTGAGTATTGGGTTTAATGCATGGTTAAGCAGCATGTCTTATCAATTAGTTTGGTAACGCTTTCTTTTGCGACCCGCAAAGTACCACGTAAGTACAGTGAAATAATGCTGTACTTTTCTGTATTATAGTATAAGTATAATGCACATACGTGTAGGTATAATGGAACAAATTATAATGCTTGGGTAATAAGGGGGTAACAACCAGATATGCAACACGCAAAGTACCGCGTAAGTATATTGATTTTACAGTGTACTTTTCTATAAAGTGCAAAGGAACAAACGGGTAATGTTTGGGTAATAAGGGGGTAACAACCAGATATGTAATGCTTGGGTAAGGGGGTTACAACCAGATATGCAACACGCAAAATGTATCATGTAAATATATTGATTTTACAGTGTACTTTTGCGACCAACTGTTGCATTTCAGTGAAACTATTAATGATGTTTTTATAGAAAAATGTAATGTGCAATTTGGCCTTTAATCAATTAAAAATGCGGATGTAGTTTTCTCTGTTCTTATTGTTCAAATAAACACTTGTGCGTTGAAATCTAGCTTCTTCCCTCCTTGTTCCCTGTAGTTATAGGGTAAATGCAGCATTTGATGGTTGTAAAATAAAGTGAAGCATTGTTCCCTCCTTGTTCCTTGTAGTTAAAGGATAAACCTTTTTATTTAAAAGGGTAACTTTTATTTACTAAACACCCCATATAAAACCCAAGCACTAAATAAGGGTACTGTTATTAATGTACTTACGCAGGTGTTTGCAGGTTGCATTGGGTTGTTACCACCCTTGCATCATTCTTTATATGTATAGAATATTTAAAGAAAAGCACTCCGCAAATGCAATATACTTACGTGGTCTTTTGCATGTTGAATATCTTATTGTTACTTCCTTATTAAGCAAACATTATGGTTTGTTCCTTTGTACTTTATAGAAAAGTACACTGTTAAATCAATATACTTACACGATACTTTGCGTGTTGCATATCTGGTTGTAACCCCCTTATTACCCAAGCATTACATGGTTGTTACCCCCTCCTTACCCAAACATTACCTGTTTGTTCCTTTGCACTTTATAGAAAAGTACATTGTAAAATCCCCTACACTGTATTACCCAAGCATTACAGTTTGTTTCCCATACCTACACGTATGTTCATTATACTTATAGTATACGTACAGAAAAGTACACCGTTATTTCACTGTACTTACGCGGTACTTTGTGGGTCTTAAAAGAAAGCGTTACCATTAGTTTTACTGCACTTTTCTGAAGTGAAATAATAGTAATACACAATACATCTCTGTCGGTCTCTTTTGTCGCGTCTAGTTATAATTTAAACACTCCCCAGCAATATACAGATGTTATGAATGTATATAAAAAGCAATTATATTTAATTTCAACAAAACATTACATTAATGCTGGTTTTGGTTCATTCATCACCATGTTTTAACCACATTTTATAAATACTGGAATTAGCATTTTTTTAATGTATAGATAGTACTTGGGGGTTGAAAAAAACACTCTAAAACAGGGGTGTGCAAACTTTATCCCAGAGTGCCGATGTCCTGCAGAGGTTTGCTCCAACACTATAACCAAACACACTTGAACATGCTAATCAGTGTGTTCAAGATCTCTAGAAATAGGCAGGTGTGTTTTTGGTTATCTGCAAGACACTGGCCCTCAGGGCCGAGTTTGCTCTAAAATAATCTAAATAATTTTGAGTAAGTAGATTTAAGTTTATTTTATTTCACTAAGTTTGTCAGTGAAATATAAATATATCTATATCTGCTATAAACTAGATGGTTTTGCTAACTAACAAAATACAAGATGAAGGTATTAGCTAACATGATATCAAAAAGTTACTGTAGTTTAAACACTTGTATTAAAGGGCACATATTTGATCCCTTTTTATATTTAATATAAGTCTTTTGTGTCAGCAGAATTTGTCTGTAAAGTTTCAGCTCAAAATACCCATCAGATTATTAATAATAGCTGCCTAAAGTCTTTGTATTATAGCTCTAAACAGCTTTTTGCTGTTTTTTAGTCCTGGGCCTTTAAGGATAGTCCTCCCCCCCACCGTTCCCACGTGCCCGTCAGCGTGCCTCAATCTCCACCCTCGGCTGCGTCAGACAGACAGAAACAACAGGAACAGATGTAAAGGAAGCAGATCTCACTACGTTTAAGAAATACAACAGTAAGAACTTTACCAATGACTGTTTGATGTGTTTGTTGAGGAGTTACAACGATGAGTCACACACAATGTAATTACAAAGTTCGTTCACGCACGCACACACACACACACACACATACACACACACATACAGACAGGCAGACAGCGCGCTCGTTTAACTTTGCACTGCTTTTGCAAGCAAATGTGACAGGATACAGATTAATATCCACTGCTGTATGGATATCTGTTATGTTAATGTACAAAATAAACCTGATTTAATGTCAACAAATTGAGATTGAAGCGTCTTTTTTGCTGACACACGGCTGTGGTGGTGAAGTTAAGCTGAAGTAAATGGCTGTAGTTCATTACAAACATGCACTGTTTTAAACACGTGTTAAACTTGTGAAACTCACTCTTGATCACATCTGATGGTGATTGATGACCTTCGCGAACTGAACAGACCTTTTATTCCCGGTTGCTTTGCGCAGGTCCTGTCTTGTTGATATTATTATACGCGTTACTACGGAGACATGTTAATATGCAGCTGTCAATCAATTCGGTGGGTGGGGGGACCGCACTCCTAAGTAAAGTTGCGGTTGGTCTCAAAACCACACACATTTTAAAATCAACATGCTACATTTTGTAATAGAGCCCATTTCTACTCACCTGGAGTTACTGAGGTCATTCTGACCTCCACTGCTCTTCTCTAGACCCAGTTTGGTGAAGATGCCCACCAGGACCATGATGGCCACCACACCACAGATGATGTACACAATCATATGAGTTCGATCCCGCTCGTGGTCTGGCTGCACCTCAGTGTTTGTGGCCACAGGTTTTCCAGTGTTTGCCCAAATTGGAGTATCATAGTTGGAACAGGAAGTCTGATCCAGTCGCTGTTGACGAAACTGGCAGCAGAACCGGTAGAAACAGGTCCCACAACAGTACAAGAAGATACCAGCGTTACAATTAAATGGAGGGTCCCATTGCCCCATGACATCATAATACCCACGGCAACGGGTGCCAGTGGATGGGACGGTGTCCTCCTCCACCTCTCCAGGTGTGGTCAAAGTTGGAGGTCCGTCTGATGTCACAGAGATCGTCAAAGGGTCTACGGTCTGATTGGCGGTTTGGATGTCCATGTCAGTTGAAGTCTCATCCTGTGCTTTAGCCGCTCGTCCCAGATAGGCAGTGAGGAGAAGATGTAGTAAAAAATAATTTCCAGCCATGCTTCAATTAAAAAAAAAAAAAACTGCAATTATTTAACTTGAGAGTGAAAAAGCATACATATTATAAGGAAAACAATTTAAATCAGAGATTAGTTAAATTTAGTTGCTTAAAAACAAAAAACATTCAATTAAAAAAATTTAAATTTAGATTTTTTTTTACATTTTCTAAAATAAATAATTGTATTTATTTAAGTCTTTATCTATTTTTAAAAATGCTTAAATGGATGCTTAAAAATAATAAGTACTTGTTTAATAAGTAATTAATTAAAAAATGAAAAAAAAAGTTATTACTAAAAACTGTTGCAATTGTTTAATTATAAAAAATTATCTTCGTCCTTTGAGAAAAAAATTCAACATTTTGGTCTCGCTCTGGTCCAGTCCAAAAGTGCATGTTATTTTGTTTTCCCCATGTAGTTCAAAACTTGTTCTTTGTGCTCTCCAGTAGTAAAACTTCCTACCTCTTCACCTCTGTAAACAACCAGTCACAGTAATTTGCCATAAAAATGCCTTCCTTAAGAATGAGTGAATCCACAGACAGGTGTTTCAATCCACAGCGATCCACTCACAGTGCTGCCTCTGAGCCTTGTGAAGGGCAGCAGTTCAGAATTCAAATTAAAACTCCTCCCTTCTGTTCTCAGCACATCAGAGAGAGAGAGAGAGAGCAAAAGGGGGGGATATTTTCTTTCCAGCTGCTGGTTATAGTGTAAAGGGGGAGGAGACATTACACTACTGGAGGGCTTTTTCACAGACTTATGTGTCTGTTTGCATGTAGACTCACCAGCCATTTTATTAGGTATGCCATGTTAGTAGGATTGGACCAAATTTATTCAACAAAAATGTCACTAAACCGTCCATATGTTTCAATATAAATTGAGACTCATCAGACAAATCAAAATTATTTCCAGTCAATTCAATTCACCTTTATTTGTAAAGCGCTTTTACAATGTTAATTGTGTCAAAGCAGCTTCACATAGAAGGTTATAATAAATTGAAACAGTGTCAGTCCAGTGTTCAGTGTTGGAGTTCAGTTCAGTTCAGTTCAGTGTTGTTTAATATTCACTACTTAGAGTGCAAACACTGAGGAGTAATCCATCGGTACACAGCTCTAGCTGCAGTCTAGGCGCCAGAGGCTGCAGAACTCGAGGCTCGTCTGTCCTTGGAGGGTCATAGGAATCAGTCTCATGCTTGCTATTCCGCCAAGCACCAAGCAGCTGCTCAGGATACAGCGTGGTCCAGGATTATGGAACCTTGGAATCGTCTCGTCGCGGGTCTTGGATCGCATCCGTGGCGCTGCATAGTCTCTGGGGGCCTCGGGATAAGTATCCCCAGGTGGAAATAGGGAACAAAGAGAATAATTAGCGTAGCAATTATTAGTCTTACCGTATATTGTTGAACTGTAGCCTATGTGCTGCTTTAAAGTGTTTCAATAAAAAATTTATTTGTTTTTAATTGTTCACCCTCATGTCATTCCTATCCTTTAATATCTTTCTTGATCTTCATAACACAAATTAAGATATTTTAAATGAAATCTGAGAGCTCCCTCATCTTCCATACACAGCAACAGTCCAGAGAAGTTCAAAGTGCAGAAAATGAGTGTGAAAATCCCAGATAAACATTTTCTGAAGTACTTGATGCAAGATGCCAAGTATTTTAAACATCCTTTCTCCACCACTCTGGTGCTTGATTAGCAACTTTTGCAGATCCTCTTGGCCAGACATCATTATCGTGATTTGAGGATAATCTGTTTGTGTATATTATCAGTGTATTCTACTAGTTGGTCTGATTTAGGCATTAATAATACCAATCATCTGAATATGGTCTGGTGTTTTTCACAACCAAAACTCAATAAAATCTAGGTTTGATCCACAATGCAACCGTAGTTCACCCAAACAAGACAATTTCCTGTTAAGTTACTCAACCTCTTTCTTTTTTAATAATCTACTGAAGAAAAAAAAACTACATCTTGCAAGGGGGATTCAATTAAGTGTAAATTTTTGGATCAGCTATCCCTTTAAAGTCTTCCATAATATGACATAAAGAATGACTGATCCCAAGAGGTTTTAGTCTGCTTCTCAGTAGCCATGTGTTTACAAACAACCAGTCCATTAGTAATGGGATTGACGACTCAATTGGACTGAAAAATCTATAAGTAAACACCTTAATTAATCCAATTAAGATTTACACAAAGTAAGGAACAGGTGTTGTAGATCTTTTCTAATTTGATTGAAGGGAAATGCAAACACTTGATCGAACTGAAAACCCAAACTGGAAGGCCCTGTGCATGTATGAGTGATGTAGAAACAGTGTAATGACTATTAGAAAATGTTCTAAAATTCTGTGAAGTGCAGCAGAACAATGACCCAACAGCTGTTATGGCCACTAGATTATGCTTTCACTTTACAACTTGAAACGTCATGTTCTTTATGTGGTCTCCTAATTAGTTAACCAAACAGTTGTATAAAAAATAATACGTTTATTGTAGTAAAATACTAAGTGCATGATGTTTCCGTCCAAATGAATTAAACTTGGTGCCACGGTGGTGTAGTGAGTAGCAGGTTCGCCTCACAGCAAGAAGGTCGCTGGTTCGAGCCTCGGCTGGGTCAGTTGGCATTTCTGTGTGGAGTTTGCATGTTCTCCCCGTGGTTGTGTGGGTTTCCTCCGGGTGCTCCGGTTTCCCCCACAAGTCCAAAGACATGCGGTACAGGTGAATTGGGTAAGCTAAATTGTCTGTGGTGTATGAGTGTGAATGAGTGTGTGTGGATGTTTCCCAGAGATGGGTTGCGGCTGGAAGGGCATCCGCTGCGTAAAAAATATGCTGGATAAGTTGGCGGATCATTCCGCTGTGGCGACCCCGGATTAATAAAGGGACTAAGCCGAAAAGAAAATGAATGAATGAATTAATCAATTAATTAAACTTGGTGCCACGGTGGTGTAGTGAGTAGCACGTTCGCCTCACAGCAAGAAGGTCGCTGGTTCGAGCCTCGGCTGGGTCAGTTGGCATTTCTGTATGGAGTTTGCATGTTCTCCCCGTGGTTGTGTGGGTTTCCTCCGGGTGCTCCGGTTTCCCCCACAGTCCAAAGACATGTGGTATAGGTGAATTGGGTAGGCTAAATTGTCCGTAGTGCATGAGTGTGAATCAGCGTGTATGGATGTTTCCCAGTGATGGGTTGTGGCCGGAAGGGCATCTGCGTAAAACAAATGGTGGATAAGTTGGCGGTTCATTCCGCTGTGGTGACCCCGGATTAATAAAGGGACTAAGCCGACAAGAAAATGAATGAATGAATGAAACAAACATGTAGAGCATATGAGTGTTAATAGCAATGAGCCTGTGCTGTGAAAAAAATAAACTGCCTGAAGTGTCCCCCGCCCACCTGTCCCACCTGTCCATCAGCATTCGCCATGGCTTATAACGCTTCCTCATGAAAAGCACCAGAGCAGATTTTTCCAAAATGTCCACTGTCAGATTATCAGCATGAATAAACCAATTATTTGAGTTTGTTGTGTTGAAGGTATAATTGCAGTACTCTGTTCTCTGCGGTTCTCCTTCGTTCTTCACATACAGGGCAGTAGTGATGGGCTCTGGTGGGACTTTCTTTGCACTAACAGTCTTTGATCATCTCTACACAGGGTTCAGATGTGACAAACATAACCCGCAGTTCTGAAGAGAGGAAGGAGGACAGGAAGAACAAGGCATCTCACAGGTCTCTTTTAGGAATAAATCTCAAGCTCTCTCTTTCTTACAATCTCCAGTATAACATCAACACTGCCCTTTTTGACTTTTTTTATAATGTGTTCGTGATTATTTAAACAAATACTTTTTAATGAAACAAACTGCATACTTTATTTATGACCATCACAGAAAATCTTTGTATCTATTTCCCCCATCAGTTAGGTTCCTTTGTGTCATTCAGGCTTACAGTGTTGTGTGAACCCTCTCATGACACTCTAATGGTGCTTCACTAGCATGAGCTGGATTGTTGGTTTTATCTACTCTCCTAAAAGCATCATATTCATAAGTAGAACTGATCTTAATGTTAGGGTTTCCCAAAAGCATTACAACTTATGTACTGTAGATCTTAAAAATCATTGTAGACCTACGAGTACCCTGGAGTAAGTATTACCATTAACTTTTACACACCTTTAACTTTACTCAAAGGAAGTGGGATTATAATTAAACTTTTCAGTTGTACTTTATTGTAACTTGTTTAATAATTGGTTTATGAATGAAATAATTAAAGAGGGCAGAAAACAAACAAGGAAAGAAACAAAAATTAATGAAAATGTCAAAATTAAACAGGGAAATAGTGCTAAACCTAAAAACATCTGTCAAGGATTTGCTGAAGTTAAATTTAATCTTAAGTTTGTTAGCATTTTCAGCCATGAAACACAAGGTGAATTGCGGCAGACGTTCATAACCTCATACGCACATATGGAACGCTCTTATGAGCCAAGATACATTGTTATTGAGAAACCTGGCCCTGAACTGTTGGATTGGTTTTATACGGGTTTTCAGCTTCCTTTGTTGTTTTTTAAAAGTTGTGGATAAAAAAAAGAAGATAAAAGTTGTGGTACGTGTACACTGCAAATGCTTTTAAAAGAAAGTCCTGTGTATTCTTACATAAATAGCATGAGTTCAAAATGTACAGATTCCTTCATGAGCTGCAAGGCTACATAGAATGAGAGCTACTTCATCACTGACAAAAAACAGAAAACATTTGCAAGTTTTGTGGGTAAAAATCCACTTATTTCAGTGCTCCAATTGTTCTCTGGTGTAAATGGTCATATTACTGTTTAGGATTCATGAAAACAGCACAAATGATTCAGCACCTAAGTGAACTGTCCTCAAATCAAAAGACCTGATTGACTGATTGATTATATAAAAACAGTCGTAATTCATTGAATAATCAGGCATCACTCATTCTTTACTTGACAACTATATGTGGAAACGGTTGTTTGTTAAGCCCACCTATAAATTAAGCCCAGCTCACACTGCAATTTTGGCCATTATTTTGTCATTTGAGACAAATCTTCCAAACATTCCAATAGTCTCAGGCTAAAATCTGTCATCTTTGATCAATGGCTTGACATGTTCACAGACAGACGATTAATGCTCGTTGGTCAATTCAAGTCTCAAATCTTCTCTTCAATGAAATTATGTTTCAGAGATTTCAGGCACTTCTTTTACAACAGGTATCAAATAAAGAAGCAGTAATAGGAGTGCTGAACGAGATGACATGATCATCACAGCGACAACTTCAAAACTCTTTAACACTATTTTGTTTTTCAAGGCATGTTACGATAAAAATTAACACTACAGAATTGTTTACGTTTGTTGTGAGGTATCAATTCAGAACCCAGGTTGTGAAATGCCACGAATTGTTAAGGTCAACCCTCAGATGAGTCTTGTGTCTATTTGGCAGGTCTTGATTGTCATTCAGTCTGACTTTTTGACAACTGAGATCTTACAGTGTGACATGGGAATCATGTTCGTACAGTCTGACTAGCTACAGTCATACAGGATTATTAAAAATCACACACTGTTAGCCAGGCTTTATCTCGCATTTACAGATGGATGATGTTTGGGAGCACAATCTTGTACCATCCCAGCAGGCACAGGACTTCAGCATGATGTCAGATTGAAAATTGAATTGAAATTGACGTCAGAACCCAACGTCAGGCTGACTTTGATGTCCAATGTTGGACAGACATTGCATTTTAGTTACTTTTCAACACAACCTAAAATCAACAAAATATCAACGTTATTTGACGTGGTTATCTGACCTCAAAATAACTAGTCCTTAGATGTTGGCGAACTAAATCTAACTTAATATTAACATCTTAAGACGTTGTGTGTCGGCTGGGATAAGACAGTTGTGATCATTCCAGACTATTTTGATGGCCAGAGCATTTCAGAATTGTTCAAATAAATGTTAATGGTGGGATCAGTATCTGGTTAGTTCAGTTTTCCAATCACATAAAATCGTATGACTTTTTTCACGTGCTTATGTAACCGGTTCTGCGTTGTGTTTTCTTTGTAATGTGTGGAATAACCAGACGGATATCAGCAGTTGTGACGGCTCTTTAATCACTCTTCCATGTTCAGTCAGTGCAGAAAGGGCAGATAAGGAGAGAAAGAATAAAACTCCAAACAATATTAACTTGACGGTGAGTGATAAAACATACCTGATGTAAACAAAAAAAACCAGCTTTTACAGTGTGTCTTCGCCCTTATTACTCCCCTGTTGAAGGAAAAGTGCAATGCATTTAGCATTCACATGCTTCAATTAGACAAAAATAAATCAAAACCGGGCAACACAGTGGCACAGTAGGTAGTGCTGTCGCCTCACAGCAAGAAGGTTGCTGGTTCGAGCCTCGGCTGGGTCAGTTGGCATTTCTGTGTGGAGTTTGCATGTTCTCCCTGTGCTCGCGTGGGTTTCCACCAGGTGTTCCGGTTTCCACCACAGTCCAAAGACAAGTGGTACAGGTGAATTGGGTTGCCTAAATTGTCCAAAGTGTATGAGTGTGAGTGAGTGTGTGTGTATGGATGTTTCCCAGAGATGGGTTGCGGCTGGAAGGGCATCTGCAGCGTAAAAAACATGCTGGATAAGTTGGCGGTTCTTTCCGCTGTGACGACCCCGGATTAATTAAGGGACTAAGCCGAAAAGAAAATGAATGAATGAATGAATAAAATCAAAACCTCAATTAAAGCGAAAACACAAAAATAACGATATATATGTGAAAAATAAAGGTATAAATATTATTTAAACATCAAAACTAGCTTCAAAAGTAAAAATTAAAAATAATAATAAATAAAAAAATCAAGGTAAAGATGATTTAAGATGATTTAAGACACCCACCTCTCCTGTGTGCAGTCAGTGCAGAAAGGGAAGAGGCGGGTGCAAAACAGGAAATTAAAGAACTTGCGCTTTCTGAGAAATTAAAAGGAGAAGATGCACACAGTGACAAACACCTCAGGTACACTTAATAAGAACTCCAGGTAAAACACATATTTTGTGTAATTCTATAATTTATTTGAACTTTATTTGAACTAGAATTTTCATACCTGTTACACTTTAAAAAATTTGTTTGGTAAATATTTTTATAATAGTTTATTTAAAAGCATGTCTTCTTATTGAATAAAATAAAGCTCAACTCAATTACATATGGATTCTTTTGTGCATGTTTTTTGAATTCGTGCACATTTTAGCATTTCTGATCAGATTTAAAAGCAGAAAATGGCAAAATTGCAGAATGTGCTTAAACTGAAAACAATATTATTTGCATGACCATTAATACTAGTATCCTCATAGTTTTCATTTAAGTCATTTTTCTTACAGTCAATGTCATATTTTATTTGAGAAATGAGGAAGACTGAAAAGAAATAGGGGCAGCACGGTGGCGCAGGGGTAGCGCTCTCTTTAATAAACAAGGGACTTCAAGAAAATGAATGACTGAATGAAAAGAAATAGCAAGATGACCTGTGCAAATGTCACTGTGCGCGTTTCTGACCTTCTTGTGGAAGCATCATGCTTCATTTTAAACTATGAATATGTGAGTGTAGATGTAGAATCTGAATAATACCCCCAATTGAATACGTTTCCTGAGCCAGAATCTGTAGCTGCAGTGCCTTTGGCTCTCAGTAGGGAAGATAAATGTGTCTTCTCATCATAATACACGGCCTCTTTGAGTTGAACTCTGGGTGTGTGTATGTTACGTGCATATCTTATCTAGGCCTTTATTCATTCACGTTGAATCTCATTTTTCTCCATGTAACAAGGACAGCATTTTACTTGTAAATTGTTGGTAGTTGCTCTTGTGTTGTTGTCACGTTACATTCATCTTTGTCAAACATGAATTATTTCTCGTCGCTGATCAATGTTCTAATCGGTTCACATATTTCTTCACTTTTTAAAACTTTTTAGTTATTTATTCCTTTGTCATTGTCTGCCATTCTTTCCTATTTTTGTGTGTGTGCAAATATGAAAGAGCACTGTGCAGTTTTTCTGAGCTTGAAATGAATGCTGTCAGATGCAAGGTCTTGGATGGATTTGCTGAAGTGTGAAATACAGCCTTGACAGTCTTGATATGGAGAGGTATTAACAAATATACAGCACTCTTCTTTCTGGATATTTAGTTTTAAGATGGAGAATATTTTAACCAGCCTCTCCACTGAATAAAATGAAAGGAATAGGAGAAAATTATGAAGAAATCAAGCAGAATGTAGAAGTGGATGAACAGATGAAAGGAATAATAATGGAGTAGTTTCATGACGCTTAATTAAGATGGGATTTAATTTAAAAAGTTGATACTGTGGCTGTAAATGGACATTGACCATGGTATAGGCCCCGTTTACACTAGTGCGTATCAGTTTTAAAATGGCGTTTTAGCATGAAAACGATCCGCGTCCACACTAGCGTTTCACCCAGCATTTCTGAACATATCTCCGTCCACACTACTCCACCAAAAACATATATCACGTGACCATTGGCGCACTCTGGGCATGCAATAAACAGGAAGCATGTGTCTCGCTGGTTCTTCCCGGTGTAACCCAAACCCGGCATTCTAAATAGGGCTTGCGCTGCTTGAAACGCACGCAATTAGCGAGTGCTTGAACAATAGCTTGCCTCTTGCGAATATATGCAGCTGTTGTAGTAAAAAAGGCAGAGTTTAACTGCACAATAGCGCCTAAAATGGACAATAGTTCAAACGACGCTCCCATTTCTGTCCAGCAGCCACGCCTCCATTTTCAGATGTCTCCGTTTCCCCCATCCACGCTGAGACGGAGCAGCAGCGTTTTAGAATGAAAACGGCCTCTCCAGCGTTTCCAAAACGCTCCGCTTTTGGGGCGGATGGCGTAACCGTGGCAAAACTTAATGCATTTTAAAATAAAAACGCACTAGTGTAAACGGGGCCATAGAGTAAATCAAACATGTACAGTAGTACAAAAATACTTTACTACATACTGCTATATTAAGTTTACAATTAGTTGCTTTGTATTATTCATAATTTACTGGATCACAGTTTATAATAAGGTTTGATTGGTTAATGTGTTTACTAAGAGGAATGAAGCATGGACCATACTAGTTCAGCATTTATTAATCATAGTTCAACATTTACTAATTTATTTTCTTATCTGGAAAATCCAAATTCATGTTCAAGAGTTCACACTTAGCTGATGATTGATTATAAAGCTTGCTTGGCATGCTGTCCCGGGAGAGAGCCCTGAGCTCATAAGATCCTCGAGCCCAGGGCTCCCTCCCGTTCGCAAGGCGAGAGGAGAGTTTGAGCTCAGGTAGATCTCGAGAACTCCCCTGCGGGTAGCTAATGAACAGATAGTGATTGCTATGAAAAGATAACTACTTACTAGGAGCATGTCTATGGTGCCGATTTGAATTAGTCAATTAAGTTAAGTTGCATGTTTTTGGACGGTGGGAGGAAATCGGGGAACCAGGGGGAATCCCACGTGAGCACGTTGAGAACGTGTAAACTCCACACAGAAACATCAGCTGGCTTGGTAAGGACTAGAACCAGTGACGTTCTTGCTGTGAGGCAACAGTGCTAACCACTGGGCCACCGTGCCACCCATCTAGGAAAGGAGGAGGAGTAGGGGTGGAAGGGGGGATTCTTCAAAACGAAGATGGCTGTGATGTGGAACTTAGAGTATATATACTGGCTTAAGACTCATCTGATTGGTGGATCATAAATTAAATAATGCGGGACCAGCTGCGAGCAATCATTTGCACGTGATCCTCTTGAAATTAGTTTATAAATAAACTTCACTTAATGCACTGTGAGTTAACATGAACTCACAATGAACTAACATTAACTAAAATGAACAAATCCTTAAATAAATGTATTGTTCATGTTAGTGCATTAACTAACATTAACTAATAAAACCTTATTGTAAAGTGTTATTAATTACTGTTGGTACTTACGTAAGTGCCATCACAAATAAGCAAAAGTGGTGTAGCTGCTGTGAAATCTAAATTTTAATTATATTCAGAAGAGTTTTTTTATGTCCCTATTTTTAATAGTCCCAAAGGGCATTATGACATTTTAGAAGGAAAGGTTTTGCTAAATCCCCTTGCATAATTAAGCAAATTGCAGTCCTTGTTCTTAGTTTTTTTTTCTGCTTAGGATATAAAAAAAAGCTTTGAGGATAGTTTAATAATCGTCTTATGTTTATGACAACAACAATCGTTTATATACAAATTATATATAGAAAATAGTTCAATAAAAAGTATAATATCCTCAGAAGATTTTAAATAAATCCTTCATATCAAAAAGCTATTCATAAGATAAATAAGAGCAAATGAAGATTTAATGCTCAGCAACTTAAACAAAGATTATTGATAGAGTATTAATATTGATAACATAACATAAGTGAGCTGAATATTATATTCTCAATTCTCACCCAAGTAGTAGAGGTCAATTATGTTTAAGTAATCTGAAAGCTCTCAAAACAAGAATATGCAATGTCATAAAGACTTTTTTTCCTCCACAGTCCTAAATTAGCACCCACTGCTCCTGGGCAACTTAACTAATGTATGTTAATATCGACTACATGTGTCAGTGCTCAATGGCCCATATTCAAGTGCAGATGTCAAGCTGGGAGAGCATCGTTTCTCTTCCATGTCCTGATAGTGCTAAATGCAAAAGATGAGAGGAAATTAGAAAAGTAAAGAGAAAGTGAGAGACAGAGAGAGATGAAATATAATTAAGCAAAACATGGCCACAAAACTGTGTTCAGATAAGGACGTTTTATCTGTAATGGCAGTTTTATCCTGAAAAATAACCATAGAGGTATCAACAATGCTAATTTGACATTCAAATAAAAAAACAAAAAAACAATGCAAATATCCAGCTTTTTCACACACATTAAAACCTGATTGTCAAATTATTTCAATTTCGGAAACTGCCATTGAAAAGAACTTAAAGAAATAATGTCTCGAGGTTATTCTTGGCCTGCTGAAATGTGTTAATTCTAATAAGATGCCTTTTAATTTTCCATGGAGGAACTGTGGGGAGTATAATGTCACCTTATTATATTAGCCCGAGTTTATTGAAGATACATGTCTGTACAGAACATTTGCTTAAGGGGCCACAAAACCCCCCTGTCTCAACTGGGTGTTTTCACACCTACAAAAGCTCAGGAAAGTGGGTATGCCCAGCTCTGTTTAGGTGGGAGTGTCAGGGAAGGGAAAGAGGGAAGGTTTTGAATAAAAATGGGAGTTTCCATTTGGGCACAGGCTGATCTTCAAACAGGCAAAACAAAAACAGACATAGGGGAGAAAGACAGTGACTGTTTACATTGACATCAGTCATCCAATTATTTGCCAAATTATTAATTTGTCGACTTTAACGGCAGTTTGGCACTTATACTTTTATCCAGGAACATTTCCTGCATGTCCCCCGTGACAAACCAGATGGGAGAAACTACTAAGAGTGTAGTTTTAATGGAGTGTTTGAAACCGCCTGGCGTAAGGGAGAAAAAAAAACCTTCCGCACACTATCCTGTCACAAAATGCGGCCAAAATTCTTTACGAAATTAATTGTTTGATTGCAGTGTTTACATGTCTACATTTGGGAGAGCAGAATTTACAGCGGATCTTTCAGTCTTTAATATTGTACGGATATTAACTTCTGTAAACTCAGTAACAGTTAATCATTTTGACAAAGGTCTGTCTTTAAACACTGAAAGAGTTTCGAACTCTACGAACTACTAACTAACTACGAACTAACTTTGCCATCGGAATAAACAAACAAAGAGCACTGATCGCTTACCAAATCTGTAGTGGCGTGTGTTTTAAAAGGAGACAAGCTGCAAATCTCGATTTCACTATTTACAGATGTGGAAAGCTCTCAGGTGAAAAAAAGTTTCTTACAGACGCATTTCTGCTGCGCGCGTGGGAGTCCAACGGCATTCTCATAGTGGAAATGTAAACAAAACCTGCATTGCAGCACATAAACACAACACTGGCGACCTGTGTCTCTAAACAATTCTTCTTCTTCCACTTGTTTTGGAAGCATAACGTGGCGTCTCTGCCGTCTGGACACTGCAACACGTACACACAGTCTTCAAAGCTCTCGTGCATATTAATGAGTTGCACTGCATACACAATAGAGCGCGCTGATTGGTTTGAACAAAGTCTATCTCATGAATCAATGCTGCACACTCAGAGACGTCACAATGCACTGGCCAGTACAGACGTCCAGTCTCCACACTGAAATACACACATGGATCTCATCGGTGTGACGCAGCTTCAAAAATTAGTTTCAAACCAGAAGAACGAATTTGCTCGAAATAACGCAAAAACAACCAATTTTCACTCTTAAGCGAAATATATGTGTCCTAATAGTGTTTATAGCAGCGTGGGACACATATAGGACTGTCAACAGCTGAAAATATGTGTTTTGGGGTTTCATGGCCCTTTAAGGTACGTTTTGTTGTACTTTTCAGATTAGCTTCCATGAAAAAGCAGGACACCTAGTAGACCACTCACCTACCTTCCCCAAACTTCACTAGTAGTGTGTTTAAAAGCAAAGACAAGAGAAAACTGCACTGCATAGTTTTATGTTGGTTTTACGTCGCTTTTATCTCTCTTGTGGAACATTTTTGCAATAAAAGTACACCGGCGTAATATATAGAGCAAAATGACCACACCAGAAAAGATGTCCATATGGAGATACTGTAGATGAGGCAAACAAATAGGATTACAAATCATAGACACATTTGGTGTTGTGCGAAGAGATGCATGAAAATAATGATTTATTTGTCAATAATATGTCCATGTAAATATCATTAGTGTGAAAAGAAACAAAAGTTGTTAAAATCATTGCAAATCACCCTGCAAAAATCGATTTGTGTTGGGGCAACATGAAGAAATTAAGTTAACTTAACTTTTTTAAGTTAACTAATTTAAGTGAATTGAACATAAAACAGTTTCCCAGTGATGGGTTGCAGCTGAAATGGCATTCGCTGCGTTAAAACACATGATGGATAAGTTGGCGGTTCATTCTGCTGTGGCGACACCGGATTATTAAAGGGACTAAGCCAACAAGAAAATTAATGAATAAATAAAACAATTACATGGCATAAAACAACAACATAAAACAATTAAGTTGTCCCCAAAAAACTCAATAAGCTTGCTTCAGCTTATTTTAAATAAGTAGTTTGAACAAACAGCAAACGTCATTATTTTGAGTATAATGCCCTGTAGTGTTCGTTTTATCTATAAACCACAGTTAAACGTATGTTGAAGTATGTTTTTGTGCTTTCACTTTTGCTGAAAATGTAGCATGTACTTAGCCTATGTTGAATTCTAGCTAGTTTTCACTTATTGTTTACATTTTAATAGAAGGTCCACCCTTCCTGCACACAGAGCATTGTTTAATTCATACTGTCATCAGTGACCTGAAGATCTTGGGGTTTTCAGCATCTGTTGTCTCGCTGCATGAACACATGAACTTGATCGCTTCATTAGTATTTTACTGTTCAATTTGACAAATATAATATCATCTATACACAATTACTCAAGCATCTCTACAACAAACCGTCAAAAATAAACATTTGCTCAGAAAAATTGGAAGAAAAAGGATTGACTTCTAAAACGTAATTTAATATTTATAAATGGAGAGTCCAGAAAATGTAACAGGAAAGGGATAAAAAAAACTTGTAATTTAAAAAACAACTTGAAAATTGAATCTGTATGGAAATATGCAATGAAATAACTAAATAAATACATTTCACTAGGGCCTTATTTAAAAGAAAGAAAGAAAGAAAGAAAGAAAGAAAGAAAGAAAGAAAGAAAGAAAGAAAGAAAGAAAGAAAGAAAGAAAGAAACAAACAAACAAACAAACAAACAAACAAACAAACAAACAAACAAACAAACAAACAAACAAACAAATAATTTTTGGTGCAAATATTTTTGATGACTAAACCAGCCTCATGCCCTTTCATGGCTATAATCTCAGCTGAATTGCGGGTATTTTAATGTCTCATAAACAGTCAGATCTGTTTGAGCTCTCTGTAGACTCTCTGTCAAACTCGACCTTTACCAAGTAAAAAGAGATGCAAATAGCCAGTCAGTCCACTGTGCTGAGTTCTTTATTGTTGTAAATTGGTTTAGAAGCACCTGGATCCATTGAGAAAACCTGCCACTCATCTCAGAATTTCAATAACACGATTTTCTCACTCCTTCCTCGGAGTTCCTTGGTTTCATTTCTCCTAACCTACACTTTGATGGCTCCAAATCCTTAGTATCGTTTCACAAACACAATGATCATTGCAAACTACGGGATTAGTCTCCCTACACATGCACTTGCATCAGCAAGTTTATTTTAGCTTTGGCCTGAAAGCAGATAATATTTATAATATCCAGAGGAATGAATATATTGAAAACACGTGGGATTTCTACGCTAGGGGCCTCTTCTTTTCTCCTCCGTGCTTTAGGACTTGGATTAAAGCAGCACAAAGGGTTTAAGGTTTAAAGGTTTTCAAACTTTTGAGTTATATTTTATCTCCCAGTCTAAAATATGTACATCTTAAGCACATTAGACAGGGAGTGGTAGTGAATTTGATGAAATTGTCTATTTCATCATCCCTCTAAAATCAGCTTTACACCGGCTCATCTTTTTAGTGATGTATGAGAGTTTAGTGATACTTGAAATATATTTCTTTAATTCTCTCTAACTCCTCAAACTCTCTTCTGTTCCATCCATGGAGATAGAGAACTGTTTTTTTTATAAAAAGAAAAAAAAAATCACATAATAAAAACATGGCCATGTTGTAGTTTTATTTATTTCCAACCAAGTTTTGTGAAAGTCTTTTGTACATACGTTTCTCTAGATTTGGCAAGCAGTTGATGTGTGATGTGTGATGTGGCCCCTTTCTTACTGTAGACGTATATTGTCACTAATGGCTCTGCAATTTTTTTTTTCTGTAATCATTTTTTCTCCTTCCTTTTTGTCATTCTATTTTGTTTCTTATTCCATTATTCTGAATGAGATTCTTTTGATGGTGCTGCATAATTGCTGTATTGTAGTGTTTTGGTGCATGTTCTATTTGGAATCAGGTAATAATACTGAGATCATTTTGTTAACTTACTCACCAGCCACTTTATTAGGTACAGCTGTCCAGCTACGCGTTAACGCAAGTTTCTAATCAGCCAATCACATGGAAGCAACAACGCATTTAGGCATGTAGACATGGTCAAGACGATCTGCTGCAGTTCAAACCGAGCATCAGAATGGGGAAGAAAGGGGATTTCAGTGACTTTGAACGGGCATGGTTGTTGGTGCCAGATGGGCTGATTTGAGTATTTCACAAACTATTGATCTACTAGGATTTTCATCTGTAGGGTTTACAGATGGTCTGAAAAATCGAAAATATCCAGTGAGCGGCAGTTCTGTGGGCACAAATGCCTTGTTAATGCCAGAGGTCAGAGGAGAATACGCAGACTGGTTAGAAAGGCAACAGTGACTCAAATAACTACTTATTACAACTGAAGTACACAGAAGAGCATCTCTGAATGCACAACACGTCGGACCTTGAGGCAGATGGACTACAGTAGCAGAGGACCACACCAGGTGCCACTCCTGTCAGCTAAGAACAGGAAACTGAGGCTACAATTTGCACAGGCTCACCCAAATTGGACAACAGCAGATTGGGAAAAAGGTTGCCTGGTTTGATTTCTTCTGCGACATTCGGAGTGTAGGGTCACAATTTGGCGTCAACAACATATAAGCATGGATCCATCCTGGCTTGTATCAATTGTTCAGGCTGGTGGTGGTGGTGTAATGGTGTGGGGGATATTTTCTTGGCACACTTTGGGCTTTAGTAACCACAGTTACTAAAGTTACACTTTAGTAACTAAGTGAGCATCGTGTCAACGCCACAGCCTACCTGAATATTGTTGCTGTCCATGTACATCCCTTCATGACCAGTGTACCCATCGTCTGATGGCTACTTCCAGAGGGATAACACGCCGTGTCATAAAGTGTGAATCATGTCAGAATGGTTTCTTGAACATGACAATGAGTTCACTGTACTCAAATGGCCTCCATGGTCACCAGATCTCAATCCAATAGAGCATCTTTGGGATGTGGTGAAAAGGGAGATTCACATCATGGATGTGCAGCTGACAAATCTGCAGCAACTGCATGATGCTATCATGTCAACATGGACGAAAATCTCTCAGGAATATTTCCAGTACCTACTAAGAATTAAGGCAATTCTGAAGGGAAAATGGAGTTCAACCCGGTACTAGTAAGGTGTACCTAATAAAGTGGCCGTTGAGTGTATATACAGGATGTACACTATTGGGTGTTGTTTTTTCATAAAAAAGATCTGTAAATAAAGTAAGAAATGTAACGAAAAATATCAATAATATAGCAAAAATCACCTTCAAAAAAAGAAAAGAAAATGACAACACAAAAGAACTCCGAATCAGTACAAAACGTAAGTAATAATAAATTGAACTACAGTTATTATTATACAGTTTATTTACTATTAAATATATACACAGTGTTACACATACTCATGTGCTTTAACTTGAAACATTTTCTGAGGGTGAACAACATGCATGTGTGATGTCTCTCCATGACACATCTGTGCACATGTTCATATCTGAAGGACATTTATCTTGAGCGGAAAAAAGGATTAGCTTCGGTTTTTTTTATTTTCTTACTGATGTTTGAGGGAAAATTTGCTGAAGCATAAACTGCTCATTTTTCATAATCTTAATCTGAAGTAATTACTCCAATTATGCACGTGCAGCCATCTCAGATGAAAAGTGCAGCTGTATGTCTTTGCACAGCATGCATTGAAAATGTTATCACATAGTAATTAGGACAATTTCTAATCGACAGATGGATTAGTTCATTTAAATAGGGAAAGGGCTATTTTTGAGATATATCCTCTGCGTTTTCACATTCCGTGCTGGCTGTCAGTCTGTATATTCCTGTTACTCTTCTAGTTACTGGTTCTGCCAGTAGGTGGCGACAAGTGTTATTATAAATGAGTCATTGATTCAATCGACTTGTTCAAAAATACTGACTGATTCATACACAAAACACCACTGTGCGAATGATTCGTTGTAGGCTTGTTTGGAACTATTTTCACTGTGGTAGTAAAAATACAATAATTATAAGTGAAGTGATTGCTACTCATTATAAGCAAAGGTTTCTGTTCCTGATTTATAATCAACTCTCTCTCAGTTTTAAGTAGGCATGGGCCAGTATAAGATTCTGACGGTATGTTAACCTTGGATAAAAATATCACGGTTTCACGGTATGACGGTATTGTGTTTACTGCTCTAAAATATATTCGTTTTAAATGTCTGGCTAAAAAACAAAAGCCCTTTCCCCTTTGAACACAATATAATTTATTTTGACAAACATTTAAAATATTTTGGGGCAGTAAACATGTCAGGCTGAATAATTGAATAATTGACTTCTGCGGTCTTCATTTCAAAAACACAGATTTCCTAAAAATTTACACTTAAAAAAACAAAACAAAAAAATGTAAATAAAAAATTAAGAATTAAGAACACATTAAGAACGGCGGTATGAAAACCTTGACTTTTCCCATGCCTAGTTCATTCATTCATTCATTTTCTTTTCGGCTTAGTCCCTTTATTAATCCGGGGTCGCCACAGCGGAATGAACCGCCAACTTATCCGGCATTTGTTTTACGCAGCGGATGCCCTTCCAGCCACAACCCATCTCTGGGAAACACATCCATACATACACATTCACACACATACACTATGGACAATTTAGCTTACCCAATTCACCTG
>CAIGQQ010034701.1:258150-277136 GCA_903798035.1 Danio albolineatus
TCGGAGGAAACCCACGCAACCACGGGGAGAACATGCAAACTCCACACAGAAATGCCAACTGGCCCACCTAGTTCATTCATTCATTCATTTTCTTTTCGGCTTAGTCCCTTTATTAATCCGGGGTCGCCACAGCGGATTGAACCGCCAACTTATCCAGCATTTGTTTTACGCAGCGGATGCCCTTCCAGCCACAACCCATCTCTGGGAAACACATTCATACATTCTCATTCACACTCATACACTACGGACAATTTAGCTTACGCAATTCACCTGTACCGCATGTCTTTGGACTGTGGGGGAAACCGGAGCACCCGGAGGAAACCCACGCAACCACGGGGAGAACATGCAAACTCCACACAGAAATGCCAACTGGCCTAGCCGGGGATCGAACCAGCGACCTTCTTGCTGTGAGGCGAACGTGCTACTCACTACGCCACCGTGGCGCCCCTCCCATGCCTAGTTGTAAGACATAAATTACTTAAACGCAATTAACCATAAATGCAGTGTTTCAGGCATGCTGTTGAAAAAGAAGATAAGATTGTGATTTAAAAAGGCAGAAATACAAAAAAATCTCTGAGAGCCTTCAGCAATCCCCCGAGCACAGCTCTGTTCCCCATCAGTCTCGATCAGGGAGAAACTGCTGTGAATAATGAAAGTGAGAGAAACTTCATTCTTTAGACTATTCAGAACTTTTTAGTTTTTTCTCTCTTGACTTTTGATCTGGTTTTAAGGTTTCCTTCGTCAGAATTTTACAGCACAGTAATAATGTTATCACATTCATCTGTATAGATTGGGAGACACATTTTTTCACATCATCTCTGATTCGTATGAAGAATGCACTGTCCATTCTTATGAATACAGTGCACAACATCTAGTCTGAAATTAAAAAGGACTGTTCTACGTCACTTAAACTACAGGCGAATCAAATTTAAGAAATAGATTCACCCAACATTTTCACAGTAGTTTCAAGCCACAGTTTAATAACGTCAATGGACCAAAGATAAAGTGTCTGCATCAAATTAAAAGTGGTTTATATACATTTAACATATAAAATGTGTATTGAATATACACTTTAAATGGAAAAATCACTTTTATAAGGGGTTAAAGCACAGTTCTGTGGCACACGTGTGAATATAGCCAACATCTAATGGTAAAAATAATTCATTTATTCATTTTCTTGTTGGATTAGTCCCTTTATTAATTCGGGGTCGCCACAGAGGAATGAACCACCAACTTATCCAGCATTTGTTTTACGCAGCGGATGCCCTTCCAGCCGCAACCCATCTCTGGGAAACATCCATACACACTCATACACTACGAACAATTTAGCTTAGCCAATTCACCTATACCGCATATCTTTGGACTGTGGGGGAAACCGGAGCACCCGGAGGAAACCCACGCGAACACAGGGAGAACATGCAAACTCCACACAGAAATGCCAACTGACCCAGCTGAGGCTTGAACCAGCAACCTTCTTGCTGTGAGGCGACAGCATTACCTACTGTGCCACTGTGTCACCTACTTAGAAATACAAAATATCAAAATGTCAAAATCTGGGTGAAATTGTAAAGTGGGGTTTATTTATAAACTAATTGCAAGAGGATCACGTGCTTATGATTGAACACAGCTGGTACCAAATCAGCTCTGCATATTGCACCAATCAGACGAATCCTTACGCACTATAAATTACCAGAGCTTTCTACTCCGGTCATCTTCATCTTGAAGATTCCCCCTTCCACCCCAACTCCTCCCCTTCTCCTATAGGGCGGCACGGTGGCCCAGTGGTTAGCGATGTTGCTTCACAGCAAGAACACTGCTGGTTCGGCCTCTCCCCGAGCCTGTCGGCGTTTCTGTGTGGAGTTTGCATGTTCTCCCCGTGTTCGAGTGGGTTTCCCCCGGGTCCTCCGGTTTCCTCCCACCATCCAAAAAACATACTACATAAGTAAATTGACTACTTTTAAATAACATGTTAAAGCAACTCTAGTTAAGATATATCTTAGCATGTTCACAAGCCGGGGGAGTTCTCGAGACTTACCTGAGCTCAAACTCTCCTCTCGCCCTTTAAACGGGAGGGAGCCCCGGGCTCAAGGATATTCTGAGCTCAGGGCTCTCTCCCGGGACAGCATGCCAAATACGCTTTATTATCAATCATCAGCTAAGTGTGAACTCTTGAAATTGAAATGTATTGAAGTCTGGACTTTGATTTTACTGAAATCTTTTACTAAACAAAAAAATTCTTACTATGTTTAAATAAATGCTGGCTGTGTATATTAAATGGACTTGATCTTATTGAATGCAGGCATATCTCGTCAGTGGCAGGGAAAGATAATGACTCTGAATCTACCAGATTAGTTTGAATCCTTTTGTCTCTCTATTATATGATCTTTATAATCTTCTTGCTAAATGATCTTTCTAGATTTGTGTATGATTGCGCACGCATGTCTGTCTATCATTACAGCCTTACCCAGTTTACATCAAAACGCTGTAAGGACTTTGTAGTTAAATGTAAACCACAGCCTGAGCTGCAGACATCAACAGTCAGATTAAGTGTGAGGATTATGATTTATGTATTTTTGCATGCTATTTAAAACATGCATGTTAATAAATACCTCTAATCCTCTCATGAGCAACAGTGTCTCACGCTCTCGCCTTTCTGCCCTTTCAGAAGTACATTACCCACACGATTAGATGTAAAATCTTTTTATCTACTTGGGACAGTAATATTGGATGAGAGGATCACACCCTGAAAAGCTGTGCTGGTTAATTAATGGCATGGCCCATGAAACCATATAAATGTCAACGAATTGTGAGAACGGACAGCAGGCAAAGAAAGCGGCCACGTGAATGCCAACATTTAATGAAACAGAAACGAGAGCCTGTATCTGATTCGGTGGACTTACAAGACTTCAATTTGAAACCAAAAATCTGGAACTTGAATGATTTTGTTGATTATACTTGGAGACAAAGCTCTTTTTTGTCTTATTAAAGACTGCCTTAGTTAACCTGTCATCAGCATATTTCACTGTGTATAAAGAAGATGATAGAGGATGTGAGCAAAATGATGCAATTTAAATGCAACTTTAAAAGCACAGATTGTTGTTCGGTACGTGTCTTTGCAACGTGTAAAGTTTTTAGATAGAACAACTTTGATTTAAGTCTGTCTATGGAATTAGATGAATCTGAAACATTTTGACCTTTAAATTATTATATATTCAGATAACCATAGGGTCATTTAGTCCTGATTATATTGTCAATAACATTTATAGGTTTCACAATGTACATTAAACCCATGCAACCTGACAATTAAAAGCAAAACTACTTCTTTATACTGTCATGTTTTAATTTGTCTTTCAAATAGAGACAGATTACATTTAATACACATAAAAACATGAGGCAGAAAGGAATGAAGAGCTCAAGTTATTACCAGCAGTAGCAAAGACCTCAGACAGCTGAACATGACTTGCTAAATAGACTATACTGTGAGATTAGGACTAAAACACACTTTATATATAAAACTCACACATTTTTAAACATTTAATTAAAAATCATATTTATATCTTAATGGCACTCTAATTTGTTTATAATGACAACATTTGAAAGGATCGATAGAGAATTACAAAAACTGTCCCACTGGGTCGATTGTATATTTTTTAAATTATTACCTTATATTTGTGATATACAGTATTTGTCCCCTTAAACCTTAAAGTAGAGCATATATTGTTTATATTCAAGGCACTCCACTATTGATATAAATGATGTTAATTCTCCTAAATGTTTAATTCTGTTATTATTAATTCACATCCATAAACATATGTGAATTAAAACTTAAATGATATCGGTTCTTTATAGAAAGTGATCAGGTATTTCAGAAGACTTGTGTATTAAATTACCTGATCCCTTTTTTATGTACACCCTTCAAACCAAACTGTAACCTTTTAACCGACTTTTGTCAGCTCAATTTTCTTATAAATGTTGAATGACAGAATGTTGAGTAAACAGGTTGGGTTGAGGTTGAGTATGGCAGAATTTTTGGTTTTGTAAATAGTTAAAAATCTTAAAAAGAAAATAAAAAGGGCTACAATTGATTAAACATAAGGACAGACAAGTTGGAAATCTAAAAAAAATAGTTACCCACTTAATCTAACAGTAAGAACTGTTTGTTTAATAAAATCATTTTAGATTGCACTCTTCTTGTGAGTAGTAATCACAATAGCATACTTTGCTTTTTTTTTTTACTAATCTGCAACCTCATTCTCATCCTCCATTCTTCTGAAAGCATCTGAAGTTACAGATCATGTTGAGGTAGGACAGAGACACCTGCAGACCGATGAGGGGAATCCTCCTATAACTGCAAATCATTTCCTGATAACATGTAAAATAGCTTTGGCAGTTTGCAAAATTTAAAAAAATATTATATTTCTATATTTGTAAGTTGTTGTTTTTTTACTATAAGTTGTATATAGTTTTGCAGGTTCCTTGGCTTTTTAGGTAACAGAAACTGCTTTTGTAGTATAACTTAATGTAATGACACTATAACTATCTTATAAATTAAAAAATGAATAAATCGGTCACACTTTATTTTGATGGTCCGTTTGTTGAATTTAAGTTACATTGCAACTAATTCTCATTAGATTATAAGTAGACTGTTAGGTTGGGGTTGAGGTAGGGTTAGTGCAAGTTGACGTACTTGCAAAGTTTCTTATAGTCAGGGCCACACGGAATCTGCGTGCGCAGAATTCTGCAGATTTTTAGCCCATCATTGATTCTGTTTATTTACAGGTGTAAATGTGTATTAAATCAGTTTTCAAATTAATTTCACTAATAATACTGACTAATTTGAAAATATTCATGTGATTTATTTACAATACAGTTTGTAAAGTACTATTTTCGGTGTTTTAGTAGATATTTTATATGAGAGACTTGCTTTGTTTACCAGATAAAGTGGATCTAATTGAATTCGCATTGTAAACATTAAATAAATGTAAAAAGGTATTATTTATTTCATATATTAAGATTTAATTATGATACTCCCAAAATCATTTCGCATAAATCCGCAGATTTTTAACAAAATACTCAGCAGAAATACCAGAAAAATATCTGCAGATTCCGTCTGGCCCTGCGTATAGTCAGTTAAATGTCTGTTGAATGTCAGTATCAACAGATATTAAGCAGACAGTCAATCAATGCTCAAATGGACCATCGAAATAATGTTACCACTAAATCCCATACAGGGATATTTTTACATTCTCAACCTGAAGTACAGGGGCGTCAAACTGCATTCTAACAGGACTAAAGCGATAGTTCACCCAAAAATGTACATTTCTTCACCATTTATTCACTCCAGCAGTGTTAAACTTTTATGAATTTCTGTTTTCTAATGAGGGGTGACACGGTGCCTCAGTGGTTAGCACTGTCGCCTTACAGCAAGATGGTCACTGGTTTGAGTCCCGGCTGATTAAGTTGGCATTTCTGAGTGGAGTTTGCATGTTCTCCCCATGTTTGCGTGGGTTTCCTCTGGGTGCTCCGGTTTCCCCCACAGTCCAAAGACATGCGGTATAGGTGATCTGAATAAATGTAATAGACTAAATTGTCTGTAGTGTACATGCTGGATAAGTTGGTGTTTAATTCCACTGTGGCGACCCCTGATGTATAAAGGGACTAAGCTGAAGGAAAATGAATAAATGTATGTATTCTGATGAACCAAAACAACAACTCCTGAAGAATGTTGGAAACCAGAAGCCATTGACATACATAGAAAGAACAAAAACTAGTATGGAAATCAATGGCTGCTACTTTTCAACATTCTTCAGGATATCTTCATTTGTGCTTAACAGAAACTGAAACAGGTTTTTTTTTTTTTTTTTAATGTGTAAAAGACATAATGTTCAGTTTTGGGTGACCTTATACACCACATGCTTTCGTACATGTAAATATTCACTTACAGTCCTGATAAAAAAATGTCCTCTTCCACTGACTGTTTGTGCCAGTGGATTTGTAAATCCTATTCTGAAAAATCAACAATTCAGATAAATTGGTTCCTCTGTCTACACCGCAGATCACTAAAGAAAACATAAAAGAGACTGAAAAACGTATCACTTTATGGAAAGGCACAGAGCAGAGAAACTGTAAGCCCTGCCTTATATAAAAGCTATTTTGGATCTCAAAAGACACAATGTGACTCTTTATGACTGCTATATTAATACATTCTTAGACACAGCCAGATCTTCTACCTCTGGCCATATCCATTCATGCTATTGTTCCCGGATGGAGTGACTGTCATTGAATCCAGAAGAGGACGGAGCGCTTGTCCAAAAGGTCTGTGGAGTGGAGAGAAAAAAACAACAACACAGTAATTCAATCGAGTTATAAATTCTAATATTACAGCAAGTGTTAAAAGTGGTAGCTTGCAAAGTAAAGGCAAACATACGTAGAGAGCACTTCAGATGGAAGATCGGTGATGTATGAGGGAATCTTTTTTCCTGTTAAAAACTGTGCAACCTCAGAACTGAATGTGTTACAGTTGTGTTCAAAAAGGTGGTATTTTTCAGGGCTGTGGAAGAGGAGGAAATACAGATTTGTGCTTATAAATGGTGGCATTTCTGTTGTGGTTGTTGTGGCAGAAAATGGAACTGCAAAATCATGAGAGCTTTCACAAATATCTCTTCTTTTAGCAAGAAAACTATGTCATTGCAGTTTCCTGTTAAACGCAAACAACAAAACTATACTGACCTGTAAGTGGACTCCCCGAGCGAAGACAGATATTCCTGAAAAAGGTCCCGGGGAACTTCTGTGTTACCAAGGTGCACTGTCGAATCAGGCATACCAAGAATAGTACAACCCTAAAATATGAAAGTAAAATTAATGCAACATTATTTTACATCTGTAACATACCTAAAGTAGATCTGTACTTTCCAATAGCTTGAAAAATAAACTGGGTTGCACATCTAATGCATGAATAAAAAAATCCATTGGTCATTTCTTACAGGATAGCAGCTTGTGATGCCTCCTCCTCCAAAGAAAAACTCTTCCCCGTAAGCCACTATACCAGTGTGCCTTCATGGAGAAACATTCAATTAATTTATTGTTATTGTTATTATTATTATTATTATTATTATTATTAAAACAGAAAAAAACACAAGCATTTGAGCTAATGTGTATGTAAAGCAATAGTTCACACAGAAATTAAAATTTACTCTCAAATTGTTACAAATGCTGGGGAATGACGGTAGCCGTTGACTTCCATAATAGGAAGGCAAAATAAAATGGAAGTCAGTGGTAAGTTTCAAGTGTTTACGATTTATTACAAATATTTATTTTTATTTAACAGAAGAAGAAAAAAGTTATAGTTTTAACAATTATGTCGGATCGTTCACTTTTAGACGAACTATTACTTTAAATTTTAAAACGTGCTACGAACAGAAAAATTAAAAGTACTCACCATATTCCCTCGACTGTCTTTCCTGTCAGTTTGGATACATATAAAAATAAATTGTAACGTTATTCAGTGTTTTCTTTGCATATTTCCAGCGAAGAATTCAATACTTTTGCTCTACAGTGTATAAATAGTTTTCAGCGACACAAAACGTGAGCTATTCAAGAAGGATCCCCAACCAACTTCCCAGAATTAACTTTACATGTAGTTGAAGAACTCACCTAACATCATGGG
The DNA here is from genome assembly GCA_903798035.1 of Danio albolineatus. NCBI lineage: Eukaryota > Metazoa > Chordata > Actinopteri > Cypriniformes > Danionidae > Danio > Danio albolineatus. The sequence continues at coordinate 265,817 of CAIGQQ010034701.1, forward strand.
GCTCAGCTGACGGGCCATTCCTTTGGACAGGTCATAAACGTACAGCTGCACGGTGTAAGAACTTCCATCAGCCATGGCAACTGATTCAGACTAAAGTGTTGTTTACAAACAAAATCGCAACGCTACTGTTAACAAACGGAAACTTGACTCGAAAAAGCAGACTTCACTGTTTTTGCTGTCTCACAGTCTCATCATCATCATCATCACACATCCACACTAGGAACACATAAAGTGTTTTGACAAAGTAATCACGAAAGTTTGACAGATCAAACGCAGCATTCGTTTCGTCACAGTGACTCGAGATATTTGGACACCGGTTATGACAAATGTGCTTATTCACTGGGGCTCGACCAATTGTAGCGCAGACTTATTACCAACATCTGTAAAACTAATGACATCCACGACGCTAGATGGCGAACTTTATAAAAACACGCATGACGGTGTTGTACACTACTCGCCGAGTCAACTGGTGAACCGAACACCTGGAGTCGATTTGTTTGAACGGTTCTTTTCAACAAATCGGTTCAAAAATCCGATTCATCTACGCTGCTTACATAAACATAAACTTTTAATTGAAGCAATACTTGACGAGTGTTGCTGTTTTGTTCGTCAAAGAGTTGTGTTTGTTTGCATACATATTCAATACATATTTTTTTTTAAATTGTTTTTATGCAGGACCATCTCGCTTTCATTTCACTCCAGATGTTCACCTAAAAAGTGCAGCAAGGTTCACAGGGGAATGTTTTCGGTTCACTCGAGAATTTAAATTGGGAGTGGGCTTAAGTTGATTCATGAAGTTGTAAATGTTTTGGGAACCGCCTCAAACCATTCTTAACAAATCCGAAAGCCATTCGTTCTAGTTTATTCGAGTTATCAGTTATCATTTATTAGATATATAAAATCCTGTATTTACTGTATGAAACTGTTCTGTTTACTTCCGCGTGCTTGGATTGACCAGTCACTTTGCTCTTGTCGCCCCATTGGTTAGTGCCTTTCAAACTTCGTCTCTGATAGGGTAGAGGAGCTGTCACTCAAATTGTGGCGCACTGACTGGTTGCATGCTCGGGATACAAAGTTCTCTTGCTCAAAAGAGAAGAGCGCTTTATCTTTGGTGTATCAAGTATTGATTTGTTTAACTTCAACTATTTTGAAAGTAATTTTGCCACGGTTTTAGGTAAAGCTAAAAGTAATGGCAAACTGGGGAAAGTACTTTCAAAACGAGGACGATGTGGATGAGCAGGATGAAGAAGAGTCTGGAGGTTAGCCTAGCAAACTTATTCGTTGAAACAGAATGAAATAAACGTTTGTTACCCATTAAACGTGTATGGATGAATCAACTTCTGATTAAACATAATCGCTTGATAACTTCTCAATTAATAGGCGATTACAAAAGCAGCGGCCGTGACAGCCTGGTGTTTTTGGTTGATGCATCCAAAGAGATGTTCATCAAAGGTGAGGATGGAGAGCCTTCAAACTTTGACATGACTATGCAGGTAAGTCTAAAAAGTTTAACTGTATTCATATTTTTCCACAATATTGTATTCCCTTACATGTGTAATAAATATAATTATCTTTGTGTCTAGTGTGTGCGCAGTGTGTACACTAGTAAGATCATAAGCAGTGACAGAGACCTGGTTGCTTTGGTGTTTTATGGGACTGAGCAGAGCAAAAACCCCAGAAACTCCTTCAAGCATGTTTATGTCTACCACGACTTGGAGTCCCCTGGTCAGTAACTAACTCTTTATTCAACCCAGACTACACATTTAATGGTCAGTCTACCTCATATGCCGATTCCCTTCTCAGGAGCACAACGTGTGCAGGATATTGATAAGCTGAAGGGTGAAAAAGGTGGTCAGTTTGCTGAAAAGACCATGGGCAGCGGGGAAACTTCTCTCGGAGAGGCACTGTGGTGTTGTTCCAACCTTTACAGTGACATCAAGTTGCGACTGTCACACAAGCGACTCATGATATTCACATGCAGGGATGAGCCTCATGGAGGAGATGGTGCGAAAGACAGACAGGCTCGTACAAAGGCTGCTGACCTAAAAGAGACAGGTAGGGATATTAGGAGGTTAAAAAAAACTCTGTTTAAATGGTGAATAAATGATAAATTGTGTTTTGTTTGTTCTTCAGGTGTGGTCATTGACTTGATGCACCTCTCAAAGCCTGGAGGGTTTGATGTTTCCCTGTTCTTTTGCGATATTGTAAGTCCTCCAGAAGATGAAAGTGAGCTTGGCCTCCAGATTGAGCCCTGCAGGAAACTGGAGGACTTGCAGAAGAGAGTCAGAGCAAAAGAGTTAAAGAAAAGAGCACAATGCAGGTTAATACTCTGCACATGTTTGGTAAATTTTAACTTGTATGTCTACTTGTAGTTTATAGTATTGTGGACATGCACATTCATGCAGGGACAAAATGTGTATAGTATTTTTTTCTGTACGGTCTATAAATGTTTGTTCCATTTTTAAAACAATTTGCCTCAAGAAAATGGCACACATGAGATTGATCATGTTTGTAAATTGGATTTAAATTTGATTGCATTTCACATCAAGATAAAAAAAGGTCTTCATGGATTATTTTTTTCCATTCTGTAATGTTTATGATCTACACAACAATGACAATTGATTATTGTTACTTACTTTGCAAAACAAAAAACATATCTTGAGATTCCAGAAATATTTACTGTGTAATAAAGCCTTTATAATTCCAGTAGGCATGGGACGATAACCGGTTTCAAGGTTTACCGCGTTTTGGAAAGGTCAAGGTTTTAAAATCACCAGAATTTTCTTTTAAATCGTTCCTACAGTATAAGTACAGTACAGTACAGTTTAGTTTTTTTTGCGACTATTTTATTTATTTTTTTAGGGCAACAGTATCTTCAGCAGAAAAGGACCCTAAAAAAACTCAATTACTCTTACAAAATATTTTAAATGTTTCTTAAAATAAAATATATTTTGTTCAATAGGGGAAAAAGTTATTGTTATTTATCCAGACATTTAAAAAGAACATATTTTAGAACAGTAAATACTGTGAAACTGTGATATTTTTCTTCAATGTTATCATACCATCACAATCTTATACCGGCCCATGCCTAAATTCAAATTCCAAATATAAAATCCTGTTAAAAATATTGCTTCGTAGTTTTTTTGTTTTTGTATACATACAACTGTTCATGAACAAAATTCTGTCATTTATACTTCTGTTAATGTCTTCAAGGTTAACGTTCTCCCTCGGAGAAGGTGTTGATATGGCCGTCGGCATATACGTGTTGGCCAGGACTGCTATGAAACCTTCTGCTGTCAAACTTTACAGAGATAATAATGAACCTGTACGGACTAAAACCCGTCTCTTCCACACTCAAACTGGTGGCATTCTTTTGCCAAATGATACAAAGAGGGCACAGGTAAAGCATTAGGTGCCACCTTGAATCAACGTCACTACTATAACAGCCCTTTTAATTATTAAATGTGTCCCTTCAATCTAACACTAACTTGGTGTATTTACGTGCTTATGAAGGTTTATGGGCAGAAACAGATTGTGATGGAAAAGGATGAGGTGGATGAGATCAAGAAGTTTGATGATCCAGGATTGGTGCTGATTGGATTTAAGCCCATGGATCGCCTCAAACTGCACCATCATTTACGACCTGCTCTCTTCGTATACCCCGAGGAGGAGCAGATATCAGGCAGGTTTTCATCTGTTATTGTCATTAATTTTTTTTGAGACATTAAAGGTCCAGTGAAATAAATACTTAATCTTTTTTTTAGATGTTATTATCAATATTGTTCGTTTTTAGGATCTTTATAAGCTAGTGCGCACCAAAACAGTGACAAATTATGCTTTTGGGAGATATAAAGCCGATATAAACTTGTTAAGTTTGTAGTTTGTCACTTCTGTTTAAATGGATCAATGGTTTTATTCATGTCACCTCATACTTCAGTTTCTGATCAAATCGTGACCAATCAAATGCTCTCTAGTATCTGACATGCCCCGCCCCCTTCAGGACGCTTCTCATTTGATGCGCATGAGCTCCACCACTCACTGGCAGAGTGGTGAAAAAACAAAAGTCTATTGGCTGTTTTTCAAAAAGGGAAGGAACTACATTATGTCCCACCCTCTTCATCTTTTTGTTGAGATTATATCAAACATCGATTAAAAATGCACATTTTAAGCTCTTCACGGAACCTTTAATTCCTCTTTCAGCTCAACCCAGATGATTTCTTAACAGGTTTTTGCCATATTTTGTAAAGCTAATGTTACACTCTTTGCTTCTCTCGTTTACTACAGGAAGCTCCTGTATGTTTACAGCTCTGCTTTTGAAGTGCTGTGAAAAAAACGTATTTGCATTGTGCAAATACATCCCTCGTCGTAACACTCCACCTCGATTTGTGGCACTAGTGCCCCAGAGAGAAGAACTGGATCAGAGTCAAACCCAGGCAACACCTCCAGGTAACAGCAATCCAAAGTGTCATGCTTATTTAAACCCATATTTTGGTGTCAAATTTATCTTGAATGGAAAAAAAAAACTTGTTCATTTGTTTGCACATTTGTAAAAGTATTAATAATACTACTACTATCATTATTATTATTATGCAAAAAAATTCTAATATCAAATAATAGTATCAAATCTTTCTATTTTCTTCCAGGCTTCCATGCAATTTATCTTCCCTTTGCTGATGACATACGCACTCTGGATCCTCACGTTGGTCCCACAGCCTCGGATGAGCAGGTAGACAAAATGAAAGAGATCGTACACAAGCTCCGCTTTAAATACAGGTTTGTGGTTTTTCTGCCAGTCAAACACACTGTAGACTGTTCATTCTTAATTCATTTAATCTGTAAATCATGCTTTGTTTTTACAGGAGTGATGCATTTGAAAACCCAGTGCTGCAACAGCACTACAGTAATCTGGAGGCTCTGGCTCTGGATATGCTTTCACCTGAGCCCATTGAAGATTTGACAGGTATTTCTTATGTTCTGAATTGTTTAAAGGGAGTCTTTATTTATCCTATTGCTTTCTTACATTCTTTTCGTTTCTTCAGTGCCAAAGGTAAAAATGATGGATGATCGTCTTGGACCTCTGGTTCAAGAGTTCAAAGATTTGGTCTATCCTCCTGATTATAACCCAGAAGGGAAGCCTGCGGCTAAAAGGAAACCTGGTAAGATTTCAGATTATTCTATTTTAATTTACAGTGTGAATCTGAGATTTTTTTTTTAAGTCTGAGACACACAAAGTCAGCAGTCGGCCATTGGTCAATGTCAGGCCATTAGTGCGCATCTGTCAGGCTAGTTTGTTTAGTGTGTTCCCCATGTCATTTCTAGTTGGACTAACATTGGTAGATAGTTTGCCTGATTCATCAGGTAGAATTGCTGTTGTCCATTGAGGATAGAGAGTGCTCTGTTTGGCTGTTCCACTATGAATCAGTGTGCAAGAGCAAAAACCGCTAAACGAAACCCAAGCAAACGATGCAATTCAGAAGGGAGCACAAAGTCCACATTTACGCTGCTTGGTTAAAGTGACCCTAGTTCTGAATTTGTTTTATTTTTTTCCTTTCTCATCGGATATGGTCCACATATATGTAAAGAGAAAATCACATGGATTCCCATATACTCAGATTGGTTTTAGGTCTCATTCATTTGTGGAGTCTTAAACCTTAAAGGTCCCATGAAGTGCATTGATATGTGCTTTTTGTTTTTTATTCGAAGTTTGATGTAATCTCAACTGAAACATGAAGACAGGGCGGGACATGTAGTAGCTCCTTCCCTTGGCCAATAGCGCTTTGTTTTATCACCTCTGCCAGTGAGAGGATAAGATTAAACACATCAAATGAAAAGCAAATGAGAAGCGACTTAAAGGTGCCGAACATGTCCGATACTAGAGAGCATTTGACTGGTCAGAAGATTTGATGAGAAACAGAACTATGAGGCGATGTCCAAAAAAATAGTGGATCCATTTAGAGGATAAAGTGGCAAGCTGTTAGAATGTTTAAGTCTTCTAAAAGCATGTTTGGGAGCACATTGGATTATGGATATCCGTAAGACTAACATACTGATACTGAGATCTGAAAAGATCTGGTCACATTGTGCATAAATCACATCACATGGACATGACATTGAAATGCTTACTGTTAAAAAAAAAACAGAAAATTTGCTCAAAAACAAAGTTTTAGGCCTTAAAAAGTCTTAAATTCACTGAAATATTGTGTTGTATGTCTTAAATCATTTAAACATGTCTTCATTTTCCTGTATAAGCCATCACCCATCCAATTACCAATAATCTATTTCTATAATAGTTTTAACAAATGTTTATTTATTAAATCTATTTACAATATGGTTTCATTATCTTCCTTACAATAAGATTTGTTTTCTAATATCTTTAAAGCTTTTAACTGGGCCATTTTAAAAAATCCTTAGCGTTTAGCCTTGTAGGTCTAAATTTTCATTCACAATGGTTTTAAAAAGGTCTTCAAAAGTCTTTAATTTGACTTAATGAAACCTGTCTCACAAAAAAAAAGCCTACAACTTAGGAAGATGGCTAAATGTGGATATTCCGATCATAAATTTAACTTGTTCTACTTTTAAATATATGGGGAATGTGATTAAGAATGCTGTGTAAATAAGTAATAATTATTTTTACACTTTTTAACGGACATTTTAATGTTGTTTAATTTTCACATCTTTTTGCACAGCTGAATCTGCTGGTGGTGCTGCTGAAAAGAAGCCAAAGGTTGAGTTTTCTAAAGAAGAGCTGAAAAATCACGTGGCAAAGGGCACCTTGGGTAAACTGACAGTGCCTGTACTAAAAGATGCATGCAAACAGTTTAATATACGTACAACAGGAACCAAGAAACAGGAGCTCATAGATGCCCTTACCATGCAGCTCTCTAAATGAACTAAAATTGTTAAGGCCCTGCTTGACACCTTAATTACGTAATCGTCTAATACAATGAATGCAGAATATTTTGTATGTTCACAATACATCTTTTAAGCGACTATCATTCTCAGAGTGTGTCTTGCCTGGTGTCACATAATTCTGCTCAGCATTGTGACTGTTGTCATGGATTCAATAAAAGCTTGAACTTTGTAGTTTTGACCCCATTCATTGCCGTTATTTCACTTTATTTCTTCAACATTTGTTTTGGTATATTTTAATACATGACAGTACAGAATGATTTAACTTATTAAGGGTCGTTTTAAATAGATGCATTATATTTAAGTGAATTTTAAAATGCTCTTAATCTGATTAGTTAACGTTGCATGATCACATATTTATATATTCACAGTCCCAGTAAATTACTCACAATTGATTTACTTTTGAAATAAAAGTACTAAATAAAAAAAGGAAGTATTTTAAAACATGAACAAAAAGTTCAGAATTCAAGGTCACATTGTAAAAAAATTATATTTTGTGTTTGTTACATTATGCTTTTATTTTACATTTTTTTATTTAATGTAATTTTACATTTTAATCAATTCACAAACGCAAGGCAGTTTTTAAATTAACCCCATTTTGCCAATTTAACGCATTTTTGATGTTTGTATGATGAAAATCATACCCTGTGAAAATCTATACCTTTATTCACATTACACCCTGCTTTCAAAAGACCTTCTTGATTAAGTTGTAGAAAGGCACAAGTTAGGAAAAGGCTACAAAAACATTTCAAAGGCTGGAAAAGTTACTTTGAATGTGATTTGATTTTTAGTCTGTATGACAAATTATTAAAAAGGGTATGATTTTTCTGTAGGCACATACACAGTTGAAGTCAGAATTATTAGCCTCCCTTTGAATTCTTTTTTAAATATTTCCCAAATAATATTTATCAGGGCAAGGGAACTTTCACAGTATGTCTGATAATATTTTTCTCTTTTGGATAAAAGTCTCATATGATTTATTTTGGCTAAAATAAAAGCAGTTTTTAATTTTTTAAAAACCATTTTAAGGTCAAAATTATTAGCCCCTTTAACCCTAACCCTTAAGCAATTTTTTTTTCTTCGATAGTCAATGGAATCATCGTTGTACAATAACTTGCCTAATTACCCTAACCTGCCTAGTTAACCTAATTAACCTAGTTCAGCCTGTAAATGTCCCTTTAAGCTGTAGCAGTGTCTGAAAAACACCTAGTCAAATATATTTTACTGTAATCATGACAAAGGTAAAATAAATCAGTCATTAGAAATGAGTTATTAAAACTATTATGTTTAGAAATGTGTTGAAAAAATCTTACCCTTAAACGAATTGGGGGGAAAAACAGGGGGGCTAATAATTCTGACGTCAACTGTATATACTTACATTATTTTTTCAATATTAATGTTATATTGAATATTGGTAAGCTTCAAATAATTACACGGATAGTTAATTCCAAAATGCATATTTCCTCAACATTTACACACACTCAAGTGGTTCTAAATTTTTCTGAATGCTGATGTGAAGAAAAACATTTTTAGGAATGTTGAAAAAAAATCTATAGTATCTAGATTTTGCCCTTCCTATGGATGTCAGTGTCAGTGAACATTCTTCAGAATATCTTGTTTTGTGTTTAAGAGTAGGGGTGGTGTGGTGGTGCAGTGGGTAGCGTGATCGCCTCACACCGTATTTTTCAGAAAATAAGTCTCAAATGAGTATAAAGCTGCCTTGACATCCAGTCAGAACTATTAGCAAATGCTCTTCCAAGTCAGAAATTTGACTTTAAAGGCTTTAACAGGGAAACTCAGATGAAAAATGTTTTATTTCCCCTAATTCCATATCAAATCCTCTGCGTTAACCGGAAGTTACGATAAATTTTACTTCCATATTGTGACCCATTTCTGAGAGAACCAGAATATTGAATGCTGAAAACAGAGGGTGTGGTTTGGTAGTTTTTTTTGTACTGCAAACTGATCGGATGTAGTACAGAAGGTGTTTCTTTAATGTCAAAGCTTAACGGTCATCGTAACGCCCAGGTTGACCCTTTGTTCATAGGTTATCATTAAATAAAAAGTAAAACATAAAATTTGCTTAGACTGATGTCTGAAAAACTATTTAACTAAAGAAACTGAGGGTGCCACGGTGACGTAGTAAGTAGCATGTTCGCCTCACAGCAAGAAGGTGGCTGGTTCAAGCCCCGGCTGGGTCAGTGGCATTTCTGTGTGGAGTTTGGGTGTTCTCCCTATGTTCGTGTGGGTTTTCTCCGGGTGCTCCGGTTTCTCCCACAATCCAAAGATGTGGTACAGGTGAACCGAATAAGCTAAATTGGCAGTAGTGTATGTGTGTGAATGCAAGTGTATATTTCCTGGTGATCGGTTGTGGCTAGAAGGGCATCCACTGTGTACAACGTATGCTGGATAAGTTGGCGGTTCATTCCACTGTGGCGACCCCTGATTAATAATAGGACTAAGCCGAAAAGAAAAGAAATAAATGAGAAGAAAGAAAGTTATAAAAATGCGTAACAACTTGAATGAGTGTGAATAAATGTTCATATTTGGATGAACTATCCCTTCCAGTGAAAAGTATAAGAATACATTACCTCAAATGAGCAGCATATATTACGTTCCAGTTTTCATAACGTAATCTTTACATTATTTAATTTATATTTACATTAATTTATATTTAATAAAGAACAGACCAGTTCATAACCTAGTTCATTAAATACAGAATCTCCAGCCTCACCAAGCTTATCTTATTTTGTTATAGGTCTAAACAGTTTTGTGATTTCTAGAACATCTGGACTGAAGTAATCAGGCTCTGTCATTTGTTTTCTCATTAGCACTAAATGAAAACAAACAGTAGGTTGACTACTCACTCACTCGCCACAGATGTTTGACATTACAGCACGCTAACATGTACAGTAGATGTCTGGATCTTATTTTTAGCTAAAACAAAAAAACGCAAACGTACGGGTTGTTTACACAGCCCAGAATGGATCACACAAAACCCCTAAAAAAAACATCTCTTATTAATGTCCTAATGTGGGGCATGAGACGTGTTTGACAGTCCCATGGGATGCAACCTGCTCGTGACGCAAGCCAACGGAAAGCCAATGACGTTTTGCGCATGCTCACGTTGAGCCAGAGAGCTGCAAGGAAAAAGTACAAGAGACAAAGGAATAAACAACTCAAGGAGTGGACGCGAAAACACCAACTCAGAGGAACGAAGGCAGCAAAGACAGTCACACATCGTACGCAGACAAAGGTATGTCTAGCGAAGGAGTAGATACACGGAGACTTTGAAAGCTGTCGTTTTGTCCGTTGCTATCAAACGAGTAGCACGTAGCACTCAGTGTCAGTTTGGCTTGAACGCAGTAGTTATGCCATGCCTCAATATATCTGGTCAAACTCGTGTGCGAAGTGTTAAATGTCGTTTTTATCCGTTAATGTGTGATACACACCCATCCAGTCAGCTGGCAGGAAGTTTTATACACCCCTTCCCAGTGCAGTCATCCTGGGCACAACTGCACATTAGCCTTATGTGTGTGTCAAAAACCTTCATGTTTAGACCTGTCTTTCTGTTAAACGTTAATTAATATTAAGCATTGCAATATTTGCTAGTAAGCAGTCTCTTGTTGTTGTTTTTCCCCCTCATTTCAGACCTGACCGTGGTCTACCATGGCATTTGCTAGGGTCCTGCACTGCTGACCCATTTAATCCCAGTCTAGATGTAAGTCCTTTCCACCCTGATGTCAGCCAAAATGGAAAGAACTTCTCTGCCCTAGTGGTTACTATGGTGCTTGGAGAGTCTTTGTGCAATAAAAACAACACGATGAGCACAGAAAGAGGACACGAACGATTCTGGCTCTAAGAAGAAACATCTGTCTCTGTTTGCGGTTTTCTTAATTTTTCACTAATTCAGGTGCACTGGCTCACATTTCATCGCAGTAGCAGCCTCCCCTCCCCTTGCCACTCATCCCGGGCAGCTGAGAGGTTGCTTTGGAGATGATAGTGGTGGCATAGCAGCAGGAATGGGGAGTACTCCATGTTCTGGTAAGGGGAGGGGGGTCGGGGGTTTTCAGGAGTTGGGTTGTATGCCATGGAAGGTCAGCAAGCAGAAGGGAGAAGTCTTAGGTGGACGTGGGTCTGAGCTGGAGGACAGGCCGAATGCTGGAACGCCCCCCACCTCGTCGCAACCTACTGCTATTTATCATGAAAAGCAGCATCGGGAGTTGTGTGCTCTGCATGCGCTAAACAATGTCTTCCAGGATGGAGCGGCGTTCAGCCGTGATACACTTCAGGACATCTACCAGAGGTCAGTCCAATGATGATGTATCATTAATGAAGTGGTCAAATTTTGGACTTTTTAAAAATATATATATATATATATATATATATATATATATATATATATATATAT
>CAIGQQ010034701.1:277146-300496 GCA_903798035.1 Danio albolineatus
TATATATATATATATATATATATATATATATATATATATATATATATCACATTTCTGCTTTCTCTTTCTTTTTACAGACTCTCTCCTAGCACTTTGGTCACACCCCACAAGAAAAACATGCTGGGTAATGGCAACTATGATGTGAATGTCATCATGGCTGCATTGCAGACGCGTGGATTTGAGGCAGTTTGGTGGGACAAGAGAAGGTACTTAAGCTGGGCTGTCAGCAGAACATACAGGGGCTTGTTTTCATAAAGGGGACACACATTTAGGATCTCAAAATCGACCTTTATCTATTCATCTTTATTTTCATAGTGCTTTTTACAATCTCGATTGTGTCAAAGCAGCTTACTGTAGATTACAGACCAGTGAAAGTCTTTAAGTTCTATGTAACGTCGCAACATCGTAACACAAAAAAATAGTCCAACCAAAAACTGACATAAACCAACTACACCGAAACTTCTCTATTGTTTTTGTACATTTAAGCTCTTCAGATACAACAACACATTAATAATAAGATACTATATTGATATGTAGCGTACTAATGGTCACAACTCAACTGTATAGGGTCACTAAGTGAAATTTCTTGACATTTTTTTTCTTGTGTTAGTGGAGTTTTGCTTGATGACCATCATTGCATGTTGACACCACTAACATTTTATATACAGAAAAAACTGCATAAATATACCTATGGTACCATATGCTGCATATTGTAGTTGTAGCAAGCTGCATATTGCAATAAACATGAAGAAACAAAAGAATATTAATATCAAAGGGTTAGTTTTCCAAAAATTTAAATGACCCCGATTTACTCTCCCTTGAGGTGTCCTTGACGTATATGCAGGGGCGTTGCTAGACATAAAGCTCTACTGGGGCACAGCTCCAAAAAACTAAAAAAAAAAATTAGATATAATTATGAAAACCAGTATTATTGTTATTATACAATTATTGTTCTAAATAAATACCAGAAATTAATCCTTAATGTAACTGGAAAACAATCTAAAGACACAACTGGAGTGATGCTAAGATCATTTAAGAAATCTTTTGCATGAATATTAATTTCATTTGAATGAAATTCTATAAACAATTCTATTAAATACAAAAAAAAGATTTTTTTTATAGAATTATCTGTTGCATGTAATATCTTAGACCCGACTCATTCCGAGAATTACGTTTATTAAGATTTACCTCTGACTCATCATCCCTCCCTTTTGCTTCATACAAAAAATCTACAAGGAGGCGTGCTTAGTCTAAATAAGATCACCATCATATTATTGAAACTTTGTTTTGTCGACTTGCAAAACTCACTGCGTGCTGACACCTCTACATAAAAGTGTTACGCCAGCTTCACAACACATGAGTAGCACGGCTATTTTTTCGGTGTGCATATTAACAACCAGGACTCGGATATAGGCATGGGACGATAACCGTTTTCAAGGTATACCGCGGTATGTAAAAGTCAAGGTTTTCATAGCACCAAAATTTTCTGCTATACCGTTCCTAAGGGTATGTGTAAGATTTATTAACGTTTTTTTGTTTTGTTTTTTAGCTGTAAATTGGAAAGACATCTGTGATTTTGAAACAAATGAGGACATCAGAAGTCAATGATTCATTGTAATTATTTAGCCTGACATGTTTACTGATCCAAAGTACTTAAAATGTTTCTCAAAATAAAATATATTGTGTTCAAAGGGGAAAAAGTTTTTGTTTTTTAGCCTGACGTTTAAAAAGAATATATTTTAGAGCAGTAAACACAATACCGTCATACCGTGAAACCGTAATATTTTTATCCAAGGTTATCATACCGTCAGACTCTTATACCGGCCCATGCCTACTCGGATATGTTTTTTTTTTTCTGCGCGCATGCTCCGTTTGCTTTTTGATTAAACTACATTGCTTTCACCAGCATTGGTTCGGTTGCTCATAGAGAATAACTTCTTTATTCTGGAATTACCACTCTTAATCAATACACTTGCATAAAAGTAAATCATATTTCAAAGCATTTATTGGGGCACTAGTGATTTTTACTGGGGCACGTGCCCCAGTGAATAGGGCGATGCCCCTGTGTATATGATTTTCTTCTTTTAGTAAAATCTTGTCGAAGTTATTTAAAAAATTATATTTGGCTTTTTGAGCTCTACAATAGCAATCCCAGCAGCTGGGCAGTTTTGCGTTTTTTTTTTTTTTTTTTTTTTTTTTGGCATTTTATATTATATATTGAATTTGAAGCACATAAACATTTTAAACAAAAGCAGAACTGCAATAAACTAAACAGTCAATTGTTGTCTTGCTGATGGTGCTAAATGTACCTCAAAAGGAGAAGACGACGGCTGCCACTTGCCAGAAGTTACACAAAACTATTTGTAAGGTTTAAATATGAATAGTTTTCTTTTAAAAAAACACATGGATTTTAAACAGGAGACATTTATTCACCCTAGGACTCTATAAGACACTTTTTTTTTTATTACGGACTGATGTGCTTTATTGGGCTTCTTTTGCACTGCTAATAAAAAAAGCTTAAAATATTCCAAAATCAACTGAAAGAAGAAAGTCGTATACTTCTAGGATGCCTAGAGAGGGTCAGTAAATCATGGCATCATTTTATTTTTAAAAGGACTGCTGGTGGAGATTTGCCTGTTGTAGAATTGGCTGTTGTTATTGTGTAATCAAAGTATGTATTTGCTTTGTTTTTAATAGTAGTTAGTTAATAAAAATTCATCCATTTGCATAGTTTAATGCATAACATTACACTTGTTGTTAGGGTTGCGTGATATTGTAAAAATCTGACATTGCTGTATTTTGTTTTGCTGCTATTGAATAATTTATAAAAACTAAATTACAAGCATATATACAAATGACAGAGCAAAAAGTGAAATAAGCAGTGCTTTAGGGTGTCTGGGGAGTCTAACATTATTGAGATATAGAAATTGAACAATTAAATGTAAAAACATGGTTATCGTATAAATTGTGCACAGTAATATTTAGTAATATTTAATAATATCTTAATCCTTTAATCATTAATAAATAAGCAAATCCTTCAATGTAACTATTGCAGATACACAGATTGCGATATCGATGCTCAAACATTATATTGTTCAGCCCTACTTGTTGTGTAATATGCATGTTAAATATGAATATTCTGTTAAATGTTTTAGTTTTTTTACAGTTACTGTTTTGAAAAACAATTGTCCTTGTGTAAATTTGCTGAACGGTTTATGATGGGGGCTAAGTTTTTTTTTCTTGGGGTTCACCCTTGCCAGCACTTTACTTGTAAAGTTGAGGAACATAATCAATTAATTAATTATAAACTAGTAATAAGATTAACACAATAACAATTGGTTAAAAAAAAAAAAGAAATGGGAACGGGAAAAGTCTTCTTCTTTCCCGGAAAGTTATCTTCTTTTATATTTCTTTTACTTTTATTGATTCTGGACTACTTCTATGATGGTTGCTCCAGAAGTGTTTTTCAAATATGTATTATTTTAAGTCTTCCTAAAGGCCATGTTCCTATGAGATCAGTCACAACGTTTAGAAAAAATTGAAGCAGAAAAGTATATGAAAATTGTTCAAAAGACAGAAGTGCAAGTCTGTGTTCTTTATCTTTATGGACTTTTTTTTACAAGCCGGTCATGACTATTATTTACATAGGTATTGTATTATTTTTGCCTCAAATTACAAAAACGAATTAATTGTCGCTTCTGCAAGGTTATTTTAATGCAGCATCTATGAGGACAGTACAAGTGATGTTGTTCTCTCTTCTGGCTGCCGTTATCAGTCTCTCACAATTTTTACTTTATTTCTGAAAGTCCTCATAACACTATTGTTGAGTTTTCTTTTATTATCTGAGCAAATAGCCTTGTAATAAACAAGTTTTTGTACTCGTCCATTCATTCTACCTCCGACTTCCGCTGATGAGAAACCTGAAAATGTGAAAAGGGTCTATTAAGGGAAAGTACAACAATGCCTGTCTAAATAAAACAGAAAATTCCAAAACATTTCATTTAAAAATAGACTTTGCTGTGCTTCATGAAAGTGCTACAGATCTGTTTTGATCTGTTTATTCACTTCTCTGCGATGTTTTTTGTATTGGTGGAATTTTCAGTACAGCATGATGGATAATGGAGTATTTCAGCACCAAATCTGTTAATAAGTATAATTGACTTTTACAAATATTACAAGGTATTATTAATACAAGGTATTAATTATTAGAATTCTAACATTTTGGCAGAGTTACACCACCACATATTATGTAGCCCCAACTAACCTCTCCTCATCGTAAAAGGTCAAGTTATTTGATATTTTAAGAAACTTATTGACCTTTACACACAGTAAGAAGGGACTGCTGGGTTCCTCTTTGTGATATCATTTCTTGTCTTAGGAGCCACATGACTCGATGAGGCAGACAAAAGTTGTTTCAGACATTAAGCGATGAGCCACATCTGTTAGTTAAATGATTATTTGGATAATTGCATTATTATGTCACCCTAATTTAATTAATCATTAAAATACTGATGTTTCACACTCCACATGACCACAGGAATTAAAGGGTTTGGTCACTCAAATTTAAATTTGTTTAATCATTTTTTAAAAATCTCCTTGTCTTTCCAAATCTGTTTGTGTTTTCTGTGGCACAAAAATGAAAATATCAATCGGCATTCTTAAAAATATATTATGTTCGAAAGTCATGCAGCGTTAGTAAGGCTGAGTTGTGTTGGGGATAGTAATGTGTTGCTTTTACTTTGCATTACATTTGTGTAAAGTATTTTATTTTATTTTTTTGTCTCAGCAGGGCTTACTTATAAATAACATTAAAAAATCGTATATTTTTGAAAGATGTAAAGCCCCGTTTCAACAAAAGTGAAGTGAATAAACCACATTTAAGCTGGAACTACAGTAAATATATCCTGATATCTCTCAACACGGGAAAACAAAGCTTTTCTTTTTTTTGTAGTAGCTCCCAATATTTTCTTTTAAATGAATTAATTTATTTGTTACTTGAAAAAGTCGTCTAATTGTGTAACTTGTGTTACTTGTAATCTGTAACCCTCAACACTGGTTCATAGTGATGATAGAAATGTCATTATGGGTGGCCTATTCCTTTATCTGCATGGTCCTGTAATTAAAAACATTTTTCATCTAGGAGGTGTAGTAAGATGGTGCCACGGTGGCGTAGTGAGTAGCATGTTCGCCTCACAGCAAGAAGGTCACTGGTTCGAGCCCTGGCTGGGTCATTTCTGTGTGGAGTTTGCCTCGTGGTTGCGTGGGTTTCCTCCGGGTGCTCCAGTTTTCCCCCACAAGTCCAAAGACATGTGGTACAGGTGAATTGGGTAGGCTAAGTTGTCCGTGGAGTATGAGTGTGTATGGATGTTTCCCAGAGATGGGTTGCGGCTGAAAGGGCATCATCTGCATAAAACATATGCTGGATAAGTTGGCGGTTCATTCCGCTATGGTGATCCCAGATTAATAAAGGGACTAAGCCTACGAGAAAATTAATCAATAAATGAGGTGTAGTAGGAATATTTTCATCGTTTGCGATTTGTAATTTTTGGTTTAATAGGGTCGTGTTCCGCTTTCTGCATTTTCAGCTAGTGTGTGATGTTTTTTTTAATGCTTGCGTTATAAAGCATAAAGTCCACTTAAATGGAAGTTATTATCTACGTCAGTATCGGCAGCTCATGCGCAGACACAAGGAAACAGCACATTTTTGCTACCACACAAAAATCAAATAGATCTTTGAGGCATTTTGTGCTGAGACTTTACAGACATGTATTTTAATTCCTGTAAACAAGGTTACAGTAATAAACCTTCAATGGGCCATTCATTTTGGTGTAATAAATGTTTGTTATCCCATAGGGACGTCGGTAGCATTGCACTGCCAAACGTCACAGGTTTCATCTTGAATGTGCCATCCAATCTGCGCTGGGGCCCGTTGCGTCTGCCCCTCAAGCGGCAGCACTGGATTGGAGTGCGAGAAGTGGCAGGAGTTTACTATAACCTAGACTCTAAACTGCGCAGCCCTCATGCCATCGGAACAGCTGACGAACTGAGGTAAGTGCGCAATCCTCAAGAGGAAAATAGCAGTGGGTTTAAATGGAAAATTGTCTTTCATCTCCAGCTGACGTTCTGATCACTTCGCAGGAAGTTCTTGCGTCACCAGCTTCGAGGGAAGAACTGTGAACTCCTATTGGTCGTGCCAGAGGAGGTGGAAGTGCACCAGACATGGAGGTCTGATAACTAATGAATGTTTTGGACACTTTTGTTTTTGTTTTTTTTGTTCATTTGTTTTTTTGGAGGTTTCTCAAGTTCATGCTCAGGAGGGAAATATGAGGTTCAATCAGGGACCCATTTAAGGAGCAAATGGAGTTGCACTCAAACCAGTCGTGAAAGCACACTGCTCAGACTTTGTTTACACACACACACACACACACACACACACACACCACACACACCACTGGACTCTCGCTATGGAGACTGAAGAAACACAGGACACACACACAGGGATACAAAAAGACAACACTACGCTACTAGTTTGGTATTTGGGATTCTGATGCATTTTTATACGTGGATTATTTCTTTTACCTTATACTGTTTTCTGGCGAGAGGTTCTGGAATTGTTTGTGATGTGTTCCCGTTGTGCATCACTCCTCATCCTCACTTCTCTCTTTCTACGTGATTTTCCTGTGCATCCATGTGGTCGTTTGAAATGTCCGCCACCAAAAAAAAGGTATTCGCCCCATCAACTGGATTTGATTTAGCACAGGGCTGCATATGTACTTATTTAGTGCATGTACTTGAAGATTTAGAGAAGGAACACCAGTAGCCCCTGTTTAACCGTTCTCTACATATTTAATGGCATAGTGACAGATGAGAAGTTTCCTGTGTATCACAGTACAGCATGGCACCACAGTCATTGGATGTGTTTTGTGTTAGTTTCCTGTAACAACATATGTTACCAAAATGGTCACTTGTTAATCTCTTACCTTAATAAACGCTCTCAACACTCTTTCTCGTAAACAGTTAAAGGAACACCTCGCTTTTTTTTTGGAAATATGCTTATTTTACACATCCCTGAGTTTGGTGATCCCTGCTCTAGGGAGTTAATCTCGATCCTGGAGGTCCGGTGTCCTGCAGGGTTTAGCTCCAACTTCTCTCAAAACACCAGCCTGGATGTTTCAAGTATACCTAGCGAGAGCTTGATTAGCTTGTTCAGGTGTGTTTGATTAGGGTTGGAGCTAAAATCTGCAGGACACCGGACCTCCAGGAACAAGTTTGGTGATCCCTGCCCTAGAGTTAAACAGTCGAGTTTTATCAATTTTAAATCCATTCCTCCCATCTCCGGGTCTGGCGGAAGCACTTTTAGCTTAGCTTAGCTTAGCTTAGCATAGATCATTGAAATGGATTAGACCATTAGCGCTTTACTCAAAAATGGCAAAAAAGAGTTTCAATAACTTTCTTTGAAGTTTGACTCTTCTGTAGTTACAGACCGAAGACGCCAGACCGAGAGATCAACTGAATGGATAATAAACAATCGAGCTTGACAATTTAACTCTGGGTGACTTGTGAAATGAGCTTTTTCCAAAAAAAAGTGGAGTGTTCCTTTTTGGTTAGACTTGTTGAATCCTAGACTACATGTAGGAAAATCGAACCAGTTGTGAGTGTTGTGTTAGGAAAATAATGTCAGATGCCAAAAAAAAACCTTGTAAAGTGGAACGTGTATGTATTTTTACATAGAAAATGCTGAAGTGAGTTTGAAATTGCGCAAGTTGAATGAATCTTTGATTGACATCGGATTAACATGGCCTTAAACTGTTTACAGAGGGAGCAGATCACTCAAAGGGAAATCTAATAACACATCTCAGGTTCTCTTCAGATCCAATTCAGTTTCGCTTATTATTAAACGCCGATCTCCAACACAGTGTGTAAAACACTTCAAATAGATATTAGATACTCGAATCAGATAGTACAACTTAAGAGGAACATTCCACATGTCATTCACAGGGTGCTTTGTAATACTGTAGAGATGAATAGATTCCTTTGCCATGACAATCTAAATCCCCCCACGCCTCTCTTCTAGGGAGAAGGGGACAACATGTGCTCATGCCATTGTTTTTCATTCAAATAAAATGCTTATGATGGCACTTTATGTATGATGTAAAATGTGCTGTGACATCATTAAAAATGTCTTTCTATGTACACGGAGTGCTGCTGCTTCACATTACCTACATCAGTAGTTTTCAGTCATTTTGATGCAACAAGAGCCAAATATGACTGTCCTTGAACCCCCTAAAATGTAAAGATGATTCATAGTTCATATGCTGTGAAACAGTTAGATAATTAAAGATGAAGCTTCAAGTCTAAAATTTCAAGTTTCTCTTAATATATGACATTTTTCTACTCAAATTACTTTTTAAAATTTAATCCTGGTTTAATTTGTATTCATCTTAATCACATTTTGGATCATTTGAATATTAAGCTTTTTGTATTGATTACAATAATTGTATTATTTCAATATTATTTTCATTTATTTGTATCTTTTCTGCTAGTGTGTGGTTATTTATCTTCACTAAAAGTTTTTGTATGTTTTTATTTTTTAATTTTTTTAATGATTTCATATTCAAATAAATATTTTTTTATTTACTTTATTTTTTCAGACACACTATCGTCCCCGATGGCATTCACTGGACCCCAATTTGAACCCCTTGATCGAAACTATCCTTCAGATGTCGTTATTTATTCATTTTTTTAAATAAACAAAGAAGTCAGTTATACATTATATTGACCAATTGTGAAAAACATCTGCACAATGCGATTATATAAAATACAAAGATGTATAGGAGGACTTCCGTTACACATCAATAATATTGTTTTGTTTTTGTACTTTATTTCTAGAGAATCGTAAAATAATTATCTGTGTATTCCCCAAACTATTATGCAGCTTTGATTATGATAAGACTAAAGAAATTCACTGAATTAAAACTGAGCTTCGCCATCATGGAGTACATTACATTTAAATAAATTATATAAAGAAAAAACTGTTATTATAACGCGCCACAGTGGTGTAGTGAGTAGCACGTTCGCCTCACAGCAAGAAGGTCGCTGGTTCAAGCCCTGGCTGGGTCAGTTGGCATTTCTGTGTGGAGTTTGCATGTTCTCCCCGTGGTTGCGTGGGTTTCCTCCGGGTGCTCCGGTTTCCCCCACAGTCCAAAGACATTCAGTACAGGAGAATTGGGTAAGCTAAATTGTCCGTAGTGTATGAGTGTGAATGAGAATGTATGGATGTTTCCCAGAGATGGGTTGCAGCTGGAAGGGCATCCGCTGCGTAAAACAAATGCTGGATAAATTGGTGGTTGATTCCGCTGTGGCGACCCCGGATTAATAAAGGGACTAAGCCGCAAAGAAAATGAATGAATGAATGTTATTATAACACGTATTACTATATTTTCAGGTTAACAAAAATTACAGATTACATTCCAAATACCATGATAATGCTACAAGTGATGCAAACTTAAATAAATGACCAAAGAAAAATCATAAAAGTAAGCGCCATAATAAACCCTTAACCAACGCTTTACCTGTTTATGGCGTGTGAATCCGCCGTGTGGCGCACGGGGGCGCGCTGCGCGCTGCAGATGTGTCGCAGATTTAAAAAGTCACTGTACTCCTCTAGTACAAGGAAATGGAGCAGTGCAAAGCATAAAAATACTGATTGTAAACAAGGCAGCGGAAGAGCGGGAACGTGTGCAGCCATTCTAACAGTACGTGGCGTTTGCATTGTATACTTTAACGACAGTAGGAAAAGCACAAAGACACACTGACAGCTACTTCATTGTATCAGAAGAACTTAACGTTAACCGATGGAACTGTCGGCAATCGGCGAGCAAGTGTTCGCTGTGGAATCAATCACAAAGAAAAGAGTTAGAAAGGTAAGTGACATGCGCGTGCAGCTGCTGTTTGCTGACAGTTCGGTGGCTGTACATACACACACATGTACGAGGGGCGAGGACACACACAAACACTCTCATACACACACGACCCCCTTACAACAACGTGGAAGTGTGTTT
Organism: Danio albolineatus; assembly: GCA_903798035.1. NCBI lineage: Eukaryota > Metazoa > Chordata > Actinopteri > Cypriniformes > Danionidae > Danio > Danio albolineatus. The sequence goes on from CAIGQQ010034701.1 coordinate 287,208, forward strand.
GTAGTCTAATAAGTTGGATGATGACGCATGTCGCACAGCACGCTTTTGGGATCGGGCGGTGATCCCTGGAAAATACGCAGTTTTATTTTCCGAGTTTAATAAATTTGTTGAAGTTTTGTCATTTAGGTTTAGAATACGAGCTTTGTTTGATATTAAACTACATTGGCTGTTGTTGATAAAAGCCGCTGTGTCACTCGATTTATTTTATGTAACATTAAAATACGCATTTCGCTCAATGCGCGTTAAATAACCGTTACTTTTATGCTCATGTAAAATTATGTCATAACTGTATTTATATAAAAGGAGGAGCTGTTCGGGAGTCGTCCCTTCTTTATTCTTCATGAGGCAAACGTATCATTACGTCATCCGCACACGTGAAAAAGACAAAAACAAAACTGATTGATAGTTGATTTATATTTCTTTTGAATTGTTTAAGTCACGTCGAGGAACTGAGGTTTATTTGATCTCAGAAACAGTTATGTGGTTATTGGTACAACTTAAGCAACATTAAAACAAGCGAAGTGTATTTTAAACGACCGTAATCATATGAAACGAACGTTATTTGAACACTACATCAAAATAAAAAGGAGCAGCTGTCCTGCCCCGTCTTCTTAAAGGGATAGTTCACCCCTAAAATAAAACGACGTCATTTACTCGTCCTTAGTTATTTCAAACCTTAATGAGTTTTTTTTATTTTTTCTGTCAGACACAAAATTATATATTTAAAAAAAGTTGGAAACTATTGACTTCCATAGTTTTTCGTAGTGTGGGAGTCAGTGGTTACGGGTTTCCAGCTTTCTTCGAAATATCTTATTTTTTGTTCAACAGAAGATGAAAGCTCAAAGGTTTGTAACCACTTGAGGGTGAGTAAATAGTGAATTATTTTGCATTTTTGGATAAACTGATGATGGCGCAAACCTGGTAATACATCATCCGCACATGTACAATGATACAAGATATACAGTAAATAGTTCATTGATACTTGAGTTATGTTTCACATGCTTGTTTTATTCATTTTTAAAGGGTCACGTCGAGTATTTATTGAAGTGGAAGGGGTGGCCTCCAAAGTAAGTGTTTTTATTGTTATTTCTTTCTCTTTTTAGGAAACAATAATATGTATCTTTTGCTTTCTTGGTTGTTACATGTGTCTGGCTCGCAGCTATTGTCACACCAATAATATCTGTATGTTTTAAAGGGACAGCTCACCCAAAAATGAACCACTATTTGCCCACTATTTACAAACCTTCTGTTCATCACAAACAGAGATATTTTGAAGAAAGCTGAAAACCTGTAACCATTAACTTCCATAGGAGAAACAAACACTGTGGAAGTCAATGATTAGGGGGAGTAAAATGATGATTTTTGGGTGAACTACCCCTTTAATGCTTTTGTGACTTCTAAGGTACAGCACATGGGAGCCAGAGGAGCACATCCTCGACCCTCGACTGGTTTTGGCGTATGAGGACAAGTAATCGAAACTTCCTTATTCATTCTTTAGCCACTAACATGTGAATTCATAAAAAAAATAACTTTGTTTGGAACCGCACACAGAGAACAGAAAGAGAGATCAGTGGCGTGGCGAAAGAGAGGTCGAAAACCTAAAAGACTCCACGAGCAGGTAACAATTCAATGTCAAGTTTCCATGCTAAACAGTCATTAAAATCGGTTATTTTTTCACAGAGGAGCATTTACACGATGGATCTCCGCAGCACACACCGACACACGGACCAGTCTTCAGCTCATCTGCCACTCTCGTTGCCCAAGCCGCTGGACCCCAGGTTTCAGTCCACTGGGGCTTGTATATTTCGACAGTTGAACCACCACAAGAAAAAGAAGAAAGCATCCAGAGAGACGTCTGAGGAAGAGTGGGACAGAAGGGAAGAAGAGGACGACGATCATGATGATTATGATGAAGGGGTTATAGAAGAGGAGGGTGAAGAAGAGGAAACGAGACTAGGAGGAACTAAAACTGGCAGCAGCACTTTAAACAGTAAGTGTGTTAGTTGAGCTGAGGCCAAACAGAGTCAGCACGTTGACCTAAACAGATATCAAGACAATAGTGCACCTTTTAGGATTCAAATTTGTTCTTTTCTTCAATAAATTAACAGTGCGATCAGTTTACATCCTTTTAACACCCACTTTCCCCTCCGTAGCAGCGGCAGTTACAGTATTTAGATGTTGCAATCATCAATCCAGTAAATACAGATAAACAATATAAACTCAGTAATAAAAAAGCACACACAGAGAAATAATAATAGAAATAATAAATAAAACAACAATGCAATAATAATAATAATAATAATAATACATACAAAATAATAATCACACTTTTATCGTGTGTCTCACCACAGTGACCGTATTCATCCTCCAAAGATGCTAAATAATTTCTTCTCTGGTAAACATCCAGTTTATCAAGCAATCTATATGTCATTTTTCCATTTGCTGCCACAGTCCCCAATTCCATAACCCATTCTTGAAGTGATGGCGGACCTGCTGAACGCCATCCCCTCATAATGATTTGTCTTCCAATCATAATACTTATTTGAATCTACTCAGATATCTTCACACCAGAACCCAACACGAACAGCCCTCCCAGTACATATATTTTAGGACAAAACAAAAAGCAGCATCTAGAAACATCCCAAATATAATTGTGCACTGTAACAGAATTCCTGTGTTTTAGAACATGACCACAGTGCATCAAGTCTCCTTCGCTTTTACATCTCCAGCATTCAGCAGAGTCCTTCAACCCAAGCCTGAAGAGCCTACCTAGTCCAATAAAAACAATTCAATACTTTAAATCGGATTAAGCATGCTCCTACATTTCTTGACATCACTTTTTCAGTTTTGGCAAATTTCTTCCAATATTCATTGCTAAACATACTATTTAGATCTTTGCTCCAAACAGTTTTAAGCGCAAAATGAAAACTACCGCCTATCTTTTCCAGTAACCTTTATAATACACTGACTGAAACTTCTTGCCCTCTGCCAAATGCTTTAAGCCAGTGGTTCTCAAGTTTTTTCACCAAGTACCACCTCAGAAAACAATTGTCTCTCCAAGTACCACCATAATAACCAGTATTGAAGTACAGTAGTGTAGTAGGCCTAATTGAGCAGCTACAGCACTGCACAGTTCAAAAACAAGGCAGATTAATTCTTCTAATTAAGAATATTTATTATTATTAGCCACATAAATAAAAGGTTTAGCCTATTAAAATCAATTTACTGATCACATTGGTGTTATCGTAGTGTCAAAGGGTTAAAAGTGTGGTCATTTTTTTACTTTAATTATTCTCCATGTACCACTAGTAGTACAGGTACCACAGTTTGAGAACCACTGCTCTAAGCATTACTGATAAATTGCAGTCCTGGTCTGGAGCTCGACTGCCCATCTTTAAAGTACTATTTAATAAATGTCTAATCTGTAAATATCTCCAAAACTGATTTTTGCTGAGGCCAAAATGTTGGGATAACTGGTTAAATGATTTTAAATGGTCAATTTCAACAATATCGCCCAATTTAAAAATACTCTTCTCTATCCATTGCTTCCAAAGAAAATTAGATTGTCCAATACACAGTTTAGGAATCAGCCAAATACTTGAGATTGTGCTCAGAACTTGATGTTTTTGCTATCACTTACTGATTGAAGATGTGATATTACAGGATGAGACTGTTTAGTGCACCTTTTTAGTTAAAAACATTTCTTTTTACTTTTGTTGTTGTTTTGACGGGCACAGAAGGCTGCCTGCCGGGCAGGTGATGAAGGCAAAATAATATTAGTATTTTGAAATACTACAAAACTGTAGTAGTAAAACTGAAAACCAGATTTTCCTGGCCATTCGTCAAAGAGTAGAGAGTTTAAAACAGGGATCACCAATCTCGGTCCTGGAGGTCCGGTGTCCTGCAGGGTTTAGCTCCAACTTGCCTCAAAACACCTGCCTGGATGTTTCAAGTATACCTAGTGAAAGGTGGATTAGCTTGTTCAGGTGTGTTTGATTAGGGTTGGAGCTAAAATCTGCAGGACACCGGACCTCCAGGAACAAGTTTGGTGATCCCTGGTTTAAAAGATCTGCATGGATTTGAAATAGTTTTATTTTGAAATATTATATCTTTGGAGTAAGCTTTGTTTAATGTTCATTTAAATAAATATATCAGCATCTTTCTAATGATGCTGCAAATTGAGCTTTGCTATGACGGATAAATATCGAATAGAAAATATGGTAACACTTTACTTTTAATAACAGTACATGAATAATTATGTGGCGCCACGGTGGCCGAGAGGTTAGCACATTCACCTCACAGCAAGAAGGTCGCTGGTTCGATCCCCGGCTGGGCCAGTTGGCATTTCTGTGTGGAGTTTGCATGTTCTCCCCGTGGTTGCGTGGGTTTCCTCCGGGTGCTCCGGTTTCCCCCACAGTCCAAAGACATGCGGTACAGGTGAATTGGGTAAGCTAAATTGTCCATAGTGTATGAGTGTGAATGTGTATGTATGGATGTGTTTCCCAGAGATGGGTTGTGGCTGGAAGGGCATCCGCTGCGTGAAACAAATGCCGGATAAGTTGGCGGTTCATTCCGCTGTGGCGACCCCGGATTAATAAAGGGACTAAGCCGAAAAGAAAATGAATGAATGAATGAATAATTATGTGTAAATATGTCAACTAAACATTATTTTATCTAGTCTTTAATAACTAATGTTGAGTAATCTTGAACTAACTTTAATTACAACACGAGTCGCATGAGTTCATGCGTGAATAATGGTTACCTTAATCACTTGTTAGTACATGAGTTACTGTATTAATCACCACATTAGTTTATGCTTAATTTAACCATCATGAACTCATATGTTAATGTATAGTTATATCGTGACTTTACTTGGAGGCGCACATCATCATGAACCCATTCTTAACTACTCATGAACTCCCTATGCATGTCTGTCAAGTGTATTCGCACTGAACAACAATAGAAAAGTGTCCTGTCAACATCATCATGAACAGTTTAAACACAGGAGGTCATAAGGGATGGGTTAATGATGATGTGCTCCTCCAAGTAAAGCCATGATTTTGCAGTAACAGCTCGTGTGTTCACGTTGGTTACATTTAGTTTAAACTTTAATATTAATTAATGCAATTAACAACATGTACTGACAAGTAATCAAGGTAGCCGTTATTCACACATGAACTCTTGTGACTAATTAATGTTCATGATTAGCGCACGCCTTAACTCATCATTAATTCATAATGTTTCGTTTACATATTAATACATCGTTATTCGTGTACCGTTATTGTAAAGTGTTACTGAAAATACTATAGTACTGGTTTTTATTTTACTTTTTAGTTGAGTAAATGCAGGATTATGCCTTCGATAGCGAAGGTTATGGGGATTTCAGTCTCTGGTGCAAGATGACAAAATACACACTGTATTGCACATTATATGTAAGTATATATGTACAGAGGTACTGCTTGTAATTAGGCATAATGTATAGTTATTCCTATAATAACTACTGTATGTAATATCTTTCTACCTCACCAAAAAAAAACCCCACTTTTTTTTATTTATGATCAAAATGCTAATGGTCTAATCCGATTCACTGATTTATGCTAAGCTAAGCTAAAAGGGCCCCCTGCCAGACCTGCGGATCGGCTGAATGGTTTTAAAACGTAAGGGAGTTGTAAAATCATTGTTTCCTAACAAGAATGAGTGTTCCTTTCAAACAGTGTTACCTTCGATTACTCATGATGATGGTGTAAATATGTTTAAAATCTGCCGTGTCATAGAGCTCGTCAGGAGAGGAGACTGGAGTCCGACCACTGAATCAGAGGCAACGAGTTTCGCTGATGACTGGAGTCCAGCAATGGGCCCGGAGGAGGTGATGGTGACGGACATCACCATCAACTCACTGACTGTGACTTTCAGAGAGGCTTTGGTCGCGAGAGGCTTCTTCAGCAGCTGGGAGATGGAGATCTGAGCGCACAGAGACTGGAGGATGCGGAGAGCAAGATGACAAGACTATTGGTACATCCTGTTTATTTGTATTAATGATGTCGCTCGCACAACTGCCATGTTCAGTGTTCCAGACTACATTTATTTGCACTATTGGTACTAATCAAGGTAAACCTTCCTAGATGGGATTATGATCGAAGTCAGTCACAGTAACAATATATCATTCCATACTATTTCATGGGATTTTCCTGAAACAAGCAGTATTCCGATTCCGTTTTTTACTGCATTTTGGTAGCTTTGGTACCAAATTAACTTCCAAGATCATATATATATACTCTGTCTCTCTCTCTCTCTATATATATATATATATATATACACGCACACACACTGTATTTTCCAGAAAATAAGTCTCAAATGAGTATAAAGCTGCCTTGACATCCAGTCAGAACTATTAGCAAATGCTCCTCCAAGTCAGAAATTTGACTTTAAAGACTTTAACATCGAAACTCTGATGAAAATTGTTTGATTTCCAATAATTCCATATCAAATCCTCTGCGTTAACTGGAAGTTACGATAAATTTGACTTCCATATTGTGACCTATTTCTGAGAGAACCAGAATATTGAATGCTGAAAACAGAGGGTGTGGTTTGGTAGTTTTTTGTACTGCAAACTGATTGGATGTAGTAAAGAAGGTGTTTCTGTAATATCAAAGCTTAACAGACATCGTAACTCCCAGGTTGACCCTTTGTTCACAGATTATCATTAAATGAAAAAACTTAAAATTAGCATAGACTTATATCTGGAAAACCATTTAACGAAAGAAACTGGGGGTGGGGGGGGGGCGATTTTAAAGTGCAAGTTAAAGGGTTGAAGTTGTTATTCTCAAGCTAGTTATCAGAGAAAGAGGGGGGGGGATTTTTTTTGTATTAACTTGCATTGATGAATTGTTCACCACAAAACTATAAATGTTTGCTAACAAAGTAAATGTGGTCAGTTTTGATGTTGTGTGCTTTAACAGTATTCACAAGCAACATCAACGTCATTACTAGGGCCAGACGGAATCTGCAGACAGTTTTTGCTATTTCTGCTGAGAATTTTGTTAAAAATCTGCAGATTTATGCGGAATGATTTTGGGAGTATCATAACTAAAATAATACATGAAATAAAAAGTCATACCTTTTAAAATTTTATTTAATGTTTAAAAAGCAAATCTAATTAGTTCCAGTTGATATGGCAAATAAAGCAAGTCTCTCATATAAAAGTTCTACTAAAATTACTTTTTTTATTACGTTTTGTAAAAAAAAATCATATGAATATTTTCATATTAGTCAGTATTATTACTGAAATTCATTTGAAAACTGAATAAATATAAATTTACACACATTTGCACCAGTAAATAAACAATCAATGATGGGCTAAAAATCTGCGGAATTCTGCGTGCGTAGATTCTGTGTGGGCCTAGTCATTGCTCACTATATAAGTCAATGTTCTCTGAACTTTAAACGTAAATCTCTAAAGTTTTGTAAAATGTCAATAAAGTTTTTCAAGATTAAAAGTGCAGCCAGTGGAATTAAAAACTGTAGGAAAGTAAATTCCATAAGCATTGTGAACAGGTGAGAAGAGTTTCTATTACATTTAAGATTCATTTCAGTTTCGCAGAAGCACCAATATTACACAATGTTTTACACCTAATATTAGTTAATAAATGCCCTCATTTCCCAATTGATTTTCACAAACCTTTTGAAGACGTTGCAGAAAGTTCAGTGCATATCTGTGAGAAAATCTGGTTGATGTGTTGGCTGTTTTTATATGTATTACCTCAATAGTACAGATTTTTAAACTCAAGTTTTTAACGTCACGTTAGCGAATACCTTCATTGTATTAGTTTAGCGTAATCCTCTGCTTAAATCTGTTGCACATGCAGATATTTATAGTTAAAGACATACAGTGGGCTTTATAAAGCTGCCACTACTGAAGCATAGATATTTACAGTACCTACGCTCATACAGTACCAGTTCAATTCAATTCAATTCATCTTTATTTGTATAGCGCTTTTACAATGTAGATTGTGTCAAATCAGCTTCACATGCATTATAAAAAATTGAAACAGTGTCAGTCCAGTTTTTTCCAGTCCAGTCCAAACTTTTGTTTACTTGATGTCAACTGCCTTAGAAAAACCACTTTAAAGTATAAGTTGCTGCACCTATCAGATGACAAAAACATGCTTTGTAGTCTAGAAAATGTGTTTTTTTCCCCCCTATACTTGTTAAACAGTTGGGTTTTACCATTTTTTTTTTTAGATATTCAGCCGGTCTGGTGAGCACATTTAGCTTAGTTTAGCATATATCATTCAAACGAATTCAACTATTAGCATCTTGCTCAAAAATGACCAAATAGTTTTGATAATTTTCCTATTTAAAGCTAGACTCTTCTGTCATGTGTATTAAGACAGACGGAAAATGAAATGTTGCTATGTTCTAGGTCTGTATCTAAAAGCTATTGACATTATGCTAAGTAACAGCACTGCATAACATCATTGCACCTGCTGCAGGCATGATGCAAACTACAGTTCTTGGACTATTATGCCGGAATGACAGTATAGTTCCTACACTGTAAAAGAAAATCCCATAAAATTTACGGTAGAAAAACGGTAGCTGTGGTTGCCAGGAATTTACCGTTAAAATACGGTAGAATGTTTTTCAGCTTACGGTAGCAAAAACTGTAAAATTTATGGTAAATAACTGGCAGCTGTGGTTGCCAGAAATCTACCGTTAAAAATACGGTAGAATGTTTTTCAGTTTACGGTATAATTAATAGAACCGTAAAATTTACGGTAAAAAACTGGCAGCTGTGGTTGCCAGACATTCTACCAAATTTTTAACTGTAAACTTCTGGCAAACACAGCTGCCAGTTTTTTACCGTAAATTTTACGGTTCTCTTAATTATACCGTGAACTGAAAAACATTCTACCGTATTTTTAACGGTAAACTTTTTTCAGTTTACGGTGGCAAAAAACGTCAAATTTACAATCAAAAAACTGGCAGCTGTGGTTGCCAGAAATCTACGGTTAAAAATACGGTAGAGATGTTTTTCAGTTTATGTTATAATTAAGAGAACCATAAAATGTACGGTAAAAACTGGCAGCTGTGGTTGCCAGAAATCTACCGTTAACAGTATGCATGTGTAGAAAGTGACAGTTGTGTAAATTACTTGTTAGTGATTCCTCAAACTTTACCGTTGTTTTAAAGGTTATGGTAAAATAATGTCATTTTAGAAAACCAATAATGTAAAAAGTAAAATTTTTCTGTATTTACATTAACAGTATTTAACTGATAATTTAACTGAAATTTCATGCTTTATTTTACAGTTTTTCACCTTCACTCTTTTACATTCTTTTACTGTGAAAACTAAGGGCATTTTTTACAGTAACCCTCACCCTTTTTCGGCATACAAACTAGCAAATTTTAATTTTCCAACAGTTTTAGTATGCAACGCAACTTCAGAAGAGCTAATGGTCTAATCCAATTCAATGATTTATGCTAAGCTAAGCTAAAGTGCTACTGGCCAGACACGGACATCGGCTAAATGACTCAAAGATGATAAATTTCAAGTTTATCTCTTGGGGATTTGTAAAACGAGCCTATTTTACATTCTAAAAAATTGGTGTTCCTTCAAAGTAAAGGTTTCAACAATCTTAACCTTCAGTTTCAATTGCACACCTAATATGCAGTAAAGTTAGTAATGGCCCACTGGATCATAAATGTGTGAAATACAACATTTCAACACTCAGTGTGCCTACTTTAGAATTAGGAGAATACTGTGGTGTGAATAAACTGCACTTTTTGTCGTTGCACAATATCATTCTACTTTCAGCCTAATTATGTGTATGAAATAAAGTTGCGTTTAATTTTCCCCAACACTATCACTTGCTAAAATCTCATGACTCCCCAGTGTTTGTGCAATTCTTTTTACATGTTTCTTAGTCCTGTTGTGGGTTTTCTTGCCACTTGACAATTACACATTAGTCTACAATGATAGCTTCAATTTGGCCACTGTTTATCTTTGGTGTTATTTTAGATGAAACGAGAACTGAGGAGATATATATATATATCTGTCTCGAGGTGAATGTATTTTTAACCTCTAAGAATGTCTATCTCTGGAGGCTCAACTGTTTGGTATCTGACTTCATGTGACCTTGTATATATTTGATAGACAATGTCTGTGCCAAATGTCTGTGGTTGCATTTGCTATTAGGAATATTTGCACTTTAAAACGGAAAATGTGTTATTTTATGTCATAAATAAAGCCTTGGTGTAACCTTATCCATTACAGAATGTTTTTTTTTTTTAGATGAGGGGGAGAAGGTCTATTTCAATAATTACACCACACCACAGTTCAGATATTTTGAATGGTACAAACATTTTAATGTACAATTAAATAATTGGCAAAAAATCTGACCACCATAATAACCTTATAAAAGAACAGCCAAACAAACAAACAAACAGTAAAACTACTGAAATCAGAGCAACAGGTTTTTTTTGTTTTGTTTTTTGCTCCTCTCAGCAAGCACCAAAGTGTTAGCAAGAGAAAAGTGGTCAAAACTAGAAACCATAAAACTGTATGGTTGATTTTTCCAGTCAGTTTTAGAAATGAAACTAAACTTACAGATCAAAGCAAACTGCCATGGTTTATACAATGAATCATAATCTATATACTTCACTCATAAGACATTGCCTCAAAATGCCATGATATTTTCATTTTTGCCCAAAGTGGGATGTATATGGTATGACAGTGTCATGTTGCATCAATACATTTTTGAAAAAGTGTAAAATCAAAAGTTCTTATTCTCAAAAATAAAATTAAATATATCTATATATTTATATATAAAACAAATATTGTTCTCCTCGTTTTTATAAAATAAGTCTAAAGCCATATTGCCTCTGTTGAGAGATCATCCAGCACCTCTTTAACCAAGAAATAATAATAATAATAATAATAATATAGGTTATTGTCATATGCCATCAGAAAGACCGTCCACTTTTTCTTTTGAATCTAAAACTGTTCTTTGCTGTATTTGTGCACACATAAATGACAGTCAGTGTTGGTTTAGTACACACTAATGAAGCACACGTACAAAGGCGCATTGGTGCTCGTCTGACTTCCGCTCGATTTATGTAGAAAACAAATCTCTCGGGTTAAATCTAAGCTGCCCATTATTCTTCAGCTCGAAGGATCTTAAGTCAAGAGGAAACATCTGTCCGTTTATCTCCGTTCACATACGTATACTTGTTTAACAAAGACATTTCGATTTTCAGAAATTTATTTTCAGTTCAGAATTGTTCTTTATACATTAAGGTGATCGCTTAAATCCCAAAGTTCAGAACACTAGAGATAGATGTGAAGAATCAGAACAACAATTCCTTACTGGAGAGACGTGAAGGAAAGAAGAGGTGGAGGGAAGTTCAAGATGATTATTTGTAAAATCCATAATCCCTCATCAGTCATCTCAGTGGAGATCACTGCGCTGTCCAACACACACACCTGTAGAGTCACCAGGTTCCATTACGGAGAAGGAGGGCATGGTGAAAACATTCATGGGAAGGGTGGAAAAACTGCAACATGCATAGGAGGACAGATATATCCCATGCAACAAGCCGTCAGAAAATACATACTTTTACCAAAACTTCACTTGAGCCCCATCAACCCCTCAAACAAATTGTAAAATAAACAGAAGATACAAAAAAAAGAATATAAATTCATCCATTTAGAGTCATTCGATAACAAAAATATACTCTTCAAGAATTGTAGGAGGTTCAAATAGCAGATTCATAAACTGTCCAAAATAAAAGAGCAAGAAAATATCTGTTAGCCAACCAAAAGAGCGGAGCAATAAATAACAGTTATTACCAATGCCATCATAGTCATTACAAACGCCAGAATAAATCTAATAGTCTTCAAACTGACGACATTCTTGACTGTTCTGAGAAAAGAAAAAAGAAAAAAAAAAACAGTCCATTTTGTGTGATTTTTTTTACGAATTTTGCTTTTTAATTTCATGCCATATTTAAAATCTTAAAAAATATCTATAAAAAAGGCAGACTTCTACGCCCCAAAAATATTTCTGGTCGTATCGCAAGGAGAAAACCCCCATGCCTTAACCAAAAACCCTTTCAACACAATTGGCAAAAAATAGATTTATATATATCTATATATTAACAGCAATAACTTACCATTCATTTAACTTAATTTGTCGACTTGCACATGTAGTATCTCCCATAGGAAGTTCAGTTCTTTTCAAATTACATAAGAAAAATATTAAATAATAATAATAATACTATCGACGACAACCTTTTTAATCCTAAATCCACGACCAAAGCCTGACAAGCAGGACATTTCTCTGAGCACTCCAACATTACATCAAATCCAACGAGTGATTCATGTTCGACCCCATATCTTGGTTATTCGTCAGCATGTCATTTGTTCCCTGCCCATGTAAGGCTCCCATCCCACTTAACTGTGAAAGCATGGCATTCTGATCTGCTCCAAACGGACCCTGGTCCATTGCGTTAGCCTGTGGCTGCTGCTGCTGGGATGCCTGCGGTTGTTGCTGTGGCGGTGGAGGAGCAGCCATGCCACTGTGGTGCTGAGGAAGGTGACCTGGGTGGGGCGACCCAGTCTGGGGCGAGATGTGATGGGGCGACGGCTGGGGTTGCAAGCGAGGAGATGGACTAGAGTGTGGAGGCTGGGACTGGGGACGAGGTGATGGCTGGGGTGAGCGAACTTGGTTGCCGAGAGAATTGGGCAACTGGCCCTGTAAATGCGGAGACTGGGACATCTGCTGCTGAGGCTGCTGAGGACTCATGGGATTGTGTTGAGCAGGAGATCCTCCTCCGAGGTGTGACTGTTGCTGCTGGAGAAGCCGTTGCTGCAAAGCTTGTTGAAACATCTGGGGTTGTGAGCCCATAGGAGCTGACTGCATCTGCTGTTGCTGGAGGGGACCACCACCTCCAGGTCCTCCATCAGCACCTTGGAATCCTCCCATAGCATTCTGCTGCTGCTGTTGCATTTGAAGTTGCTGTTGCTGTATCCTCTGTTGCAGAGCTGCTGCAACCTGCTGATGGGACACAGACCCAGAGTAGTTTTGGTGGGTTCCAGGCTGGGTACCTCCCTGTTGTTGCTGGAGACCACCTGGCTGCTGTGGGGGAATTCCAGATTGGCCTAGATAACCCTGCTGCTGGGGTGGTTGAGGATGCTGGAACTGAGCATGGTTCCCCATATGTTGTTGCTGCTGCTGTTGTTGTTGTTGTTGTTGTTGTTGTTGTTGTTGTTGTTGTTGTTGTTGTTGTTG
>CAIGQQ010034701.1:300506-365328 GCA_903798035.1 Danio albolineatus
TGTTGTTGTTGTTGTTGTTGTTGTTGTTGTTGTTGTTGTTGTTGTTGCTGCTGCTGTAAATGCCGTCTCATAATTTCTCTAAACTGGGGAGGGATATTAGAGATGTTGGTGCCTTGATTGGGAATAACCCCTTGCTGCTGCTGCTGCTGTAATACTGCCATTTGCTGTTGCTGCTGCAAATTTCCACCCATTATAGGACGCTGTTGAAGTTGCTGCTGTTGTTGTTGTTGTTGAAGTGGATTCATTTGCATGGTCGTTCCTTGTGTCATGTGCATACCACCCTGAGCTGCACCGGGATTTACATTCATTTGCTGGCCATCGATGATGCCTGGACCTCCACCAGGTCCACCTGCACCAGGACCACCTCGACCAAGGTACCTAGGAGCCCGCTGCCTTATAAAGGTTGCCATGAGTAGAGGGTTTGACCGTAGTATACTCAGGACTTGCTGCTGTTGATGGGGAGAGCTGGGTAATCTTAAGAACTTTAGAAGGTCATGTAAGGCAGCCTGAGAGTGATTTCCAGGACCAGTGCCTGCAGGTGCAGCCCCACCTTGGCCACTTAGTATACCCATTACACCAGAGCTCCCTTGCGGCTGAGGCTGACCAACTGCTTGCTGCTGCTGCTGTTGTGGTGCAGTCATTCCTTGCAGACCTATTTGGTTCATTACCCCAGGTCTCTGCTGAGGAGGCATGCCAGGACCAGTCCACTGCTGCTGTGGTGGCACCTGAAGTTGAGGTGCTCCTTGCTGACCCTGCTGTAACTGGACTTGGGGAAGCTGAGACTGAGGTCCTGGCTGCTGCTGTTGCATGCCTGTTGTGACCATTCCCTGTTGTTGATCCATGTGAGTCCGAGCCACTGCTGCTTGTGCCTGGGATGGCATACCCTGAGGCCCAACCATTGCAGTGCCAGGAAGGTTCATGCCCATCTGGTTTTGAGTTTGTGGACCCTGATGTAGGCCATGGGGAGGCATCAAGCCAGGAGCCTGGTTTCTTTGTAGGATCTTTTGCTGAGCCATCTGTCGTTGCGTCTCAGCGACTCGCTGAATTTTCATGGCAATTTCTACAGCTGCAGGTGGGGGGCCAGGTGGCTGATGTTGTGGCATCACAGGCTGCCCTAGGTTTGATTGTTGCTGTTGAGGGAAGCCACCTGGGACCATGCCTGGCTTTCCCATTGACTGAGAAAGTGGAGATGAGCCTGTAGGTCTTTGCACATATGGAGGAAGGTTGTTAGCATGCTGGAGATGCTGAGCTGATGATGGCTGCTGCTGCTGTGGTAACATTGGCTGCTGTGGGGAGTTAATCATCCCACCACTTCCAGACATTGGCTGGTACTGATGGGCCATCCCTGCCAACTGCTGTTGTTGCTGTGATGGAACACTGCCAACACCAGGTTGAGTTGCTGGAGGCTGGCATTGCTGAGTTGGTGTCTGAGGGGTAGGTGGCTGAGTGCTCGGTGTTGGAGTGCTCGGACCAGTAGTACAACCATTCCCAGGAGATGGAAGACCACAACCACCTCCTGGAAGCTGCTGGCCTGTCCTTTGCATACTGGCCATTCTTCTACGCACCATCTGGGCCTGCTGTAGCCTGTGCTGGAGTTGCTGTTGCCGCAGTTTCTGCTTGATGTTGAGGCAGAACGGCACAGGACATTTGTTCTCTTGGCAGTGTTTTGCGTGATAACAACAAAGCGCAATGAGCTGCTTGCAGATAGGACAACCTCCGTTGGTCTTGCGTTTGCAGCCTTTGGTATGCTGAACGACACGTTTCATTTTTTGGCAAGATGGAAGTGAGCAGTTGGCATTGCGACACTGGCAGGCATGCACCAGAGACTGGATGCACCGCTGAATGCTGAGACGCCGTGAGTCCCCTGGATTCTGCGTTGTGGAAGCAGCCTGACTGTTGCTTTCGTCGTCCAACCCCAAGCCCAGTTTGTCCATCTTGTGCTCGTGACCTTTTGTATTGTAGCAAGTGATGCAGAGATCATAGTCCTGTAAAAGATAGGTTAGAATAATCATTAAATGGCCAAGTTATTTTTGTACTGGACAAAATGTATCAATTCGCAGAATTAAGCAGATCTGACCATTAATATATAACTAGAGTGATCAGCCTTCTTAAGCTTTATATACTAATGAAACATTATTAATCTTTAAAACTTTTCAAACAACAAAAGGTCCTGTAAAGTCCTCCCATTATATAGTTCTTACCTCGCACACAGTGCAATGGAAGCGAGTTTCAACATGGTGTTTGCACTCATTACAGGTATAGACAAAGCGGTCCTGGCTTTGGTTGTGCAGTTCTACCAGCATGCACATAGTGCTCCATTTGGAACGCCGCAATGAGGAAAACTCTAAGTGCTTGTCCCGTGCAATTGTTAAGAAGGCATCGCGACCATCCATCAAATCACAGGCCATCAAGGGGTCCAGGTCAACAATGGGCAGGAGAGCATTAGAATTGGGTGCTGCAAACAGCCGGATAACAAAGAACACCTAGCAAGGAAGAAAACACATTGGATTTAAAAATAATAACAATAACTTATGCCAAGCAATATGTGAACACTACAAATACAGAGAATGCTTGACAAGTTGTCTCTTGGTAAAACATCACAGTACAGCGAGCTCATACCTCTTTGTGCTTTTCCATTGTGGCATAGAGCTTCTGTGAAAGGTCATTTGACACATTTGGCATCCCAGGCTTCTTTTTGTTTCCTCGGCTTAAACTGCTCTTGTTCTTGCTCGTCTTCTTGTTGTTCTTTTTCTTGGCATTTTTGCTGTCACCTTTTGTTGTCTGAAGAAACAAAGAGAAACATTCATGGTTGTGTGAAAAATGTATTTTACAAGGAATCAAACCGTGAGATAAAAGCTTCAAGACCAACCTCAACACTTTCATTGGATGTGCTGTTTTCCTCCCTCTTTCTTTCCTCTTCTTCTTGCTCCAGTTCTTTGATGCTTTCTTCAAGAACATTAGGCCAGAAATCACCCTCAAAGTAGGGCAGTTCTTTGGCGCTAGTGAGACGATCTTCTGTTGCCTGTTTGAAGATGTCCTAAAAAATAAAAAACAAACTTATAAATAAACTAAAAAAATAAATACAGTTTATCACATTCCTTGATTTCTCATCTTAATGCTAATAAATAGCGTAATCATTTAAAATGTCTAAATTATACCTTGTAATCATGCACAACACGCTCTGCGACAGCTTTGTCCAGCATCTTCTTATACCACTCTTGCAGTCGCTTGGGCTTGGGTATTTTCTGGTCTGCAGGATGACAATGGAAGATGTAATCATCTCCTTCGCTAGGAGGGCAGGCCCAGATGTGTCCTGTGGTAAATCTACGAAAAAGCAAAAAAGCAAAAAAAAAAAAGGCTTAATTAAGAATTTCACAAGGCAATGTGAATTGAGTCTGGGAGCATCATCTTACCCTTGTCTTTTGGCATAATCCAGATATCCTATAAGAATTTCATGGTACACGTCAGTTCTTAGACAGCGTGGCTGAAAGAAGTGAACACTGTCCAGATAGGATATGTAAACCCGTCTAAAGAGTGGAGAAAGGAACAACCGTTTAGCAGGACATAAAAAAACAAGACCACAGATTAAATGATGTAAAGCAAAACATATGTCTGACCTTTGATTAGGTGGTGGACAATCTGAGCCATACTCTTGCACA
This sequence comes from Danio albolineatus, assembly GCA_903798035.1. Lineage (NCBI taxonomy): Eukaryota > Metazoa > Chordata > Actinopteri > Cypriniformes > Danionidae > Danio > Danio albolineatus. Next base: position 304,166 of record CAIGQQ010034701.1, read on the forward strand.
TGCATCCCAAAGAAGCAGACATCAACACCATCAATCTCCTCAAACGCAAATAAAGCTTTCGATTTGTATGGGAAAGACTCTGACATTTCTCCACTATCCACAAACCTGTGAAATGGGAAAATAAAGTCCAAGCGATTAAACAAATAAGCAATGAGAAGAACATCATTCACAAAACATTATGAAGGAACCACTGAAACGTACAAAAGGAGAAATATTAAACTTGAGTGATTTTAATCTATGGCATCTCACCTAGACTTCATGCCTGGTTTGACTTCCACCATTTTTTCTGAGACATGAACAACACGAACAGTGACTTCACCAGATTCTGGATGATTGTATCGCTTCAGATAGGCATTTACTCGCGTTTCCAAGAAATTGCCTAGTTTGGTCTGTGGAAGCCCTGAAAGTCCCCCCAAAAAACGTGGTTTAAATAACAGTGCTAATCAAGCCAATCTTGATGTAACCATTTAATGTTTTTTTATTAAAGTGTACAAAATGCAACCACATACTTTTAGCAGCATATTTATTCTCTTTGCGGGTCTTGTTGGACTTCTTCAGACAACCATCACACACAAAGCTAAACAAGACAAAGAGGACAATTCAGGACACCTTTCAAAAACCAAGGTTGATAGGAATCTATTTCAGTACAGGAAGCTTACCCTGATGGCCATATAGTTTCATTGTGCAAAACACAGATCTGATGCATCTTACGACCACAATCCATACATTCCACAAATCTACAAAGAAAAAAAAAAACAAGCAAAAAATTCATAAATACTGAGAATTTTGATGATTGCACAAAAACTGGAAGTTAAAGTTCCGTAAACTTACAGCTCAGGGTCAAGTGTGTCATTTTTCTTCTTTTCAAACTGATCTTTGTTGATTGATCTAGAAATATTCAGGAAAATTGTAGCTCTATTAAAACAAGAAAAGACCATGCAATATGGAAAGGCTTAAAGGGTGCAATTATTGTCTTCACAAAATCTGCTTCAAATTTTCAAACAGTAATCCAACTGAAATGTGTATTTGCTTCCTTTTAATATGTCTTACCATATATTAGACATGGGACGAAAACCAGTTTTAAGGTTTGACATGGTTTACCAAGGGTGCCACGGTGGCCTAGTGGGTAGCACGATCGCCTCACAACAAGAAGTTCCCTGGTTCGAGCCTCGGCTGGGTTGACATTTCTGTGTGGATTTTGCATGTTCTCCCCGTGGTTTTGTGGGTTTCCTCCGGGTGCTCCGGTTTCCCCCACAGTACAAAGACATGCGGTATGGGTGAATTGGGTAAGCTAAATTGTCTATAGTGTATGTTTGTGAATGAGTGTGCATGGATGTTTCCCAGAGATGGGTTGCAGCTGGAAGGGCATCCGCTGCGTAAAACAAATGCTGCATTAGTTGGCGGATCATTCCGCTGTGGCAACCCCGGATTAATAAATGGACCAAGCCGAAAAGAAAATGAATAAATGAATGAAAGGTTTACCAATCAAGGTTTTAAAAGTTCCCTAAGGTATATACGTAAAATACGTTCTTAAGGTATATGTAAAGTTTTTTTTAGGTGTTTTTTAATGTGTTGTAAAGCAGGGATATCAAACTCATTGCCTGGAGGGCTGCAACCCAGCACAGTTTAGTTCCAACCCTGCTTCAACACACTTACTGGTAGGTTTTAAACAAGCCTGAAGGACTCAATTAGTTTGATCAGGTGTGTTTAATTAGGATTGGAACTAAACTGTGCAGGGCTGCGGCCCTCCAGGAATTGAGTTTGACATCCCTGTTGTAAAGTAAAATGTGTTTTTTAAAACTAATAAACCTAGCAGAAGTCAATTATTTATTGAAATTATTTAGCCTGACATTTTCCAAAGTATTATAAAAGTGAACTGAAAATGAACTACTGTATATTGTGTTCAATGCGGGAAAATGTGTTGTTTTTTTAATAAAAGCAGCAATCACAATACAGTGAACCGTGATATTTATTATTATATTTATTATTATTATTATTATATTTATCCAAAGTTACCAAAACGTCACAAACTTATACCGGCCCATGCCTAATATAGGGGGTTTGATAATACAGAATGATCTTGTTCTAGTGTCTGCGTTAAAGCAGATTAAAACAATGTGTAAAAGCAGTCGATTTACGTTTGAGGTTGGGATGGATCGTCTCCCAAGGACACGGTTTCACCCTGGATCTCATTGAAACACTTCTCGCAGAAGTGGTACCTGTCAGCAAGAAGCCCATATTTTGGTGAACTACACCATGTGCCAACATCACAGCCAATCACAGCAAGGCAACGAGGAGGTAGCCACCAATCAGTGCAGGACAAGGCAGAGCAGGCAGGCCAAAGGGGGAGCGCAGGACAGGGTCATCGCCAGAGGAGCCAATCATGATGCAGGATTTTTGAGCGGGGAGGGGTTTAGGTGCAGATGATTGGTCAGATGAAAGCAGGCGATAGCAGACATGACAAACATCAAAGTACAGGAAAGAAGAAAAGGGTCGACAAAGAAAAACATTAGACAAGACAGAAATGGATGGATAAGAAGGGAGACAACAGAGACAAGCAGAAAGCCAAAGCAAAGCACAGATTAGCATTTACATGTATAATGAGGAAAACCATTTCAGCAACAAAGGAGCAGAATCAATTGCGAAGGGTGTTGAGACTTAAGGACACATGAGCACAGTAAACAAACAAAATAACTGCAGCCACAAAGTCAAGCAAACAGGCATTTTAAAGATATCCTTTAAAGAAAATTCTATCAGTGCCAGGGTCAAATCATACATTAATATTGCTGAAAAAATATGCTAATAAAACGGATCATATGATTTTACAGATACAATATTTCTAATTGTTCTAAAAACCATAAATATGACCAAACACATATATATTCTTTTTTTAATTTTTTTTTTTAGAAACCTGGTTTACAATTGACGATTTCAGGAGGTTTTAATAGCTATGATTCTATTAGATTGTTTTAATGATTATTTGTAACAGAATAGGAGTATGCTTTAAAATGCCAGGCCTTTTCACACAGGTTGAGTTTTACAATAACTATGGACTGATTGGTGGAAAAGGTAAAATAATAAAGACAGGCTTATCAACCAAGATGCAATAATTGGTGGTGTAACAGATCACAAATCTCAAGGTTCAGATCACATAAAAGGGAAGGATCAGCCAAAAAGGGAAGGAGACAAATGTAATTTGCTTTCCATTTATTACAAAAACAGTACTGCAAAAAACTTATGTTTTTAAGAAACAGAACTTAGAAGCTGTCATTTTATTTAAAATAAAATGAAGAAATAATCAGCTGAATAAAAATAAATTGTAAAGTACTGTTACTGATATTGCTTAATGTAGAAATCTAACAATATAATAATTTGTGCAACCCATTTTTAGTCTCATTTTCAATAAATGATTCAGGTTTTGACTCATAAAATGTTTCAGACGTATCATTTTTAAAGAATAATTTAGTGGCATATTTTTGATGGCTGGTTGTCGCCACCTTTTGGTTAAATAATGTAATTGCTGCCTACAACTTTCATTTTTGAGCGTCGTTAAATGCATATGACGATGATTTTAATCTATACCAAAAACATCAGTGGTTTTAACCAAACTATACACTGTTATCTTAGTACTTCTGTGTTATTTGCCTCAAAAGACTAAAGACTGAATCTCTTTCTTGATTTTTGCATTTTTAGATTTGAATGCAGCAATTTGAAGTATTAATAAACATATGCAAATCACAGCCATTTATAATTTATGTTGCCGAGATCCCGATCTTTTAAATGATTAATCGTGCACTGAATGCATTGTTGCAGGCTTAACAATTAGTGACACAAAATACCTTTAATAACCTAAGAAACCCACCACATCCTGAATAATCTACCACAACGTCATCATTATATTTTACAGGAAAGCCTATATGCTGTCATACATGTGATATGAATGACGCAAGAGGCGATCTCTCTGTGGATGTTACAAATTTAGGATTAATCTACAGGAAAAAAATAATAATAATTCATTAATCCATGGGCCACGTGTGTTCCAAACTGTGGGTTGTGATTCGTATGAATCACAGATCAGCCGTGATCCATTACACCCCTAGCATTCAACAATTCACTCTCTGTGGTCAAGAACAGTGGAAGAAACTGCTGTTTTTGCATGCATTTTGAAACAAATAATCAAAATGCAGGTCATTTCAGATAAATATTTAATTGTTTGTCTGTTGAACCTCCCCTCAGTCATAAGCTCCTTACCTGTTCTGATAACTAAAGTAAGCAGCATCTCGTGGTATAGTGCATAGCTGCTTCCCATAGCAGCACAGAGTTTGGGGAGAAAATTCAAGCTGCAAGGAAAGAACAAAAAACAATGTTATTTTGGCAAAAACATGCCTATATATAAAACATGGGATCAATTTTTAGGTCCCTTTCAGATCAATAAGTACTTGAATCAGCGCTAATACTAAAAACCCACTTATGATGACCCTCTGCTAGCTCAACACCTACTCCCTAATGCTCATTACAGAATCAGCCGCAAGCTCTTATTCATTCTGTCCACTAAGAGGAAAATATCGATTTATAAAACAGGTAGTATCTTATGAAGACAATTTAATGTGTACAAACAGTCCTGTGTTCTCCACTGTACCTTTCTCCCACAACAGTAGCCAAGGCTCTGCATGACTGGGTCAATTTCCTGCTCAAAGACTTCCGCCAGTTTGGAGCAGTACTTGTAGACTCGTGATGTCTTACGGTTGTACAGCCAGGCGTTGTTGAACATGAGCCAGATGTCATCTACATATTGCCACGGCTCTTGGTACTGGCCTGTGTCAAGCTTTCGTTTGATAGTAGACAAGTCCATTGGATTTTTCACAATGTCAAAATAGTCCTGAAATTGGTAAAAAATGACAATCATCATGAGCAGTAGAAACATCCATTTGCATAAATGAGATAATTAGCTTATTAGTTTCCTAAATTAAACAGTTTTACATGTTCGTAGTTTTGTTTTTGGAGGTCTCCTACAATATGTATATATTTAAATCAAATGTATATTTTCTCATAAGATACAGTGTAGTATTATTGCAATGGAATAAATTATCAACCGTAATAGATTTTTTTACTCCATGTATACCAGGGATCACCAATCTCGGTCCTGGAGTTCCAGTGTCGTGCAGGGTTTAGCTCCAACTGGTCTCAAAACAACTGCCTGGATGTTTCAAGTATACCTAGTGAGAACTTAATTTGGTTGTTCAGGTGTTTGATTAGGGTTGGAGCTAAAATCTGCAGGACACCGGACCTCCAGGAACAAGTTTGGTGATCCCTGTTGTATACCATGACATGTAAATAAATGAGCATTGACAATTGTGCCTGAGAAAGATGTTGTGCATGAGATGGAGGGAAGTGCTAACTGTGTCTTCCACCATTCATGGAACCACAGTTACCTCAGTAACCGGCCTAGAGTATTATTTCACTGTTCCAGACCTCCAGAGACTGTTTATTACATGGTGGGAGACAAATACATTCAAGTCAAAAGGAATAGGTTCAAACAGCCTCAAAGTACAGCAGAACAAAAAAAAAGGCTGTATTAAGAATTTACCAGGTGATGCTCATGTAACTGCTGTACAGATATCTGAAAGAAGCCCCCCACGAAAGTCTACCTAAGTGCAATGACATCCAGCAGTTTTGGGCTAGATAAACGACATGTTTCAAGTATAGGATCCACCACCCAGAAAGCCTTTGGATGGCATAACCCTGTCCAAACAAAGCAGACAAGTACCTGATCTGTGGCACGCCATGAGACCAACTTTAATACACACTGCCCTTAATATGGTGTGTGGATCCTGGAGAACCTGGTCTACTGTTCTCTTTTGAAAGGACCAACTGTCCAACGCACATTGTTGCTCAATTGGAATCTGTGACTGAACTGAATACAGTATATGTCCTTGATTGTATTCAGAAGCAATTTCTTGTTTGTAATGCATCTCCAATGATGTAATGGAGATCAAAAACCCATCACAGACTTTGGGGGACGACAATAAGAAGGTGCAAGGCAGACTGGAGGTCTGAATTGAGAACAAAGAAGAAAATGCAAGCCGAGACTTCTTGTGAGGCTGTGCTTTACTATGCTGCTGTAAAGTTGAATGACTTGTGAATGAATTGTTGCATAGCTTAGTGCAGGGCAGTTAGCAGTCAACAGCCTGGAAACGACATTTAGCTGCTCTTACCCTATTCTCAAGTGCCTCTTGAGCAGTAGGTCTGAAGACCTGACTAGGCACTAATGGCAATTGTGGGAGGTTGTTGTGACACACCTCAAGTAGTCCAGACTGAGAGAGCCACAGTTCTGGCTTGTGTGTTAAGTCCAAGAGCTTTATCACTAGACAAAGAGAAGCCTCAAGCTGTTCTAATGGAACATTATTCTACGTCATGGATGACACCTTTGATTGAAGTGCATATAGCAAAAGAGCCATAGAATTCTCAATACCAGCCAATCCCAATAGTGTTATCCACAAGAACCTGTAGATTAATGGTTAAAATTACAATATGTAAACTGTCCCTTAATATTGTGAGGCTGGCTCCTCATGGAGTGCAGGAGGTCATATGAAGAGCTGTGTAATGGCATTTGAAAAAAAAAAGCAGTGAATCAAGAAAAATAAAGAGATACATCCCTATGCATTTCTTGTACTTATTCTTCTGTCATTTTTGGGATCCAACCGTAAAGTGCTAAGGATCAAGATTGAATGGTTGGTGACCACTGCTTTAAGGTATGTTATACTACACCACAGATTGCTGTTGTAAAAACTAGATGTAGAAACTACAACAGATTCATTCAAGTATTTTTCCAGTATAATTTAAGTACTTTATTGTATGCTTCATAATCACTTTGCTATATTTTGTTTATTGAAGTTTGTATTATGTTTATTGAAGTGGGTGTGACATTTTTGATGGTAGAAATTAAATTACATTCAAAACCCTCATGTTTATGAGTGAACATGAGAGAAGTCTTCTTTAATGGGTCATTAATAATCTGTAAATAAAATGTATCAGGCAAATTAGTTACAAGACTAAAATTATGAACAGTAATCAGTTCTTTTCAGAATCAGATCTAGGAGACAACATCATGGCCTTGAGTCTTTGAAACTTTGCAGACTTTTTACAAAGACAAGCAGACAGCATACATACTGGTATTCCCAACAGTGAAGGGTCCACAGGCTGGCGGAAGGGCAGAGACTCAGGGTCCTGGCGGTAAAGAGACTCCAGTGTGGGCATCAAGGCCTGTCTCAGCTCCTCTGGTTTAAAAACTGACAAAGTAAAACAAAAGTTATTTTCAACTCCTCAAAATCTTAGCAACAGTTAATTTATGTTATTCAGACTTTTCCCAGTGATACACAAGAACAGATTTCAAATGGACAAAACTCTTGTTAGTGCCATGAAACGCTAAATTACATTTTCTCAGGTAAAAAAAAGACACGTTATAGAAGACAATGTTAGAATAGTTGAATTTTCAAATCTTACTGAGGTTTTTGTGGCATTTTCTTCCAAGATTTGTACAGATGATAATTCATGGTGCATCTCTCTCATGATTATTAAGGAGATAGCACATCCTTATAATATAAAACAATGATTTGCTTGTATCTTCACAACATCATGTGTTGATTTCTAATGACAAACTTCAAACTGTTAGACGGTGTGATACATTCATAGAGTGAATGAGGGTGTTTGTTTTAGACTTGAGTTTCTGCATAAATTGTCATCTGTACAGTTTTGATTAACTTTTTATCCATTTTAAAAGTAAAGCTTTTCAGCTTATCAACATAACTGATAAAATGGCTTATAAATAACCTTTAGTTTATTTACAAACAAAACAAAACAAAAAAATACTATGAAGTCCATGTCTGTTTTTCCTCAAATTTTGGGGAATTCTCAGATTGAGTCTGATCATACTTTTCTTTTTGTTAGAGGCTCCAGAAACAGAACTCTGGCTAGCTGCGGACCCTGAAGCCTCTTCCTCTTCTTTAGGCTCAGTCTTTATCACAGGTTTTTTGTCCTCACCAGCGGCAGTCTCCATCGGCCCACCATCACTCAATGGCTCCTCTTTCTTTACCTGTTAACAACATAAATGTCATCAATCAATAGGAAATTATATTAAAAGACAATCACTAATAACTGATTTGGAAATAAGCCTGAACCATTTTTCTTACCTCTGGCTTTTCCTCAGTTTTAATGTCTTCCTCCTTAACAGATCTTTCTTCGCCCATGGCTTCTTCATCCTCGTCCTCCTCCTCTTTCTCCACCTTTGTCATCTTGACTTCCACCTTGGGCTCCAGGGTGGCTGTGGATTCTGAAGGAGCTTGCTCTACACTGGTGACAGAAGCAGGAGTAGCAGCCTGGCCATCAACTGGTAGAGAACCCTTATGAGACAACTTAAGAGAGAGGGCAAAAAGGTCAAAAACTCTATCTAAAAACAAAGCATCCAAAGTCATTGAAATGTAATGTTTAATTGACTATAAAATTTATTTTAAATATATAAATGCATGTAAACACAATTAACAAGAACAAAATTGTTTTCTCAGACTTTTGCACAGCATATGTGGCATTACATTTATGTACAACATTATTACAAGTTTTCAACTAATATACATTTATGCATTTAACAGATGCTTTTAACCTCAAGTCCCATCAATTGTGTACATTTATTGAGTACATGAATGAAATTCCTGACCTTGGCATTACTACTCTTTTAGCAACAGTATTACAATATACTACCAGGTGCCATTTCATAAAATGCACATATACCATTAAAATATGTAATCAAATATCTAAATCTAACATTTTAACCAACGTCAACAAATTTATAAACCAGCATAAAAATATTTGTTTACCTTTATGCATATTGTCTGGCAAAATACAACATTTGTGCAGAAGATAATCGGTATTTAAAGTAATTAATTGTCTATGAAAAATATTTTAACTACTATAATTTAACTGAAGGATTACAAAAGTTCGAGTCAAAAGGCTTGTCTACACGTAATCATGAAACATGTACAAGTTTGAGGCGGGGATCAAAATCGGTGACCTAGTGCAAAACTGCAAATGGGGCATCTCATTATTATTCATTGAGGATTTTTCTTATCCTATGAGAAGACCCTGCTTCTTAATTATTTATGAGAGCACATGCTTTCCGAAGGCAAAGCAGACCTGCCAAGCTGGGATGACTAGGTGAGACATTGGACGTATGTGTTTGTTTCCATGATCAACAGGGTTTGTTGCATGTTTTTCCCGGCGATGCTGTCCGGGCCGTACAGCTGATCTGTTAGTTTGCACCAAGCATTTTTTTTTTATGAGAATTGGAGAGTAGCGGACTTTGTCTTTTATCCGTTGAGTTCGTTACAGTCTATGGTTCATTACCATTCAGACACATCGCGTATATCCCTGCTCCTATGTTCACACATGTTTAAAATCCCCCAGATTATCGGCAGGGCTAAGGATAGTGGATAGCAGTGCAGCACGTCTCTTGCCCTGTCTATTCCTGTTTATGCATTCAGACCCAAGGATACAGGGGGAGAGATGTCCTCCTCATTTATAGTGTTTATAAAAACACGATTATCTTTATAATGATTTAACAAATTGTGGTTTTGTGTATATGAAATTACGAATAACAAATGTAGCAGGACATTAAATCCTAAATAAAAACTAATTTTTAATAAAAATTAAATTCCTGTTTATTTCTTTGCATTTTAACTTTGTAAACTATAAAATCATGCATCTCCTCACGGATTGTCCCTCATTTTGTGAGCCAACTGTTTGCTCCACTCTTTCCCCTGCACTGCTGGCCACGTCCACTCCCCCCTCTGCCCGCAGAGCTCCACACCCATCTCAGAGCATTTTTTTAAAATAACTGAGGTAGACTTGACCTGAAAGAGGGGGGTTTCATGGCCCTTTAAAAGATTAAAATAAAATATCTTTACAATTTTTTACAAAAAAATAAAATAAAAATGTAATTCTAGGGCGTCACGATGGCACAGTGGGTAGCACAATTCGCCTCATAGCAAGAAGGTCGCTGGTCCGTGCCTTGGCTGGGTCAGTTGGCATTTCTGTGTGGAATTTGCATGTTCTCCCTGTGTTGGTGTGGGTTTCCTCCGGGTGCTCCGGTTTCCCCCACAAGTCCAAAGACATGTGGTATAGGTGAACTGGGTAAGCTAAATTGCCCAAAGTGTATGTGTGTGAATGAGTTGTAGTGAATTTGTGTGGATGTTTCCCAGTGATGGATTGCAGCTGGAAGAACATTCACGGCGTAAAACATATGCTGGATAAGTTGGCGGTTCATTCCGCTGATTAATAAAGGGACTAAGTCAAAAAGAAAATGAATGAATGAATGAATGAATTTAAATTCTAATAATTGTTTTATATTAGTATTATTTTGAAAAGCACATCCTAATGTATAATAGTCATAGGCCTACATTTCAGTCGCAGTTCCATCAAGCTAAACCTCTTATTTTGCCCATAAGCCCCAGGATGCTGAGTGTACTAGCAAAAATACTCACTGGAGTGCGAGGATGCTGGCTGGCATTTGGTGTGGAGAGGCCACTGTGGGACACTGCCGGAGGAGTTCCTGCTAATGGCTGCATGGCGTTGTCAGAGCTGGCGGACGGAGGAAACTGCTGCTGACTGCCGCTTGAGGATAAATGGGGCAAGCTGGGTGTGTGGGGCTGAGGCGTCTGGGAGCCTGGGGTGGGCGTGGGTGTTCGGCTATGTGCTGGCGAAGGTGAATTCTGGTGTACGGGTGGGCAGTGGCTGATGGAGTGGGTGGGGGTGGATGATTGAGGGACAGCACTCATGCTGTTGGGACCCAAGGAGCCCACAGATGACCCGCTGCCTGCTCCACCAGCAGATCCAGGTTGGCCTAAAGGACTCCCGACTGGTAAAGATGATAAAGGCATTTGGCCCTGCTGACATTTTAAAAACAGAGCAAACATTGAGGATTAAAGGTGCAGGAAGTGATTGTCTTCAAAAACATTTTATGTTGTGCTGGTTGAATGTCTCTTCATATATATACCAATAGTAATGCTTAAAGTAAAAGATCTAAATGTATTTATATGTATTTTTATATTCTGGGTAAGGCATAAGACAAAAAAAATGTTAATTGTAAATGTTAAATGTAAATGTCAATTAAAATTTGTCAGGCTGATAATTTCCATATTGTGCAGCCGTTCACGCAGCTGGAGTGGAGTTACTTTTGCACACTGGAGGAAGGATAACACAATGACTGAAGTATTTCTTTTAGACAGGTAATGTTATGTTTTAAAACTATTTCAGTCACGCAAAGCTTATGTAGATTTAGTTGCTTTCCGAATGGGTTTTATGCATAGAAGTGATCATCCACCGGCGAAAGATTTCACCTACAGCATAACATGATATTCAAGATGGATTGCAGACCTCGAATGATAAATGATAATGACCAACAACAAATGTATGCAAAAACGGTGTAGAAGTAGTAGTAGTGTGTATTTACTAAAATATAAAGATATATAATTACGCATTAAACAAAAAGGACATAAACAGAATTTGAATAATATTGCAGAGGAAATTATCATGAACTTAAAGCACTGCATTTACCAAAAAGTTGCACACCTGACTACGAGTCATGTATAGGCGTAAAAGCCACAATGTATGTAAAATTTCCTAACTTCATTCAGTAACAACAGGATAAAAGTTGCAAAACACTAACAAATATTATAAATGTTTAATTTAGCTCAACCTTATACCACAATGATCCAATACAACTTTAAAGTAATCAATGATGAAATTTTAAATAGAGAAAATGAATTTGTGGCACTGAAAGTGAAACTGAAACTTGCAGCTTGGGTAAAAAAAAAACTTAACTTTTAGAGTCATTTTATGTTTCAAATAATAAAAACATTGACATATTAATGTAGTACAATGCTATATGCTCTTACTTGAGTGATAGCGCCATCATTTCCTGTGTGTGCCAGGTCAACAGAACCAGCACCAAGAACAGGACTTGAAGCTTGAAACGGTCCAGTTTGCATGTACTGATTTTGCATCTGTGCAACATTCGGCTGTGGCATTCTCCCAGGCACCATGCTCCCCTAAAATAGTCCAAATATTTGGAATTTAAAGTAAATATTTTGTGCTTAAACTCTCATGGAACTACAATGCAATAAAGACAGTAAAGAAAAGGAGAAAAGACCTGGTTAAGAGGTGGTGTTGATCTCTGGCCTATGGATTGCATTCCCATATGATTCCCAAATGAATTCATGCCTGCAATGTGAAGAACAGTTAACACATATATAGTACATTTACACTAGTGTTCATAATTTAATTCCTAAACTAATTTATTCAGGCATTGGGGGGAAAAAATTTATTAGCCATTAGTCTAAACACCAACACACACACACACAACATATTTTAAGGCCCCGTTTACACTAGTTTTAACAGCGTTTTAGCATGAAAACGATCCGTGTCCACACTAGCATTTGACCCAGCGTTTCTGAACATATCTCTGTACACACTACTCCACCAAATACGTACATCGTGTGACCATTCGTGCACTCTGGGCATGCGCGTTCAAGTATAAACAGGAAGCATGCGTCTTGCTAGGCATTCTAAATAGGGCTTATGCCGCTTGAAACGCGAGCAATTAGCGAGTGCTCCAACAATAGCTTGCCTCTTACAAATATATGCAGCTGGTGCAGTAAAAAAGGCAGAGATTAACTGCACAACGGCGCCTAAAATGGACAATAGTGCAAACAACGCTCCCATTTCTGTCCATGTTGTTTACAGTGAAGGCTGGTCTGCCGTCTTCCAGTGGCGTTATAGTCACGTGATAGAAAGCTTGGCGAATAGAAGAAGGATACACAATGACCCAAAAGCGAATCTCAGTAGCGAATCTAAGCAGCCACGCCTCCGTTTTCAAATGTCTCTGTTTTCCCCCATCAACACTGAGATGGAGAAGCATCGTTTTAGAATGAAAACGGCCTCTCCATCGTTTCCAAAACACTCCGTTATCGGGCTCGAAAACTCCGGCGTAGTGTGGACGGATGGCGAAACCGTAGCAAAACTTGTGCGTTTTAAAACAAAAACGCACTAGTGTAAACGGGGCCTCATTTAATTAATCCTGGCTGAAACATTCATTTTTAAAAGAAAAAATTATGCAGCTGCAAACTTTAATAATAACAAAAAAAGTATATTTATTTAATTTATTTAAAATAAATCACACACAGACACATGCAAAAATAAATAGGAGTTAAACAAACCAGGCCAAAAGAGACACAGGTTAGGTGAACTAGGGTTGGGTCGAAATGGTTTTAAAATGGCATTTTAGAATGAAAACGATTCACATCCACACTGGTGTTTCATCTAGCATCCACCGTCCACACTATATCACTAAAAACACACACTGTGACCACACACACACTCTGTCATGCGCTCTTGCATAAGTGCACGTCTGAGCTCCAGGCAGCCCAAAAAAACAGAGAGCAGTGCATGTTGGACAGTTTATCAAGGATGTACCCCTGGATCGCACCTCAATATAGTTATTAAACATGATATTTAATTAATCTCGTCTCTATCTAACGACTCTTCGGTCTGTTGAATCTATCAGGTAACGTGTCACAGCTTCAATCTTACGATTTCACGCTTCACTTGTACTCAGTCATTTTAGCGAAAACCTCAGATACTGTTGGCTGGTTCCTGATTGTTCCTGTTGTGTGCTGTTTTACCAACCAAGCTTGTCTACTTATAACGACACAGATCACTCTGCCTAATTATCTCAGAGTGCCACTGAAAAAGTGATTGACAGGAGATCATTTGTGTGTAACTTATCTTTATTTATTTATGATTTGGTTATGGTTAAAACAAAGACCATGCAGGTCAGGTAGTTGAAATGGTAGGCTACAAATAAATTAATTCAAAATAGATTAATTAATCATTCATAAATAATCAATTCACCGCTGTTTATGACGGCGATGCCATCGTCCACCGCAAAGTTTCACATTACACATCGTACGATTCAAAATTGGTCGACTTCACCCAACCCTAAGGTGAACTAAAGTCTTATGCATGGTAGGGACAATTTAGAATCAAGAATGGTTCTTGTCAGAAAATTAAACAAACAAACAAACAAACCAGCAGTATTCTGCATTCTGTTCATCATCTGGTTTGGACCAGTTGGACGCACGACTGATGGATCTGACAGCGGGCCATCTACAAGGATAAAATAAGAAGATGAAACAAGAAATAAACAAGCAAATTCAATGAAATTGTTTGACACATTTTAATTCTGATCATGTTCTTGTTTCAAAACCCAATGAAAGGCTTCTAAAAAAACAACAACTATTCATCCAAAAATTGGATGAACTCTCCTTTTAAAAGTAGCTAAAAAGGTGTAGATACATCACACCGATGAAGTTTGGAAAGGCTAAGTGATGGTATATGGTTTTAAAATAACACACACCTCCATTGCTGCTCACATGTACCCCTACACAACAAAGGTGGCACCTGAGAGAGAATAATTTCAAAAACAATCGGGTAAACTGCCTTCCCCTGAAGAAGCACCACCAAAGTCACATCTTTACATCGTTTCCACTTGTCGCAGACAGACACCAAATGGCGCCACCAGTGTGCAAACTGATAGAAAAGTGGCATGATAAGGCTGGCTTCTTTAAAATCTCTCCGCGGACTATCGTACAATGTATTCACATGATTAGTGCTGTTGGTGTGGATTTTAACCTCCCTGTGGAATGAGAAATGAATCAAGGGTAAGGGAAAAAAAAAAACACATGTGAAATGTGCTGTGATGAGTGGGCTTGACAAACCACCTCTAGAAACACTTCACTCCCTCCTCCTCCTCAAAAAAAACTCCCTTACTCTAGCACCTAATTCTCTGAACATTAACAGTTCCTTTGTATAAATAGGATTTCCTGTGTGAACTGCCTCTTCGTGTTGAATTGCTGAATGTCTCCTCTGTTGAAAGTAGCTTTGGACAAAAACTTCTGTCAAATGACAAAATGTAAAGATAAATGTCAAAGAAGACAGAGTTATCCACCGTCTGTTACTGACCAATGGTAACTCAAAGATGTTTAAAACCCAAAACAAGTTTGCTATGGTGAGCTGTTTCCCAGTGCCAAAACGAACTTCCTTTCAGTTGAATTGTTGAAATGATGTAATTTCTCCTCATTCTTCAATTTTGTTTGACGTATACCGGGGTCTTAATCGCTCATAGTGAAAGAGAATGTGGTTGAGTACTCACTAGAAGGCAGTCCTGTGGGTGGCCCAGGCTGACTAATCCCAGCCGCCCCTTGCTGCAGGCCAGTGGGGTTCATGCCAGGCTGGGAGGGCATTATGCCCTGCTTCTGTAACCGTGTCCTTCGCTTCTCTTCCAGTTCCTTCTGAATCTTATAGATCTTCTCTGCCAGAAAGTGATAATACTCCGCCTGAAAGATGTGATAAATAACATGTATAAAGCAGTGATTATAAACTCGACTATTAACAGGCAACAAAAGATATCCTCACCCTGCTGTTAGCAGACTCATACATGTCCCCCTCAACTTTACGTGCATAGGCCACTAGATTCTCCATCCTACGGTCTTTCAGTGCAGCAGGGTCTGGTGTGGGAAAAATAGCCTGGACTCTGTAAAAAGAGAACAATGGCAAGGAATACAGATATTTAATATTAAAAGTAAGTAAAGGGGTTTCATTGTGCCCAATTTTAGAAGAGGTAATATTTTAATCAAATGACATTTTGCTGAGCAAAAACACAGTATCCTAAAACATCTGTATAAAAATGTAAAATACATATCAGTGTTTCCCCTTGGTTTACATCTTTGGGAGGGGACAATATGTGCAACAGATCTGTCTCTACAGACAGTGTGTTGGAAAATTTAGAGTAATGCATTATTTTATACGCATTCTAGTCTGTAGCCATATCTAATATATCTAGTTGATGCAACATATTTTATGACGCACTCTCTTTCAGCTGACAGAAGTCCTCATTTGTGTGAGTGAGCACATTAGAGCGGCAAATCAGTGCATGTGATATACAGAGGGCAGAAAAATGGCATGCCGTCATGTAAAATAAGATAAATGACATGAGGCTCTTTTGTTTGTTTAAGAACAAAAGTAAAGAGTGTAGGTAATGGCTAATACAATGACATACAACTGTAGGGGTAACGTTATGTTTAACACATTACATAGTCTCTTTAAACTTCAATTTTATTTCTATAGTGCTTTTGAAATGTAGATTATGTCAAAGTAGTTTCACATAGAAGATTATAGTAAATTAAAACAGTGTCAGTCAAATTTTAAGAGTTTAGTTTCAGTTTAGTTCAGTTCAGTGTGGTTTAATTTTCACTGCTGAAAGTCCAAACACTGAAGAGCAAATCCATCGATGCGCAGCTCCACAAGTCCTGAACCATGCAAGCCAGAGGCAACAGCGGCGAGGAACAAACTACACCAATTGGCGAAAGTGAAGGGAAAAACACCTCTAGAGAAACCAAGTTGGGCACGACCATTTCTCCTATGGCCAAACGTCTTGTGCAGAGCTGCAGTCTAGGCGCCGGAGGCTGGAGAAGAGTTCTCCAGAGTTGGAAAACTGTATACAGTACTGTTGTCAAAAGTGTCGCTTTAGGTACCCATCACTACTGCAATTTTAACATTTGAGCACATACTTAAACGTTGCAGACTGAGATCACATGCTCAACAGAAATTACTGTGATGGTCATAGATTCACTATTCATCACTCTGTTCACCAAGTGCAAACACAGATACAGGGACACTGGAGCAGTTGAAAGCTGTGTAGATTAGCTGAGCTGTATATGAGCTGACATACGAGCGATTCACTGAGGAATTGACCGATCTTCATGGCTTTGAACTGCTCCAGTGTCTGTGTATCTATGTTTGCACTTGGTGAACAGCGTGATGAATTATTAGATAAAATTATTTGTCTTTCAGGTCAACTATTAAGTGTCATAACATACAAAATAGACACAAATTCACAATGTTGGTTATATTTGTAGATGTAAACAGTTTAAACAGAAATCGCATGAATATCAGTACATTATACATGTATCGCAGCATCTCTTGGACACGGCAGGAGCACAGCACTAATGCAACTCAACTAGCTCTTGTTCCATGTGCAACCAATGGGTGGGAAGAATTACTGAAATCTGTGATATAGTGATTAAGCAATGAAGCACTTAAAGATCAGAAAATATGATTTTGAATGTCACATAGCAGTTTAGAACTTACAGTTTGTGTACCAGGTGGTTGCGCAGATCCTGGGTAATGTCCTCATGCCAGCTCTTTCTCATGCCACCGCTGGAAGCTGGGTTGGCCACAGGCAGAGACCCCACACCACTGTCATTCATCAGACTGAGGAAAGGCAAATGATGAAAACAAATGAGGAGATGCATGCATTTACAAGCTTATGAAAACTGACAGATGCCTGCTGCAGTGGACTGCTAGGTAGGTTTTCTAACATGAGAGGAGAGAATGGTGCCTAGTTTAAAGCGGTAATGAACAGAGAAATCAAAAGTCTTTTGACCTTTTGGTATAAAATAAAATCAGTGGTTTAAAATCATCCGTTAAATTACAGAACTCAAAATGCTCTCAGTCTTAAAACAGCTTTTATATAAAGGGCCATGAACAACCATGCAAACCAACAGATCAGCTGTATCAGCCCTGACAACATCGCGGGGAAAAACATGAACCAAACCCTGTGGATCACAGAAACAAACACATACGACCCATCTCACCCAGTCACTGGGTCTCACAGCTTGGCAGGTATGCCTTGCTTTCAGAAAGCATGTGCTCTCATGAATAATTAAGAAGCAGGGTCTTCTTGTAGGAGAAGAAAACTCTGTATGAATAATAATGTGAAACTGACGTGTCATCACTCCACTTGCAGTTTTATCCAGTTTTCCCCAACACTAAAGCCGACAGGTGCTAATTTTGTCTTAACTGACGCTCAACACGCATAAATCTGTTGAAAATTTCAAAAAAAGTAACCAAGGGTTTCTTGAACCTTTAAACCAGTCTGCAAAATTGGCAGGTTGCATATGATGTACATTTGTTAGGTAATAGTCTGGCTAAACTCCACTTCCAAAGTTGATGCTTCTACGTCACTGCCCGTGTAGCTCCGCCCACAGATTCAGGCTGTAGCAGAGAAATAATGCTGGAACCAAACACACGTCTATGTAGAAAGGTTAAAAAAAATTGTCCCAGTGTACAACAGTGCAAGTTGTGGGGGGGGAGTGTTTGTACAGTCTTCCTTCTGATCCTAACGTTTGGAAAAACTGCATCAGCACATTTTTGAGGTTCCAGACCTAATATGAACTTGTTCCTTTGTTCACTTTTTTTTACTGTAGATTTGTCTACAAATTAGGCACAATTTGACACTGGATTTACTGAAATGAAAAAACGATGCTGTGCTGACAATATTGGATTACAGCAGCACGCAACTATGAGAGATGTAGCCGATCAAATATGCATGTAGAAGTTTACGTAGGTGAGCAATGAGAACACATAGTTCATGACCCCTAGAAGTAAGATGTATCTAAGGGTTTGTTTACCTTTGCGAGTTCATGTTCAGATGCATCATTGTATCCTGGAGAAGACTAGATTGCTGATTTTGAGACTGGCCACCAACTGCCCCGTTCACTCCCAAGGGATTCGCTCCTGAAAAAAGAAAGGGTGACCACTATAAACTACTATCCCTAATTTCCCAGGCTAATTATTGTTGAAATTAGTTATAACTGAATATTTGAAGCATGTCTCATTACCCATGGTGTTCACCGGCCGCTGTGTTTGTTGTACAGGCTGAGGGGGAGCCTGGTTTCCCTGGTATGTGAGACCCAAGGCCGCATATGCCCTCTCAATGGAGCTGGGGTCTATCTGCCCTGGGGTATTGAGACTGGGGGCACTGGGTGAACCACCAGTTACACTGCCCAAAGAAGAACTCAACCCCACACCTCCAGTGGCTATCATAGCTGAAAGAATATTTTTTAATGCAGAAATAAACCAAAATTAGTAACAGTTTTCATAGAGTTGGAATCTGACAATATTAACACAAAGTTACTTTCTATGTTTGAGATGGGTGGAGATGTATAAATCTGCATGTTTAGTAGTAGTACACACACTCACTCTGCTGATTCCTCTTGTCTCCTGCATTTTTCAAAGGCAGACACACAGGACAGTCATGCCGTGTGCAGTTCTTCCAGTGAGAGATTATCTGTCTGGATGAGGCACAGTGCGCCACTAAAAAAACAAAACCATAAAAACACAAATTCAATACCAATAACATTGCACAAATAAGCCAAACTACTAAACATTACAACAAAAAGTGCCCTGTTGCTGCAGTTACATCTCATTTATACACTCACCTTGGCAGGATTTACCAGCCTGGCAGTGTGTCATGTGGTTGAGGACGTTCTTCATGGTGCGACAATGGGGTAAATTACACTGCCGTACTTCCCCATTAGCCTGTTCCCTTCGCTGGCACTTGTGGGCGTGGAGCAAAAGCACCAGCTGTTGCTGTATGAGTTTGCGCTTTTCTGGATCTGCCGTCGGAGGAACACCTCCCACTGCTGCTGCAGACACAACGGAGGCTGCTGATCCAGGGCCGAGAGCTCCTTGGGCGTTAGGTACCATGCCGGCCACAACTCCACCTCCACCGGCACCCGCTGGGGAAGACTGAGAAGCCTGCTGTGGACATCCCAAAACACCAGAAAATAGCTTAGCTTGTAGAATTCTTTCAATTTACAAGTCAACATACAAGAGTCTGAACTTATACAAACCATGCCAGGCATGCTGTGCATGGGCTGAGGCTTCTTGTCAAGGGTAAACTGCGAGGGACTGTTAGGCAGAACTGATTTGTTCTGGAGCTGAGGGGCCAGCCCTGCAACACCCAGACCCTGACTGGCGGACTGACCATACGGGCCTCCATAGGGGCCTGAACCTGCATTCATCCCCATCTGCAACAAAGAGACACAGAGAGACAAGAGGAAAAATATGAATATTATTTCAGTTAGGCACAAGTTGTGGTAAATGAAGGCAAATAAAAATCCATTTCCTTTTTGCTATAAAGTAAATATACCTGATGCTTTTTACACAAAGCCAGTTTGGGTTTTACCCAGGAAATTTTGTAGTTAGTTTGAGCAAACTCAAGAGTTTTCGGTTAGAAAAAAAATTGCAAACCTAAACTGGACCATCAGCTGTAAAGATCCAATAACGCCACTACCAGTCCCTGTGAATCTTTTTATTTACAGTTAGCAGGACAGAAATATAGTTTTTTTTATAAATATCCTTAAACATTTCACAGAGTATATAATAACAACAATACAAACATGTATATCTCTAGAAAAAAAAAATCTAAAGGCCCGTTCACACCGGGAGGCTTTATGGTCGCGTTTTCGGTTGACGTTTAACGCCTCGTGACTAAGGCCCCGCTTACACTAATGCATTTTTGTTTTAAAACGCATAAGTTTTGCTACAGTTACGCCATCCGTCCACACTACGCCGGAGTTTCCGAGCCCGAAAACGAAGTGTTTTGGAAACGATGGAAAGGCCGTTTCATTCTAAAACGATGCTGCTCCGTCTCAGTGTGGATGGAGAAAATGGAGACATTTGAAAACGGAGGCGTGGCTGCTGGACACAGAAATGGGAGCATTGTTTGCACTATTGTCCGTTTTAGGCGCTAATGTGCAGTAAACATTTTTTACTACAACAGCTGCATATATTCGCAAGAGGCAGGCTATTGTTCGAGCACTTGCTAATTGCTCCCATTTCAAGCGGCGTAAGCCCTATTTAGGATGCCGGTTTTGGGTAAGCGTTTGTTGACTAACAATAACCAAATGCCGAGCGAGACACATGCTTCCTGTTTATACTTGAACACGCATGCCCAGAGTGCGCGAATGGTCACGTGATATACGTATTTGGTGGAGTAGTGTGTAAAGAGATGTGTTCAGAAACGCTGGGTGAAACGCTAGTGTGGACACGGATCGTTTTCATGCTAAAACGGCGTTTTAAAAATAAACACACTAGTGTAAACGGGGCTTAAATAAAGGGCGCCAATGTGATCGTGCACACCACTGCGCAAAACGCAAGGCGTAAAAGCACCATTTTTAAAGAAACGCCTCATGCTCGTATTTTCGTATTGACGCACCATGTCAAAACCTTCTCCACCAATCAGATTGGCATTTTTGTTTACATGCACAGAGCTGCTGAAGTTACATGAACTAGCACTTAGAGGCGCTCAAGCGCAAAACTGTCAATCATTTCTTCAATCGCTAGAGCTGCTACTTGAACCATCACCGCTTTGGCGATCACCAACCAGCGTGTCGACTTTTCTTCTTCTGCTGTCACAAGCAGGGGTCAGAAGCTTAGCGCCACCCTGTGCACCATCTAACGTCAAGGAGTGATTTTGCACATTTTGAAAAATTGCTTTGGCTTGAATGTGGAAAGGTGCCATGGTGGCGTAGTGAGTACATTGTTTGCCTACCAGCAAAAAGGTCGCTGGTTCGCGCCTTGGCTGGGTCAGTCGGCATTTCTGTGTGGAGTTTGCATGTTCTCCCCGTGGTTGCGTGAGTTACCTCCGGGTGCTCCGGTTTCCCCCACAGGTCCAAAGACGTGGTATGGGTGAATTGGGTAGGCATATGGATGTGTTTATGGATGTTTCCCAGAGATTTAAGGGCATCCGCTGTGTAAAACATAAGCTGGATAAGTTGATGGTTCATTCCGCTGTGGTGACCCCAAAAAATTTACTACTGTGTTCCTACAGTCCAAAAAAGATCACTATTTTCAATAAATAACACGTTCAATTGAACAAATTATCAACTAATCCCAAATAATATATATTATATAATTCTGATCATATTATTAAATCATTCTGCTGTACTTTTGCATCTTTTACCAACAAATCTAATGATCACTTTAAATTTCTGTGCACATGATGTATAAGCAGCTTGCACATGAGCTCAGAATCATTTCTGGATGACAGCACTGAAGCAACCAACAAAAACACTTCTAAAGACAGAAATAACCATAGACGTAATGATCTGAAAAGTGTATGTGTACATGAAATAATGGAGCAGTTATTGTTTTTGTTTTTTTATATATATAGAACATTTTGTAAAAAAAAAAAAAAAAAGCAGACACAGTTACTGCATGATAAACTCTGGTTTAGGTCAACATAAGGCTTTTAACTATTTTGATATTTAAAAGTAAAATGTGAAGTGCACTTGTATTAGATGATCTCATGATTGAATTTTTATGCAATTGCAGTTGGATTAGATGGCTTAGGTTTTATTCATTATGTAAATTTCTTTAGCGCTATATTTATAAACCTAATAATAATAGATTGTTGAACTGAAATCCTTTTTTTTAATAAAGCTGTTCTTTAAAAATGTAACCCAAAATGAAAAATTTAAGTACTAAAAAAAGTATTAAAGTAAGCACCATTACCGGTTTAAAAGTATTGATCTGGCATTGGTGAATGTAAAATAAAAAATAATAATCAATAATTAATTTGGCGTCGTAACAACACAAAGATGAGCAGATAAATCACTACATTTTCAATTTTGGGTGAACTAGAGGAAAAACATTTATAATGTGATACCGATCGATATTACACATCTCTAATGAAAAATAAAAAGCACTGTTCCAGCATGGCCCACGCAAAACTTTCCTGTAATGTATGAGAAGCTCAAGCCAGTGTTGAAAATAATGTCACTTACCTTGTTTATCGCTCCCGGCTGCTGTGGCCTCAGTCCACCCTGGCCTCCTACTGTCTGCTGCTGCTGAAGAGCCTCTGCTAACAGGTTACTGTTGCTGTTACCCATGCCCTGGTTGTGATGTCCTATTCTGGGTGATCCATTCATCATCTGAGCTGCCAGCGCATTTTGGTGTTGAGATGCAGGCCCTCCTGGCTGCTGCTGTCCGTTGCCTTTCTGGGGTCCGTGTATATTCCTGTTAAGATAGTCCACCATCTGCTGCTGCTGCATGAGGCTAGACTGCTGCATGGAAAGATGTTGCTGTCCTTGTGGGCCCATGCCCTGGGTACCCGGAGAAGCCTTCATATTTCCAAAAAGTCCCATTGAGGCTCCTGCGGGGTTACCCATCACACCCTGCTGCTGCGCTCCAGGCGTGGATCCGTGCCGGAGGAGTTCAGAGAGCTGCTTGTGTTTGGCCGCCGCATCCTGACCACCAGACAGAGCTCCTCCGAGGACTCCACCCCCACTACCCAAACTGGTGTGCAACTGACTGAGGTCCCCTCCATTTGCAAGACTCAGCTCTGAGGAACTGATCAGCTCGTCTGGAAGGTCGTGCTCCAGGTCAAAAAGAGAGCCAAAATCTACAGAAGAAAATGAGAATTTATATGCGAGGTTAATGATGGGAGAACATGCAATATTTCCTGGTCTTGAATTCATTCAGTTTACCTAAACACTATGACATGTTTACACAAGCAAGACGATCAAATCAGCAATTATTGTAAAAAGACAAGAAAAGGATTACAGTGCTGCCTGAACAGAATGCTTTTTTATTCCATTAAACATAGTTTTTCTTATTATTTTTAAGATGCTAAATGGAAATGTTTCAAAAACACAACATATACAATAAAGAAATATAAAACAGAAGGCGCTAACATGTTGTATTCAAGTCCTGTCGAAGGATCAGTTTTTTAAAAAGAAATTAAAGGGCCATGAAACACCAAAACACATTTTTTGAGCTGTTGACAATCATATATGTGTCTCACACTGCTATAAACACTATTAGGACACATATAATTGACTAAAAAGTGAAAATTGGTTGTTTTTGCATCATTTCAAGCAAATTCGTTCTTCTGGTTTGAAACAAATTTTTGAGGCTGCGTCACGCCGATGAGATCCATGAGTGTATTCCAGTGTGGAGAGTGGACGTCTGTCCCGGTGAGTACATCCTGACGTCTCTGAGCGTGCGGCATTAAGTCATGAGAAAGGTGTTGTTCAAACCAATTAGCATGCACTACTTCATTAATATGCATGATAGCTTCGAAGAATGTAGCTGTTACAGTGTTTAGACGGCAGAGCGACGCCAGGTTGCCAAAACAAGTGGAAGAATAAGGATTGTTTGGAGACACAGGTCTTCAGTGTTGCGTTTATAAATGTGCTCCAACAAAGGTTTTGCTTTCATTTCCCCGCTATGAGAGTGCAGCTGGACTGACGGTGGATTACAGCGCACGCGACACAGGACAGAAATGTGTTTATAAGAAACATTTTTACCTGAGAGCTTTTTGCATCATGAAATGGTGAAATCCGGATTTGCCGCTTGTCTCCTTTTTAAAAAAATACACGGCTCCAGTGGTGTTTGTTTGTTTATTAAGATGGCAAAGTTTGGTATAAATGTCCTGTAATACTATTCCTAAGGTATGGGTAAGATTTTTTATGTACATTTTTGTTTTTTTAAGGACAACAGTATCTTAAACAGACAAAAAATATCCAAAGATGCCATTTGAAATTGTAAAGAAATCAGTGTTATTGAAACTAATGAAGACAGCAGAAGTCAATGATTCATTTGAATTATTTAGCCTGACATGTTTACTGCTCCAAAATATTATAAATCTTTCAAAAAAAATTTATATTTTGTTTACAAAAGGGGAAAAAAGGTTTTGTTTTTTACCCAGACATTTAAAAAGAATATATTTTAGAGCCGTAGTCACAATTCTGTAATACCGTGAAACCGCGATTTTTTTATCCAAGGTTATCATACCGTCAGAATCTTATACCTAGTTGAAATGAACAATCGCTTGTCACTTTGCCGCTGCGAGTGGCTCTTAGAGTGATTAAGGCTTGACTCGGTAGGTGCAGAGAATAGTGTTAATCAGCTGTGCGTGTGTGGACTATCTGGTCACAAAACACGGTGAAAAGTCCTACATGACAGTAATAGCCGCATTATTGAAATGCAGTACAGACATGTAAACACACATGTAAAAAACAAAAATAGGCATACTCCACGTGTCCAATTTCGATTTCTGTTTAGTTCAAATATCACCTTAATTTGACTAAATTAATAAAAATAAATAAATAATAATAAATAAATTAAAAGGTTTTAAAAAATTAAAAATAAAAATAAATAAATAAAATAAATAAATGATAATAATAATAATAAAAAATAATTAAAAATAAAAAAAATAAAAAATAATAATAAAAATAATCGCTGTTTACATGGTAGACTCTTAATCAGGGTATTGTCTTCAAATCTGAATATTGGTGTCAGTGTAAACATACTCATAGACAACATGGAAATAACAGTTTTACACATACATACATACATACATATACAGTAAAATCTACTCATTCATACATGATCATATTTCTCATTTTATTTAGTACTTAAGGGCAAATGTTTAAGGATGCACAAATATAAAACATATATTAATTAAATATAAAACTCTTTAAAAAAATTATTTTAAAAAATGATCACAGACCCAACATAAAACATCACTAAATAAAATGTAAAATGTACACTTTCAAGTTTGTAACTTGCAATGCTGTCATTCCTGTTCTGTCTGCAACCCTGTAATGGCGGGTGATATTGAGCTCATACAAATTATGAAAAAGTATTACTGTAAACTATGTATTTTGCAACACCACAATATAAACGAGCATAATATAAAACAAAACACTTTGATATCATCCATTTAACATATACAGTCATATTGCACAGGCTTACATTCAACTATAATTTGTCTTTGTTCTTTATAAAAGATATCTAGAAGGCATCTACAAAATATGCTGTACGTTAAATTATTACAGAAACTGAATAAAAATAGCAAGAACACTTTGCAGTACATATGTAATAGTTACAAATCTTGTTCAATTCTTGGTCAAACGGTACATTTGTATCTTAAGGCTGGCTCATACTGTGCGATTTTTTTTTAATCCTGAGCGATTGTGGCTTGTCTGACAGCACGAACATGGCTCACGTCACACTGTAAGATTCAGCTGTCATAAAGTCAGACTGAACGACAATGAAGACACACCAAACACGAAACAAAGCGCCCCCAGAGATTGACGTCATGCACCGGTGACACTTTTACTATCCCAAGTTCTAAAATGATTCCTCACAGTAAATGTAAACAAACGGAATTGCACACAGCGCACCTCAATAATAAAACTAAGAAGGAAAATAAAATATTTTTGACATTTCCTCGCGGTCATTTGAATTGTCGCATGGATCGTGTCATCAAATTAGATGCTCTCATTGGTTCTTGGATTGACGCTCATCGCAGCTGCTGACACATTGCAGGAAAGTATCTGAAATCTTCTGACACTGCCTAGAACTTCATCGGAAGAAAAATCTGATCGCAACAAGCATTAATGTCAAACCAACGATCACAGATTTTAGCTGAGGATTTCAGGAATCTTTTAGGATTGCCCAAATTTGTGTGAGATGACAAAATCGTGGCTGAAATGTCAACAGTGTGAGCAGGGCTTTACGCTGACAAAAGTGACACACATCTAGGCATGGGCCGGTATAAAATTCTGACGCTATGATAACCTTGAATAAAAATATTATGGTTTCACGGTATGACGGTATTGTGTTTACTGCTCTGAAAAATATTCTTTTTAGAGCAAAATGTATAAACCTTTTCCCTCTTTGAACACAATATTTTATTTTGAGAAACATTTAAAATATTTTGGAGCAGTTAACATGTCGGGCTGAATAATTCAAGTGAATCATTGACTTCTGCGGTCTTCATTTGTTTTAAAAACACAAATTCTTACAATTCACACGTAAAAAAACAACAAAAAAATGTAAATAAAAAAATTTTAACAGATACCTTAGGAACGGTATAGCAGAAAATTTTGGCGGTATGAAAACCTTGACTTTTCCAAACAGCGTTATACCCTGAAAACGGTTATCGTCCCATGCCTACACACTAGGGATGCCACAATTCTCAATATAATATTGAACCGTTCTGTACGACATACACGGTTCCATACGCGCTTGAGAATTGCGGTTTTTTCGGTTTTACGTTGAAATAATTTATGTGCGTTTTATTTCTCTCTGGATTGACTGTGTGTGCCTGTACGAGCTGAAGTGAGGAAACTCCTCCACGTGAGAAAATATTCAATCACTATGCTCTAAAGTTAGGGGGCGCTTGACCATCAATCCACACTTTAATATGGCGAGCAGAGGTGAAGTAAGGCAACAGTACGAGGAAGCACCGGCGTCTTTCAAATCCGCGGTGGGGCGTTTATTGCTAAAGATATGCAACCGTTTTCAGTGATTGGAGATACAGGCTTTTGTCATTTTATAAAAGCACTCGATCCACGTTACAGACTACTGTCTCGCACTTTTTTCAGCACCGAGATAATTCCCGACCTCTATGAAAAGACACCTAACAGTATTTTGCACGAATTGGCTAAAGCACAGAGCCTTGCTCTAACCACAGATGGTTGGACTTCACGGGCAACCGTGAGTTACCTCACTGTAACTGTTCACTACATGTCGGATTCAGAAATAAACAGCGCTGTACTCCAAACCTGTCCCCTGTATGAAAGTCATACAAGCGCTTATTTGGCGGAAGAGTTGACACAAGCAGTAAATAAGATAGTTTATTTGTTTATTTATGTTTACTGAAGTACAAATGTGTTTATTTAAAATGGTTAATTTATGTTTATTAACTTCACATGTATGCTTATTTTCAAAATGTAGGAATTTATGTGTTCCCCAGTTTGTACATGGCCAGCAGCTGTGAAATTTCAGTGTTCATTTTTTTTTTATTATACAATACACTAGGAACTAGTGTACTTTTCTTGGCTTTTAAGTAAAATAAAGGAGTATTGCAATAATTCGTTTTTATTCTTTCCCCTTATGCTCTTACTATTCTTATTGCCTAAGCAGAGTATAACAAAAATAAAACACTAGTGTCAAGCCATCAGAACCGAACCGAAAACCGTTTTAAAAGACCGAGGTATGTATTGAACCATACGCTAACTATATTGTTGCATCCCTACTACACACATACCTCAACTCCTCAATATGAACTTAACAGGACTTAAACTGCATCCTGTGAACATTCAGTGTAAACTGCCAGTCCTATCAGGGTTATTCACAATCATTAAAAAGACGTTCACCAATAATGTTCACTAATAATGACCTCAAGTTCACCAATAATGACAATTAACTTTTCTCCGCCTGATGAATGACAAAATCAAGGATGCAGGCAACTTTTTAGCATTTAAGTGAAAGAAAACTAACCGCTATGTGCTATTCTTTTGAACAGTTTGAAGTGTGTGAAAGCAGATAATTCCTCTTACAGTTCTACTGGCAGTGTGTGATGTCTCCATAAAATCCTCAATCAGAAGAATCTGACTGAAGAGTGTCTACTTTCTATAAACATACAACAACACAGCTTGTGATTTATTCACTTGTATGCCTGTCCGCTGAGCATACTAAAACCCAGTAAAGAAATGGACCCGTCCTGTCATCTCCATGTAAAGCTGTCTTCTAATCATTCAAAATGATGCAGCTTTGGAAGTAGTTGGCACTTGCTGGGACAGCTGATATCTGTGTTTATTAATGACCATGTTAAATGGCTGACTGGTTTGACAGGGAGTCCAACACAGATGAGCAGGTAGTTATATTAAGATGCAGTGTTCAGGTAGTGACTAGGAACTGCGATTTGCTGCTAAGATTTGCTCATTTTATGATGTTAGGATTAAAATTATGACAAATTGTAGTTTTTTCTGTAGGAAACTTCTTTTTGGAATGTGTGCAATAATCTGAACCAAACAATTAGATCCATTCAAATACTCTAAACAACATCACACTCACTTTAATGAGATGTATGCGTTGTCTCATTTAGAAAATCAGCCACTGGTAAATCAGGTGAAAATGGTCAATTTGCTCGTGCTGTTCTTAAAATGAAATGAAGCAGCTGTGATGGGGACCACACATTAACTCCTCAGACAAAACATTTGGATGCAAAGCATATATAAAACTACGCTAAATTTAAATATATTCTCGATTATGTCACTTAATGGATTCCCTTTAGTTTCAGAACCGGATTAAACTCGAGTTTGAACAAACGGTTATAAACAAGAGAGGCGTCAACAAAAGAACGTACGTCGCTTTCGAAGATACGTGCAAGTGCAATAACTCAAACCTTCAGTATTTATTAATCAAAAACAGGACACGCATACGCTAATAACCTAAAATGCTTGACATTAAATGTTTTTTGCGGTTTGTTTTTAAGTGACAGACTCGTCAGTTGTCTTATAGCTGAACAATGGAAATCAAGATCCGAAAAAATGACCGACGCACGTAGGGCTATTTGAGCCAGCAAGCTAACATTAACTCACTCAAACACAACACAAGTACATTCGTATCCTCCAAATAAACGAAACGTAAAATCAATTCTATTAACTCTGCCAAAACGAACTAATAAATCCATCTTAACCAGAGGAGAAATCAGTCAGATCTTAAAATAATGAGGGAGTTAGTTGATATGCATCTCCAGCTAACAATGGCAGGGAGTTGTTGTGCGGGCCTTCAGCATCAGTCTGTTATTAGCTGACCAGCTTGCTAACCAATAATAATCACATTTACCATCATTAAAAGACAAATATCTAAAGGGGAAAACATAAAGAGGTGTTCAGCGGCTAACGATGGTGCTCGCTGCACATGGGCCGTTTCTGAAAACATCTGCGTTGAAGTGCAGTCAGAAAGTTTTGAAGTTGATTGACTAACAGTTTAGCAGGCTAATTCGTGTTTTCACCACTGTCGATTATTAGTAAATACCTACGCGCTGACAAAACGTGAGAATACAGCTATCAGAAGATAATTGACAGTCTAACCATTACTGAAATTCTTTAATAAATTATTATAAATTACAGATATTCTCTCAGGACCTGATGCAAACTCTCTACAAGTGAAAGCCAAACCGAAAGAGACATTTCAGTTTAAAAAAACAATCCCTCTACGGTTATTGCTGCTAACATTTGATGTACTTTTCATTAAACCTGTTGGTGTTACATTTACAGCGGTTGACACCGTGCACAGTGGCAGGATGAGGGAGCAGTGTGTCCAGTCTCTGCCCCTGAGAGTGAATCCAAACACCGACGACAAGCGCGCTAATGCTAACGTAGCTGGAATGACAAGCTAAAGCTAGTCTCGTGCGGATCCGACGTCGTTAGCTATCCAAACTAGCTTGAGCCAGCTAGCTTGTGACAAAACTAAAAAATAAAACCCAAATGGCTGTTAAAGGCTCCAGCGTGCACGGTTAGATACAAAACAAGTAATAAGCCATTCAAATATGTCGATACCGTTACAATTAATCAAAATAAATATTTACCGTTTCCATCGCTGGCCGAGGCGGAGAGTGCCGGGGAGGAGAGTTTAGGCCTCTTGGCTGAAGGCGGGCCAGAGTCCAGAACGTTCTCGGCCATATTTTTTAACGAATTAAAATATATATCCTCGGAGATAGACACATAGGCCTATTCGTAATCATCGATTTTAAAAATATCGCCTTTAAAAATATGACTTTTCCCCCTCCTTTTTAGGGACGAAGGGGGGGAAAGTCCCGTGTACAAAATACTCCTCTTTCCTGGGTTCGCCTCTCGATTTCAGCTTCAGCGTATCAACCCCCTCCCCAGCCCGATTTTTGTTCTTTATACAATTCAGCGAGCGGAGGAGGAGGCAGGGGGAGTCGGCTCGGCAAGACAGGATAAAAGACGCTCGCAGCGGCTCTCCGAGAACTCAGGCGGTCCCGTCAAGAGTTACGGGGATGAGCGACGGTGGTTTTTGAAGAATATTTGCTCGTCTGCCATATCTGCTCGCTGCTTATAGGTGTGTGTGCGCTTTGTTGACAGACCCGCGCAGTCTTGTTACAAGGAAATGTAAGGTAAATTAAGTCAAAATATTAATTTTATTTTCTTTCGTTTATTTAACAGAAAGCAGGAGATATTTCAGTTCCTGGAAATGTTAGCACGGATTTAATGAAAGTGACACCTTTCATGTTGTTTATTTTTTTTTATTTTCGATGATTTCTTAAGAGTTAAGAAAATAATAGAACTCTTATCATCAGGGGCGCCACTAGCAATTTTGGGCCCCATGAAAAAATATGAGCATGGGCCCCCTACTACCAAGCTAGCTATCCTCTTTGTCTGCAATGTAGTTATACTGACCTGTGCATTTTATTATTGATTTTGTCCACTACTTTTCAGTATTTAGTAAGAGAACAGCCATGACTGTAGCTAGCAGATGATTTATTGTTCAAATGTAATTGTAGTACAAAAAAGCAACAGTAATCAAATATTCACTGAAAATTGTACATTTCTAAACACACAAAACACCAGTGTGTAACTACTTAAATAACTGTACTGCAATAGTGTCTCATACAATGTGCAATACACTGGAACAGTGACAAAAATCAATAAGACACAAAATTATATTACAATGAGACCCATAAATAAGCTGAGACTCATAAATGATGCTGAGTGCATCATCCGGGTAATTAATGTACACTTATTATTTTTAGAGTTTTCAGTGTGAATGCACTACTGACATTATTTATACTACAAAATGGCATAGAATAGTGCATAAGTATGCGATTTGGGACGCAGCTGATGTTAACCTCGAGGACATCGCTGCTTTGACAGCTTACCTGACGATTGCACTCAACAGCATCAACTCTCTTCCCGCTACTGACGGACTGAACCATACAGTGAAAGGAGGGGTTGGTGCAATTTGACAGACAGACACGAGGTGCAGATATAAGCCGTATTTTTATTTTTTATTTCTAATAAATTGAGATACGTTCATAATTTATATTACATTATAATACTAATATTAATTAAAAAGCAGATCTCTGTGGGCCCCTAGAGTGCAAGGGCCCTTAGAATCGTCCTAACTTTCCCCCCCTTAGCGGCGCCCCTGCTTATCATGTATAATAGATTTACATGATTGATCTTAAGAGAATTAAAGTCAATGTAACATATTTAAAATGAGTAACAAACAATCTGCAAAACCAAGTAACCTATAATATCCTGATGAGTAGCCTATTTTAACTTATTAGGCAATATTCCATTGTATATTTGTCAATTTATTCATATAATAACTTATTAAATATTGGTCATCACTCATCCAATTTAAGATAATATTAAACTTTTGCATATAGGCCTGATTTACTTATTTTTATTATTTGAGGTGATTGACCCTATTGGATGGCTGACACATCAATTCTGTTACATTCATTAAACATGGTTTATGTATTACCTACAATATTTTAAGTTATTGGAGTTTTTTTTATATGTTCATCAATGTTTTTTTATGTATATGTGAATTGTTTTCTCATTTAAACATATCTTAAAATACTACTCAGGTTTTATAGTCAAGTACAATCGGATTAAATGAATATATGTTTAAAAACAGCTTAACAATCATCATATTTAGGAACATTTTTCTTTTATTGCTGACCAGTTATCCACACATAATTGTGTCTCTGTCAATCTATGGTAATTTTATTAAATATACAAATTGACAAGTGTATGTACAGGTATATTATTATATGCGAAGATGTTACAGTGCATCCGGAAAGTATTTATAGTGCTTCACTTTTTTTCTACATTTTATCTTACAGCCTTAATCCCAAATGAATTAAATAATTTTTTTTCCTCAAAATTCTACACACCACACCCCATAATGACAATGAGAAAAATAATTCACAGCCTTTGCTCAATACTTTGTTGATTCAGCTTTGGCAGCAATTACAGCCTCAAGTATTTTTGAATATGATGCCACAAACTTGGCACACCTGTCTTTGGGGAATTTTTGCCCATTTCTCTTTGCAGTACCTCTCAAGCTCTATCAGGTTGGAGGGGAAGTGATGGTATACAGTCATTTTAGATCTCTCCAGAGATTTTCCAAATAATTTAGGTCTGGGCTCTGACATGGCCACTCAAGGACATTTACCAGGTTGTTGTGAAGTCACTCAATTGATATTTTGGCAATGTGCTTTGGGTCATTGTCCTGCTGGAAGATGAACCGTCGCCCCAGTCTGAGGTCAAGAGCGCTCTGAGGCAGGTTTTCATTCAAGATGACTCTGTACATTCCTGCATTCATCTTTCCCTCTATCCTGACTAGTCTTCCAGTTCCTGCTGCTGAAAAACATCCTCACAGCATGATGCTGCCAACAAGATGCTTCACTGTAGGGATGGTATTAGCCTGGTGATGGGCAGTGCCTGGTTTTCTCCAAACGTAACACCTGGCATTCACTCCAAAGATTTTCAATTTTAGTCTCATCAGACCAGAAAATTTTGTTTCTTGTGGTCTTTCAGATGCCTTTTGGCAAATTCCAGGCAGGCTGCTATGTGCCCTTTACTAAGAAGTGGCTTCCGTCTGGCCACTCTACCATACAGTGGTGTATTGCTGCACAGATGATTGTCCTTCTGTAAGGTTCCCCTCTCTACACAGAAGAATGCTGGAGCTCAGCATTCACTCAGCTCACTTACGGATGATGGAGGCCACTGTGCTCATTGGAACTTTCAGAGTAGCTGAAATTTTTCTGTAACCTTCTCCAGCCTTGTGCATTGAGACAATCCTGTCTCTGAGGTCTACAGACAACTCCTTTGTCTTCATGCTTGGTTTGTGCTTTGACATGCACTGTCAACCCTGGGACCATATAGACAGGTGTATGCCTTTTCAAATCAGGTCAAATCAACTGAATTTACCTCAGGTGAACTCCAATTAAGGTGATAAAACATCTCAAGAATGATCAGTGGAAACAGAATGTACCTGAGCTCAATTTAGAGCTTCATCACAAAGGCTGTGAATACTTATGTACGTGTGATTTTTCAGGCTTTTTATTTTTAATAAATTTGCAACAATTTCAAAAAATGTTTTTTCACATTGTCATTATGGGGTACTGTGTGTAGAATTTTGAGGAAATAAATGAATTTAATCCATTTTGGAATAAGACTAACATAAACTGTGGAAAAGTGAAGAGCTATGAATACTTTCATAGGGAGAGTTGTACCAGTGATTCGCTCAGCAGTCCGAACTATCAAACGTCTTTGGAGGTCAGATTTGGGGGTTTCTCATGAACTCCACTATCATTTCCACTGTTTTGAGTGTGTTGAGCTCCATGTTGTTGTGACTGCACCAGACAGCCAGCTCCTTAACTTCCTGTCTCGTCACCGTCCTGAATGAGGCAGATAAATGTGGTGTCTTCTGCAATACATCTGATTATGACCTTGTTAATATGTTATTTTGTCCTTTTATCTTTGCAAAAAAATATTAAACTGCATTTTTAAATTTCAGTTTCGTCAGATGTTTCAAAAGTAGCTCAACAATTCAAATTGTTATGTAGGATATTTTTTTATTATTATTGGCAATATGCATTCATTTGCTAAAACATCTAAGTTGAAACACTGCAAATTCTAATGTGGAAGTGTAAAATAAGGTATAGCTATTGGCAGTGGGACATAAATAACAATGTTACTTTTGTCCCCTCAGGAACTCTTGCCATGTAAACCTGATTTACTTTTAACTTAAGGATGTGTTAATGCTCTAAATAACCTGTACGCAATTTGTATTAATAAGGACAAATGTACTGCCACAATAATTTGTTTACATTCTGCACTTAAAAAAACTACACATTGTATTCAACAGTGTGACTCTTGTTAATTTGCTCAGTTGCACTACAATGTCTTTCACTTGTTAGACATTACATTGTGGAATACCCCCTTCTTCTTTATTTCTATGGTTGCTGTGTCTTATAGATTAAAACAATGTTAATAAAAATCTATTTTTTTCTATCTATTGCTGTGAAATAAAAGGAAAAAGGTAAACAGTTGGAAATTTGACTGAGCTTTTAATTCTAAAATTGTGAATAGTTCTTTAAAGTGTTGCGTAAATTATTGTCATTATGTTCATACTTTCACATTATTTCATACTCACCATTTTCATACATTCAAGGCAAGGCACGTTTATTTATATAGCACATTTCATACACAATGGTGCTTTACATAAACAGGAATAAAGAAAGAAGTATAAGAAAATAAACACACCAGAGGATAAAAAAAACAGATTAAAATTGTTTCAAAAGAATGGAAAAGAACATAGAAAAAAGAACAGACGTAGCACAGTGCTCATTCAGCAAAGGCACAACTAAACTGATGTGTGTTAAGTCTTGATTTGAATGTGCCTAATGTTGGAGCACATCTGATTATTTCTGGAAGCTGAGGCCTAGTAGCTGAAGGCGGATTCACCCTGCTTTGACTGAACTCTTGGAATTTCTCATTTACTTGATCCTAATAATCTGAGTGATCTGTTGGGTTTGTATTCTGTGAGCATATCTGTAATGTATTGAGGTCCTTGAACAATATATTAAAATCTATTCTGAATGTAACTGGGAGCCAGTGTAAAGACCTGAGGACAGGTGTGATGTGCTCTGATTTCCTAGTTCTGGTCAGAATCCTGGCTGCAGCGTTCTGAATGCGCTGCAACTGTCTGACTGTCTTTTTGGGGAGGCCATCACAGTAATCCGCTCTGCTGGTGATAAAAGCATGAACAAGTCCTCAATAGAAACAAAGCATTTAATTTGCGTCTAATCTGATTTAGTTACTGCTTTGACATGACTACTGAAACTCATTTTTGACTCCAGAATTACACCAAGATTCTTGACCTTATTTTTTGTTGTTTGACCCCTAGAGCCAAGGTATGCATTCACCTGGAGAACTCCATCTCTGTTCTCAAATGTAATGACTTAAAGAAGGTAATAACTGAAGAAGGTTTTGGCACATCCACCTGTTAATTTCATCAATGCACTGATAGAGGGTATAAGAGGGTATATACATTCAGCTGATTATAAATTTATGAATTTCTTTATTCTGTTAAACACAAAACAAGATATTTTGAAGAATATTAGAAACCAGCATCCATTGACGTTGAATTCCGAGTTATTAAGTCGTAATTCTGAGTTTTTAAGTCGCAATTTTGAGTTATAAAGTCAGCATTCCGAGTTATTAAGTCATAATTACGAGTTATAAAGTCAGAATTCCAAGTTATTTAGTCACAATTCTGGATTATAAAGTCAGAATTTTGAGTTATTAAGTCACAATTCCGAGTTATAAAGTCAGAATTCCGAGTTAAGTCACAATTTTGAGTTATAAAGTCAGAATTTCGAGTTATTAAGTCAGAATTCCAAGTTAAAAAGTCAGAATTTCGAGTTATAAAGTCAGAATTACGAGTTATTAAGTCACAATTCTGAGTTATAAAGTCAGCATTCCGAGTTATTAAGTCAGAATTTCAAGTTATAAAGTCAGAATTTCGAGTTATACAGTCAGAATTACGAGTTATAAAGTCACAATTCTGAGTTATAAAGTCAGAATTCCGAGTTAAGTCACAATTTCGAGTTATAAAGTCAGAATTTCGAGTTATAAAGTCGCAATTCTGAGTTATAAAGTCAGAATTCCGAGTTAAGTCACAATTGCGAGTTATAGTCAGAATTCCGAGTTATTAAGTCACAATTGCGAGTTATAAAGTCACAATTCAGAGTTACAAAGTCACAATTTTGAGTTATAAAGTCACAATTCCAAGTTATTAAGTCGCAATTCTGAGTTATAAAGTCACAATTCTGTGTTATAAAGACTTTATAACTCAAAATTGTGACTTTATAACTGAAAATTACAACTTTATAACTCAGAATTCTGACTTTATAATTTTTTTTATCATAATTGTTTTACTATTGGTATATATATATATATATATATATATATATATATGTGTATATGTGTATATATATATATATTTTTTTTTTTATCATTCAGTGGCGGAAACGGGCTTCCATAGCTTTCTCATGTCTTTGCTGTGCAGTTAAGAAAAGTCAGGTTCCACCGAGATTTGAACTCGGATCGCTGGATTCAGAGTCCAGAGTGCTAACCATTACACCATGGAACCATGCTGCATTCAGCTGCGCGGCGATGACTAGTCAAAGGTTGTTCCATGAGTTATGCAAGTTAGCCTTCGATAAAAACATAGAAATTGTTATATTTGTACCACCTGTTTTTAGTAAGTACATAATATTACAAAACAACAACAGTATAATCTCATGCACGCATAATTAAACAACAAACATAGTTCTAGAAGCATGTTCTCCAGTCCACCTGATGGCGATAACGCGCTTTTCACCTCAGTCACTGCACGCTGGATTTTCAAAGAGGGTAAAGCAGGTAAGAAATGTTTTGTTTGGGGCATTAACTTTAACTCAAAACCGTGTTCATGTCATTTCTTTTACTGATCGATAGTTGTATGTCGTAATTTACAAACGATAAAGGGTTGTCTAATGTTCTCCAAAGCTTGTTTGTTCAATGTTTTTGCCACTAAATGAGTGCTAGAATCTGCAATGTGGTGGATGTTATAAGTGCTTTTGTAAACATTTCACAGTCAACATTTGGAGCCCGCTGCACATTACCTTCCCGAACACACATTGTATGAACGCCCTGGATAAACATTATAAATGCCTTACAAATGCGTTGCTTATGGCTGTGGAAAGATCAGCGGGCAGAATGTCTCGATGTTCAGATTCCCCAAAGACCCAGAAGAGTTCAGCAAATGGCAGAGACAGGTCCAGAAGACCCGCAGGAACTGGCTCGGCAACACCTACTCCCATTTGTGCAATGAGCACTTTACCAGAGACTGCTTTGAACCCAAATCTTATGCCACTGCAAAGGCATCGGGATTCAAGAGGCTGAAGCTGAAAGATGGAGCTGTCCCGACGGTTTTCATCCGAAGACGGTGTCGTAAATGTGGAGGGAAAGGTGTCTCCTGCTCTTTCTGTTTGAAGAAAAAGCAAGAAGCCTCCTCTCAACCGCAACAGTTTGCATCAGTGAGTATCTTCTTTCATACCAGACTCTTTCAGACTCGTTCTGTCAATTTTAAAGTATTAGGGATAGAAAAATTATGCAATATTATCAAAAAAATTAAGTACAGTTAGGAGAATCAGTAAGTAGCAAATAATATAGTATTTTGATATGTTTTTACCAGTAGGTTCAAAGAAGTTAAAGCTAGGGTAAAGTACAATATAAGACATTTTGTTGTGGTATTGATAAACAAATTCTGAGCAGATTTCAGTTTACATGGCAAAAATAATGGAGATTATTGGCAGTGGTGGAAAGAGTACTGACAAATCATACTCAAGTAAAAGTACCATTACTTGGCCAAAAATGTAGTGCGAGTAGAGTAAAAGTATCTGAAGTAAATATTACTCAAAGCATGAGTAAGAAGTATGACCTTTTAAAAAGTACTCAAGCGTAGTGAGTATTACGCTGTGAAAAGTTGATGCATTCACAGAATGTTACGTTTACACATCCCTGCATCAAACAACATGTGTATTTAGGGATCTTCCTATTTTCGTTTGTTCCTTCCAACCTTCCTTCAATTATTTGTTTGTTCTCTCCTTCATTCATTAGTTTGTTTATTCCTTTCTTTCTTCATTTGTTCGCTCGTTCTTTCTTTCATATTTTTGTTCCTTCATTCATAAGGCCCTTTGTTCAATCGTTTGTTCGTTCCTTCTTTCCTTCCTTAGTTTGTTCAGTCCTTCCTTGAATGCTTCCTTCATTTATTTGGTTCTTCGATCCTTCCTTCCATTCCTTGTTCGGTCCTTCCTTTTATTTGGCCCTTCCTTCCATTTTTCATTCGTTCCATTTAGTGATTAAGGCTGTTTGGTGATTTCAGTCATCATACAGTCGACATCCATCATTATTAGTGACATGCAGTCTATAAAAAGTCTCTGGATCATTGCGTGTTAAGATTTTGGACATCTTCTTAGACATTTTTAATGTTTCCCAAAGGTTTGCTGCATTTATAAAGCGTCTTGAGGTTGTTCAGTATGATGTGATTTACTATCTATGTGTGTTTAATTGGACAGGAATCACAGGACTGATCTTTCTACTTTAGACAATGACCATAGACAAGAAAGAAATAAAGTAGCGACTGCAGGTTGAAGGAAAGTAGTGGAGTAAAAGTACCGATACTGCACTAAACATGTACTCAAGGGAAAGTAAAAGTCCACATTTATAAAACTACTCAGTAAATTACAATTCCTTTTTGTATTTAAAGCTAGGGTTTTCGATGATTAGCTGCATCTCAATAATTAACTTTATGAGTTTAAAATGTTTTTAAATCAGAGCATGACGGTAATAAATACAGTAAAATTGCTATGTAATTCTTTACCGCTATAATCACCACGGTCTCATAGTGTCTGTAAATGTGCATCTGTGTGTTTGTGTGTGTGTGTGTAATGCAAATGGCATTTGTGTGAGACTCATCATTTCAGAAAGGCTTGAATAAGCTCCGCTACAAATACATGAAATAAACATACTTGGTATTTTTGACTAATGACCTTATTTCAGCTTCATCCATGTCTGTCATTATCACTGACACTGTTTATCTGACATAACACATGAGAAACAGACACGCACGGGGAGAAGCAGCTCATTTAAAGCCACAGGCTACAAAAACAGCTGCTATGTATGCAGACATAAAAGTTGGCAGATTGTACATTATAAAATAAATAATCTGATGGGTGTTTTGAGCTGAAACTTTACAGACACATTCTTGTGACATAAATGCCTAATTGCATTTAGACTCAGGGTGAGCAAAAGTGGTAATGAATTTTCATTACTGCACAGAGGGATGTTTGTAGCAAAATTCATTGTCTATTTCAAAATGAGCAATTTCTGAGGAAAAAGCGCAGCAAAATGGTGAGTTGAATGTAGTTTTGCCATTTGCGTGCATTACTTTTAATCCTTTTGAACACATTTAAGTGCCGCTTGTCAATTAGACTTTTTGGGAAAATACTGTTGCAGCAGGGCCGTTCAGAGACCTTTTAAGGGGCGGGGGCTCAAATGGAAAAAAGTATATATAATATATTGTTATATTAAATAACAATAATAATTGTACTTAAATAAATAAAATATATTAAAGGATATTTCACCCTAAATTCACCCTAATGCTCACCCTTAAAAGGACAGTTCATTCAAAACTGAAAATTCTGTCATTTAATCATCTTGTACTTGTTGCAAACTTATTTGACTTTTTACTTATGTTGAACAAAATAATATTTTGAAGAAAGCAGAAACCTGTAACCATTGACTTTCATGGTATTTGTTTTTCCTGCTCTGGAAATCAGTGATTTCAGGTTTATAGCTTTCTTTAAAATATCTGCTTTAGTCTTTGATTCTTTAGTGTTCAACAAAATAAAAAAAAAACAAAGTTTTGGAACCACTTGAGGGGGAATAAATGTTCATTTTTGAGTGAACCATCCCTCTTTAATCTATTATTTTTGTTTGAGTTTTTTTCTGTTGATCAAATGTTGTGAATAATGTAGGACACATTGATAACCCCTGACTTCCATAGCTAGCCTATATGTACTTGTTTTATAGCTTCAATTAACATTATATATTCTGAATAAATGACTGCAAAACGAGAGGGGAATATATTCACTGTCCAGCTATAATTTCTCCGTAACATTAGCCTCAGCTAATAGCCTGTATGCATGTGATATTGCCCGGGCTAAACTTTAGCTAACTTATTACATGGAGCAAGACAAAATAGCCTATTTGCTTTTGAGCTTTTGGATAAATAGCTGAGGTTAAATTAGAGCCTCAGGTAGTCTATGGTTAGCCATTACTCACCTCCATACACTATAGATAAGTGACGGATGATTTTACATCAGCGGTTCTGTCGATCATAGCGCGCTGCAGTTACGGAGGTCAGCTAGTACCACCTGTTTTACGCACAGTCCGTCTGCTGTGTGTGCAAGGGCCAGACTGTAAGCTATAGCCCAGATGCAGTGCGGATGCAGACGTTGAGAGAGCAAAGCAAACTTTTGAGGGCAAAGCAAAAATGTAATTAGCGTCCTCATTAGGGCGTTTGCCTCACAAGTGGTTTCACTTTTCAAATCGTCGGTTCGAGTAAAGCCAAGATCTACTTTAAAACATAGTTTTTTTTACTGTTTGACAGGGAAAGTTATCCTTAAATACAACATGCATTAACTTATCCACATATGTTATATTATTATTAGTATTTAAAAATAATTATTATCCCCAGGAAAAATGGCACTTTCTCTCCAGGAGAAAAAAGGGCAGGGTCTCAAGCACCCAAAGCCTCCTCCTATGCACGTGCCTGTGTGGCAGTGTGGCTAGTAAATGCTGATTACTTCTGTGTCGAGCACACCCGATGGTTTGGGGCAGTTGCATGCCCCTCGCCATGGCTGATGCTGATGTACACCTCTCAAACAATGTAACTACACAACATGTAACTCGAGCTTGGTCAGCTTCGGGAGAGCGACGACCTTGTTGGAGCAAGTGTTTAACAAGTGTCGAGTCCAATAGAGGAGCTCCAGATGGAAACCTTTTATTTGGGTCTACCTTATGATTAAAGTTGTTGCCGAGCTCCATCTCTTAATGAGCAAATTGTAAACAAAACACTCACAGTGAAACACAACACAAAACGAAGTCGTTGGAGTGGCCTAGTCAAAGTCCTGACCTTTTTATTGTAGTTTTTACAATATGTCTAAACATTGAGGCATTGAGGCCTTTAACCAGCAGTATTATTATTATTTTATTAATACTTGTATGATCTATTTTCCTAGAAATGGGTTGCAGCTGGAAGGGCATCCGCTGCGTAAAAAATATGCTGGATAAGTTGGCGGTTGATTCCGCTGTGGCGACCCCAGATTAATAAAGGGACTAAGCCGACAAGACAATGAATGAATGATGTATAATCTGTCTATGTCACACATATGTATAGACACTACCAATCTTTGTTTTAGTATGTTTTAAGTAACACAGAATTTACTTTTCACTCTTTCTAAAGGATGAGCAGGAAATGACATTTATGGACGTCACTCAAAATGATGAAGACTACAACCAGCACAATTTCAGTGATGATGGAGATAATGGACCTGTAAAACCTTCTTCCTGGATTGATAATGATGGAATAGGTGAATGTAGGAACCCTTGTATTAAAGAACATTCAAAGAACAAGTTTATCTCAAGTACAAGTGCATGAATACATATAAATGGCTTACGTCTTGATGTCTCTGCAGTAGCATGTGAAATGTGTGGAGCTGTTGGCACCATAGACACCTTCTTCTCAAGGACCAAGCGCTTCTGCAGTGCGTCTTGCTCACGTTCATATTCATCCAACTCTAAAAAATCCTCAATTCTTGCACGCCTCCAGGTGGGATCATCTGCCATAGTATGTTTACCTCACACATTTGCAGTGGTGGATGAAGTACACAAATCAAAAACTTAAGTCAAAGTACAGATGTGCTTACTAAATATTACTCTAGTAAAAATATAAAGTCCTCTATTTAAATTTTACTTAAGTCAGAGAACAAATTGATTTGATTTTTAATGTAGGCTGAGAAAAAAAACTACATATTATTTATAACAACAGGAATGGGATAGTTGGGAGACCTAAAAATGGACTCACTCTCAAGTGGTTTCAAACCTTTATTAGCTTCTTTCTTCTGTTGAAGCAAGATGGATATTAGACTTGGATGGATATTAGTACATCCATCTGTAAATATCACCATAGTTTTTCTATAACTGCACTTTAATTTATACCTGTATCTGCACTTGCTGCTATTGCACTTCTGGTTAGACCTAAACTGCATTTCTTTGCCCCGTACTTGTACATGTGTAATGACAATAAATTTGAATCTAATCTAATATCAGTAACCATTGACGTCCGTAGTATTTGTTTTTCCTACTATGGAAGTCAGTGGTTACAGGTTTTGAGCTTTCTTCAAAATGTATACGACTGTGTTAAACAGAAGAACGAAACTCCATTTGATAGTGAGTAAATGAAACTTTTTAGGTGAACTGTCCCTTAAAATATTAGAGTTACTAATTGCTGAATATTTATTTAGCAAGAAATTTTTCAGAATCTGATAACCACACTGATTATTAGTAAATTTTATTTAATACTGATGAATGTAGTACTTTACAAACAGGTGAAAATATCTACATATATGATATTCCCGTGTAACAAAACTAGCATAAAAAAACAACTGAATAATAAAAATGTATTAAGTATAAAGATACAATATAAAAAGTAGATGTGGTGTTAATCTTTTTTTGTTGTTGTTCAAAAGTATTTGTATTGAGCATGTTAGATATGAAACATACAGTACAAATGGCTTTCACTTTTTCTTTTTTACACAACAAACAAACAAAACCCGTCGCATATACTTTTAGGTTCTATAAAAATATATTAGTAATATTAAGATAATACAAATAAATAATAATGTTAAGTAAAACATTTTACTCTCATATATTAGGAAAGAAAAAAGAGAAAAATTATGACAAATTAAAATAATAATAATAAACCATAATATTAAAAAAAAACAAGGAAGTGTTCTACTCTTCTAAAATGACTGAGGGGTCCATCTTCTTTATGTGATCTAAAACAGGTTGCCAGATGTATATAGGTATTTGTATATAGGTATTTAATGCCTCTGAGAGAAATTTAAATATTAGCTGCCAGAAGATGTGGTGTTAATCTTAAGAAGAATGTTAAGACATGTCCACATTCACATGTTATTTTACTATGTTACATGTTGTTTTAATTTACAATAAGTCCTTTGGCATTAATAACTTTCATTTCCAGCCATCAGTGACATATTCACATTGAGAGAATCTTGTTTTTGGCTCATTTTAAATCAGTTCGTAAACTCTGTGATGTGTTTACTGCACAATCTATGGATCATTTGAATTAATGGACTGATTTAATAACAGGTGATCAGTCCAGTTGACAAGATTCGTGCGGTTTGTGAATCGATTTATTAGGTTATCTGACAAAATTGATCTTGATCATGAATCAAACACTAGTAGTGGAGTAAAGTAACTACAATAGTTTTGGAGTGTAGAAAAGTGAAGGTTTCACTAGGAGAAGATCCTCCTGCTAAGCACTTAAAGGGCACCTAATTTACCTCTTTTTTAAGATTTAAGATAAGTCTTTTGTGTTCCCAGAATGTGTCTGTAAAATTTCAGCTCAAAACACCCATCAGATTATTTGTTATACCTTTTAGAATGTTGGAATTTTCTGCTCTGAACACATTGTAGCTGTTTTTCGTTCCTGTGCCTTTAATGCTGGTTCTCCCCACGCACCGTTCCCACGTGCCTGTCAGAGTGTGCCTCAATCTCCGCCTCGGCTGCGTCATAAACAAACAGCAGAGTGACAAACATGAAGGAAGCAGATCTCACGTAACGTCTGTGAGAAATAC
This sequence comes from Danio albolineatus, assembly GCA_903798035.1. Taxonomy (NCBI): domain Eukaryota; kingdom Metazoa; phylum Chordata; class Actinopteri; order Cypriniformes; family Danionidae; genus Danio; species Danio albolineatus. The sequence goes on from CAIGQQ010034701.1 coordinate 348,450, forward strand.
TACAGCAGGGATCATCAAACTTGTTCCTAGACGTCCGGTGTCCTGCAGATTTTAGCTCCAACCCTAATTAAACACACCTGAACAAGCTAATCACGCTCTCACTAGGTATACTTAAACCATCCAGGCAGGTGTTTTGAGACAAGTTGGAGCTAAAGCCTGCAGGACACCGGACCTCCAGGACTGAGATTGGTGATCCCTGTACTACAGTCAGAACTTTCCCAATGATTATTTGATGTGTTTGTTGTGGCTTAAATTCAAGCCTTTTGATGAGTCACACACATTGTCATTAAAAAGTTCATGCGTGCACACACACAAACAGTGTGCACGTTTAACTTTGCACTGTTTTTGCATGCAAATGTGACAGGATACACGTTAATATCCACTGCTGTATGGACATCTGTTATGTTGATGTACAAAAAAAACTGATTTTCTGTCCACAAACCGGGATTGAAGCGTCTTCTTTTATAACCGCACTGATATCAGCTGTGGTGATGATTTTTATGCACTATTTTAAAAACATTTTAAACTTGTAAAATTCATTCCTGATTACATTTGATGAGGATTGATGATCACAGAGAGCTGAACAGATCTATTGATCCCAGTTGCTTTGCACACGTCCTGTTTTGTTGATATGATTATACACGTAAATATGTGGCTGTCAATCAATTCGGTGGGTGGGGAAACCGCCCTCCTATGTCACATTGCGGTGGGCCTCAAAATGGGAGTGATTTGGATCCTATTTTAATGTCAGGAAATTAAAAAAAAGGAGACTTATTGTGTTTACAGTATATCACTCCGATATGACTAGACACTCTTTACCTACACACAGTTCTGTCCAAACAGCTTACAAAAGATGAATTTTATCATAGGTCCCCTTTAATCTATGATGCATATTCTGTTAGATTGTGTCGGCTTTAATTCTGTGAGGAGGAATTCTTTTAAAGAGATTTTGAAACAACCAAATACTGTTTATAACGTTTTTAGCATAAAATAAATGTTAAAAATGTCATGTAATCTAACTTCTGTGTACATTTTCTCATCATGAAAATGGCCATAGAACCTGGTATGGTGTTAAACACAACCAAACAAGGGAAAGTAAATGTTTCTGTAAATGAAAATACTAAAAGATACTTAATTGTATTTAATGTTCTTACGTACAGTAGTGAAGTGAGATACTATGTTACTCTCCACCACTGCACATATCTATGTCTGTTTCTTTGTTCAAACAGTGACATTTTCAAAGTGTATTTAATTCCTGTCTTTGTACTTAAGGGAAGGCCATCAAAGAAGTCATCACACAAACTGTCTCCGAAAACACAGACCGAAGTTCTGAGGCCAAAGGTCATCGAGCAGCATCTGGAAAGCAGACCATTTGTACAAGATGGTGAGAAAATGCAGATTTCTCTCAATTTTCAGTGTAGTGCGCTTCAATGTTCTTTTCGCTGAATGAATGCTCAAATTGTCTTCAAGCTACTCTAGCTGGATTTGACTGGGGAAGTTACCTTGAGAAGAGCGGTCTCCTCGCTGCCCCTGTGTCCTGCTTCAGACACGTGAGGGATTTCTGTCCTTCTGCTTCTCTTTTTTGGAGCAGTACTGGGAAAATATTGATTTAGAAACTATATCTGTACATATTTACATTACTGATGGTGTTGCGTTCTAATTGTCTGACAGGTTCCACTCTGCGCTCAGTGGGAAGACGTCTATGTGGGGTTGAAATTCGAGGTCCTGAACACTCATACATCCTTGCCTAGTAAGGTGTACTGGATCGCCACAGTTGTACAGCTGGCAGGTATATAAACTGTGCTGCATCGCTACAGAATATACTCCATATTGCTACAAAAAATACTAATTTACAGCACTGCGTAATACAGCAAGACAGAAATAAATAGATTCTTTAATCTAATGTTTCAAATGATTCTAGATTTTATTTATTTATTTAGGAAAAGTCTTCCATGCTCATCAAATCCAAAGAAATGTGTTATTGAAAACTTTCGCAAAAGCATTTGCTGGCCTTGTACTATTATTCTCCTATTCTTATTGAAATTTATATTTCAAATTATATTTAATGCATTAATAGATAAATTAAATAAATGTTCATGCAGAAATGCAAAGAAAGCATGCATAGTTTGTGTATCAGTAATGGATTTGTGTGATACAGGAGTTTTAGGCGCGAAGCACACCGTGCTTTATGCAGCTGAGAGATTTAGGCCTAACTTATTTGCCATGCAGCGGTTTGGGAGTTGGGCATTCATGATTTCAGGAGTCTTTGGACAGCGGGGAGGAACTCTGTTCCAAAGATATTTAGCTAACGGATAGGCAGATCACCCACTGCTCCTTTAACTCTGTATTTAAGAGTAGAAAGCTATCAGTGACAAACCAAGAGGTTGTTTTTGCTAATTTTAATATAACACACTAGTGATGACATTAAAACAATCATAGGATAATAATATTTAAAATCAATTGAAGGGGTTTTGCGGGCCAACTGGAAGATGAATGGTTGAGAACCCCAGCTTATGTCCAAAATTGTAATTATTTGATCAAAATGATGTAGTGGTTATTGTATTAAATAGTATTACAATTCAAAATAAACATTTTCATTTGTTCGTTAGAATCATAATCAGATTTCATTCTAATATGTTGATTTGCTGCTCAAGATGTTTTTTTATTATTCAGTCATTCATTCATTCTTTTTCTTGTCGATCCTCCAACTTATCCAGCATTTGTTTTACGCAGCGGATGCCCTTCCAGCCATAACCAATCTCTGGGAAACATGCATACATTCTCATTCACACACATACACTACGGACAATTAAGCCTTCCCGAATCCCAATTCACCTATTCCGCATATCTTTGGACTTGTGGGGGAAACCGGAGCACCCGGAGGAAACCCACGCAACCACGGGGAGAACATGCAAACTCCACACAGAAATGCCAACTGACCCAGCTAAGGCTCGAACCAGCGACCTTCTTGCTGTGAGGCGAACGTGCTACTCTCTACGCCACCATGGCGCCCCATTATTATTATTTTACAACATTATTTCAAATGTGTATTAACTGAATTGGATTTTCCTGAGCTGAGCGTTATTTTTCTTCTGTTGTTGTCTGTAGCAAGGCATTGAGCGTGCATTTTACACAAAGCGTTGAGCATCTGTATTTTTTAAATGCTCTGACTGTTGGAAAAGTGCTCATAGCTGAGTGACTTTAGAAGAATGCTGAGATTTAAGCTGTGCAAAACACTTCAGTATTATTGTGGAAACCAAGATCCATTCATCCATTCATTTTCTTTTCGGCTTAGTCCCTTTATTAATCCGGGGTCGCCACAGCGGAATGAACCGCCAACTTATCCGGCATTTGTTTTACGCAGCGGATGCCCTTCCAGCCACAACCCATTTCTGGGAAACACATCCATACATTCTCATTCACACACATACACTATGGACAATTTAGCTTACTCAATTCACCTGTACCGCATGTCTTTGGACTGTGGGGGAAACCGGAGCACCCGGAGGAAACCCACGCAACCACGGGGAGAACATGCAAACTCAACACAGAAATGCCAACTGGCCCAGCCGGGGATCGAACCAGCGACCTTCTTGCTGTGAGGCGAACGTGCTACCCACTAGGCCACCGTGGCACCTAAACCAAGATCCTTTATTTTAAAATTTTTAGAACATTAGAAAAGAACAAAAAAAAATAATTTCATAAGAAATTCTTTAATTTTGATGATAAAAGCCCTATCAATAAACAGTTTAAACAGTAGGGTATTTTAATTAGGGATGTGAGAGCCAATGATGCGATACATCAGATATGCATATGAAGCAGATATGATACTATTCACCCCATCACGATGCTGTTTGATCTGAATTTGATTAAATTTGATTTGACACAATGCAATAACTGTTTTGTGTGACATTTAGATGTTTTGCTTGATTTCTTTAATTGTGTTTATGTCATGTGTTTCCCTCAGGCTATAAAGCTCTTTTACGCTATGAGGGTTTTGAGGATGATGACCGCCATGACCTTTGGTGCAATTTAGGCACAGCTGATGTTCATCCTATTGGCTGGTGTGCAGTAAATAACAAGCCTCTGGTCCCCCCTCAAGGTTTCATTCATTTCTATGTCACTAAGATATTTAGCTGAATATCTGCTTAAAAAATACAAAACCTTGACTCTTGTTGTTCGTTTCCTCCTTAAGAAGTCCACCAGCTAGACTGGAAATCCTACCTGATGGAGAGACTCGTTGGAGCACACACAATTCCTGTTGACTTTCATGTCAAGGTTAACAGCAAAGGCAAATGAACATACATCACTGGCGTCTGTTTTTCTTTTATTAACTGGTGTTCCTGTGTGTTTCAGATGGCAGACAGTTTGAGGTGTCCTTTCAAGCAGGGTGTTCGGGTGGAGGTGGTGGATCGCTCGCAGGTCAGCCGTACCCGTCTGGCAGTGGTGGACACTGTGATTGGAGGTCGACTCAGGCTGCTGTATGAGGATGGGGGTCTGGGACCATCTGGTGAGGTGCTCTCAGATTTCTGGTGTCACATGCAGAGTCCTCTAGTGCACCATGTCGGCTGGTCTGAGACAGTGGACCATTCCATCAAAGAAACAGGTGGGAAGACACTAGCCATTTATAGATTTAGTCATAAATAAGAATATTTACCAATTTTATATAATATTTAATATTTACCAACTGTACAAATTTTTTAAAAATTACATTTCCATGAATTAAGGTATTAGGCGAAAAGGTCTTAAGTCAGAACAGCAAGTCTTTAAATTTATCTGTCTGTCTGTCTGTCTGTCTATCTATCTATAAATATACATATAATAGCATTAATTATTGTGAGGAATTGTTTGTTGATTTTAAAGTGAAGCACATCATTGATATATACAGTGTTCACCATGTTTGAGAATGAGCTGCATTACTGCTCTCTCCTGAGTATAGAATACAGGGATATTGTGTAGTTCTAAGTCAGGGAGTCAATACCAATATGCAAGATAATGATGACTTTTGAATTCTGTTTTGAAGCTAGTGGTGCCATCTAGTGGTAGTGTGTAAAGCTGTCTCGCGGTTATTGAAAATCAGATGTGCTGGAATTATTTTATTGTACTTATTTAATATCACTATAAGGCAGTTTTGCAAGTATAAACCTGTTTATTTAAAAATAATTGATGTCACTACCTAACTGTAAAACATTTGAACTGATAAAACAATTGTGTGGCCAAGTATCAACAATTTATAGCAGTAAATATAATAAGTATCAACAATTTATAGCAGTAAATATAATATACTATATATGGGAACATTTTAATACTTCATATAATATCTAGGGAGCGCATGAAGAATTTTTTTGTAGCAACTGTTGACAGCACTGTCATAGAGGTATGGTATTTATATCTACAATAGGTCTGATAAGTTAGTTATTTCCAATCTCAAGCTGTTGAATTCAAGGAATTGAAGCCTTAAGTGACTTTATGCAATCCTTTTTTTTATGTTGCCATTTTGATATAAATGAATCTCTATACTACATAGACATTTTCTTTATTCAGTCTTAGAAAAGTCTTTAAAAAGTCTTGGTAACACTTCACTTTGGTTTCAATTGTTAGCATTAAATAATGCATTACTTTATACAAACTAACAGCGCAGTAAACTTATTTTAAACTTACAGCGCAGTTAAGTTTCAATGCACAGTGTATTAACTTAGCATTTTGAAAAGATCTTAGTTAATGTTGAAACTAACATGGATTAAATTCTGTGTGTTGTTTAACAAATACAGTTACCTAATATTAACTTAACTGTTAATATTAATGCTATTATAGTTGGGGTTTTTTGTGGCCTCAAACTTGGTAGTATTGGGACATATTTTTAATTTATAGCCAACGTGTCATATTCAGGGCTTTGTAGGAAAAAAAACTGAAAAGTTTGATTTATTTATTTGTTTATAGAATTGTTTGTTTATTTTATTAACAATAATTGGTATCATAGTAAAAAACAAATTCTAGATTTTTTTTATTTATTTATTTTTTATTCATTTTTAGTTCTTGCTAATTATAGATAATACCATAAATGCTTTTTTTATGCAGATACAAGCGTCAACATGGGAAGCCATCCAGCATTTCGCAGAGTTCATCAAAAGAGTGTTCCTGATCAGTTCAAGAAGGTCTGTGCATACACCTTTTAGGAAATGGTTTATCCAAAATTTCATTATTGTCATCATTTACTGACCCTATTGCCACAGTAACCATTAATTAAAGTTTGGCTACATTTATACAACAACAATACAGCCGAAATTTTTAAAAAGTTTAAAATGTTTCACGTTTACATGAAATACAATCCGCATTTAAACATATCTGTGGAAACTGCCAAAAACACCATATTATATATGTATTTAGAGCTGTCACTTTGTTAATAAACAGTACAAGTAAGGAAGTGATGATGTGCCATCGGCAGCATGGCTCTGGTGTGTATGAGGAATTTACCGTATGTGTACGATGCGTCTCAGTTTTTGGTTTGTAATGTGAAACAAATCAACACTTTGGCAAGAACAACTCTACCGCATTCTCTGTTAATGTTGTGTGCTTGTTCACATTTGTCTTTAATCTACTCCTCTGAGCATGTACCATGCACACAAATGATTTTCATAGACTCATTTTCGAGCGTTTACACAGACATGACAATCGCGGCATTTTTAAAAACTTCCACTTTGCAATCCATTTTCAGATTTCTGAGTTTTTAGTCCCATAAACACAGTTGTCGTGTAGACAGACGAAACACTTAAGTTTCACTTTTGTGCTGAAAACGTGTCGTGTAAACAGAACATTTCCTCACTGAACTGTCCATCTAACTAGAATATGGTTATGTTTTGTTAATGTTTCAAAATCTTATGTCATATAATCTTTATGTATAATTCCTTATTTATTTATTTTTTCTCTACGCAAACAGTTGAGGACCGTTTACATGGGAGCCACATTTTTTAAGGAAGGCATGAAAATTGAAGCAATTGATCCTCTGAACCTTGGAAACATCTGTGTTGCATCCGTCCGTAAGGTACAACTCTGCCAGTATTTATGATCGTAATATTGAAATATACATTCTCTTGTTGAGAAGCATTATACTGACCTGACTAACCTCTCAGGTGTTGCTGGATGGATACATCATGGTAGGCATTGATGGTGTTGAGATCGGTGATGGTTCTGACTGGTTTTGCTATCATGCCAGCTCACATGCCATTTTACCTGTTGGATATTGCGAGAACAACAACATACCTCTTACTGTACCTCCTGGTAATGTCTTCAACTTATTCACCATTTTATAATCAATATTTAAAACATTTGCTATTTCATGTTAATAGATATTGCCTCCTTATTTTAGGTTATGATCGAACGACTTTCACATGGCCAATGTATTTAGAAGAAACTGGAGCTGTAGCTGCTCCACAAAGACTTTTCAACACGGTAAATGTTTTTTGACATCTGAGTAATGTACTGTTAAGGCATATATGGCCCTTTTGAAGAACTGATATTAAGGTGCATTTTTGACAATCTGATCACACATGGGCGACATTAAATTAAGATAGTGTAAGGTTCCATTTATTAGTCCCAACGACGGAGCTAACAGTATGGGCGAAGGTAATTGCATGTAAGCCTTTTAGCACATGTGAAAAGAAATATTTATACTTATGAAAACGTATTTTAATTCGTTTCCAGCTCCGAATTTAATCTGACTCCAATTTATTATAATTTGAATGCTCATACATGAAGAAAGTTCGATTCAGCCACTAGATTATATGATATTAAGTCAGTGATTGTCAGGAAATATGAGAGTTTAAATAAGAATTGTACATTTATTTTTCAGGTAAAGATTTTCCGTTCCAATTCACATAATTACACAAGATAAGCCAATTCAGATTGTACAACAGAGTTAAAGATTAATACCTGACCATGTAGAAAGACATTACAACATATAAGCTCTGAGACAGAGCCCAGAAACTTCTACATTGCAACGGGGTCTTCTGGTTACAGAATCCCCCGATCTGTACAACATCTTAACCTTAAATACCCAACAGGGCGTCACAGTGACCCTTGCCTAGTGTATTGATGTGTTAATCATCTCTGGAGGGGGAGCATCTGGCAGAGATTTCATCAAAGTTAAAACCAAATTCAACAAATACCAGTGAAATATTACAATGAGCTTAAGATCACTTTACCAATCACACAGAGACATTTAAAATGATACCAAACATGAATATAAAACTACAAGATGCACCAAGTTAACACCTTGAACATTTTATGTGAAATGTAAATGGTCTACTCTGATGGAGCAAGGACATACAGTCAGGAAGAGAGCTCAGGATGATTTGTATAGAACAGTTGAACAGCTGGTCTTCTGATCTTCTTAGATTAGCCAGTTCATTGTTTTAATGCCTGACCATTCTCGTGGTCTTGTCTCGTGGAATTCCACAACAATTTTCAGGGTTTATTATCATGGAGAGACATAGCCAATTCTTACAATAGAATATCAATATAGTTATAGACTTGACAAAATAGGAGCGAAAGGTCTGTTTTTAAATTCTGTACACAATAGATGAATTTGAATGGATGTTAAAGGTGTTGTATAATGAAAATCTGGATATATATACCTAGGCATAGCTGAATATTAAGAGTTCAGTACATGAAAAATAGCCAGACCCTGAGCCTCAAGCAACATTGTTTCCTCGTTCTCATGTAAATCCTGAGTGTGAAATCACTGTAGGCTGCATTTGATTGGCCACAATGATTTCTTGTGATATTACAGCAGTGATCAGCACCTTTAAACTTACTATGTATGTGGGACTAAAACTAAAGAGACAGGAAGAGTTAATGAGATTGCCAAATCAGAATGCAAAATGAGGGATATACAGATTGTAAATGTCATTAATACCATCTTGAAAAGGCATAAGGGATGTTGAAATGTATTTTTTTTTTTCAGTTTAAGGTGTATATTGTAAAATTTGCCACATGTTTGTAATGAGGCAACACACACATGTAGCCTGCTGAATAAATGTGCATTAAACACGTATGGTAAAAATGAAGCATACACATTGGGGGAAATATGTATTGTAAAGGTGCTGTTGACTTGAAATTTTCACCAAATGTTAATAACAACCAAAGAAATATATATGAGAAAATAAAACAAACCTAATTAGTTTACAAATTAAGTTATGTGTAGGGCCAGACGGAATCTGCAGACATTTTTCCTGTTTCTGCGCAGAATTTTGGTAAAAATCTGTGGATTTATGTGGAATGGTTTTGTGAAATATCATAACTAAAACCTTAATATATGAAATAAAAAGGAGTAATTTTTTAACTCGTATTTACTGTTTACAATGCAAATCCAACTAGATCCACATTATTTGTTAAACAAAGTTTAACAAATCTCTACTAAAAGACAGAAAATATTACTTTTCAAACTATATTGTAAATAAATCATATAAATATTTTCATATTTGTCAATATTACTGAAATTTATTTAAAAACTGCATGAATATGAATTTACACAAGTTATTACACAGAATTAATGATGGGCTAAAAATCTGCGGAAATCTGCTTGCGTAGATTCGGTGTGGGCCGAGTTATGTGTAATAACTTGAAATGACACAAGAACAATTATTGAACACATGAACAAAGGGAGCTGCAGTGAAAGCCCAGACAGCAGCTGAAATCTCTCAGTAGTTCTTCAGCAACCCTCTGGCCTTCATCAATGTAAAATAATATTTGCTGCTTAAGTCTAAGATATACATTATCAGGATGGTGGAGGTGAAACCAGGGTGGACATTTCAGCAAGACAATGATCCAAAACGCATCCAAGGAAACTCTCAAATGATTTCAGAGAAAGAAAAGGAAGCTGTAGAATGGCCTAGTCAAACACCTGACCTGAATCTAATAGAAAACACAAAGTAAAGATCAGATTTGATACATGAGACCCACAGAACCAAAAAGATTTTTACACTTTTGAAGTTTGTGAGTTCCAAAGATTGATAATGTACCTGTAAAAGCACGAGCTACTTACCTACTGTTTAGATCAACGCATTGTATAAATCCATTCTATGGCATCTTTAATACCAGGTTAACATGGTAATGTGTCAGATGACCACTTTTGATCAGGTTGCTGAAAATGCAAGTTAATTCAGGTAGAAAGAATGACCGTTATTTAAATGCGTTTAAGCTCGTCTTGTCAAGTCTATTTTGTTTTTCCCAGGATGATGTAGGCCACGGCTTTACCTCTGGTATGAAGCTGGAGGCAGTGGACCTCATGGAGCCCAGGCTGGTGTGTGTGGCCACTGTCAGGCGCTGTGTGGGTCGGCTTCTCCTCCTACATTTCGATGGCTGGGAGCCTGAGTTTGATCAGTGGGTAGACTGTCAGTCCCCTGAAATTTATCCTGTGGGCTGGTGTGAAATCACTGGTTACCAGCTGCAGCCACCCATTGGACCAGGTAGACAGAATGCCTTTTTTCTGTATATGCCTTTCAAATTTTGGCTGTTTCATATTGTATTTTGCTCTTTTTAGAACCACCTCAAGGACAGGAACACTCCCATGCAAGCAAAAAGGCAAAACCTTTTAAGGGGAAAAGGAGTAAGTTTCATTTTCTTAATGTTTGTCAGTTAATATCATTCGTTTTAAAGTGGCTTTAAACTAATCATTACATTAATAACATTACTATGAAGTTACAGTGCTTATGGTTCCGTATTTTTCTCATCAGAGAGAAGATTTCTAAGGAAAAACGCTAAAATAAACTTGAAAACACTGACTAGTGAGAATACAGAGGTGATTCAATCACAAGAGGCAGCAAACACTTCTGTCAAACCCTCCACTTTACAAATAAAGACTGAACCTGAGGAAGAAAGTACGTAGCAGTTCATTCAATTACATTGCCCCCATTATTTCCCTATTTTCTGACATGGTTTTCTTGCCTCTACACTACAGTTATTGCTGTAAGAGTGAAGGTGGAGGAATTGGAAACCCCCATATTGTCCAGTGCACCATCCAAAGAAAGCCACCAGGAAGCCTTGACCACCTTCAAACAGGAGAATGATGATGATGAGGAGGAGGAAGATGAGGATGATGACGTTTAAACCAGCACCTGATCATATCAATGTTTTAAACGGATCACTACTATCTACTACCATGAAAGGTGAAATTATGAAGCAGATTGTCTGTTTTGTTCATATTAACATTAAACACTCATAGATACCGTAATAAGCTGTTAGTTTACTCCATTTACTCAGCCTTGTGTCCTTTAAAACCAATTGCGTTCATCTTTTGAATGCAAATGAAGATATCTGAATCAAATCTGAGAGAATTGTCAATGTGTGTCAGTAAAAGCCTAAATATCTCCTTATGTCATGATGTCTCTTGAGATGATTTGGAATAAACCTCATTCAAAATCTCAATGAAGCATCAAAGTTGTTGGGAAAACTTCCAACAGAGGGATCAAAATTAGTCAGATTTCATAACGATTTGTTAAATTGTGGGAATTGCTTGTAAGTTTAAAGTGACACTAGGGTGAATAAATGTTGACAGAATTTCCGTGTTTTCATTTTTAGGTAAACTAACCCTTCAACTAAAGGGTTTTTTAGAACACTGGTAACTAGCCAAACTTGGGTGCTAAAGAAAATATACAGATATTATCAAATTGTTTATTCATTTTGTACAGAGTGACACTTTTTCCTTCTTTTCTCCATATTCAGTTTTGTATTAAAATGACTCTGTCAAAGCACTTTCTGACCTTTATTTTTACACAGTAGAAAATGAGCTTAAAGTAATTCTATAATACAGAGTTATAATGTAGGATGGTGGTTACTAAATATTTAACTTTTGTATACATTATAATAATCCTTTAAATTCTTAGATGGTTGATTTTGCATGTACTGTATGTTATGAATAGAACACTCAGGAAAATGTACAATAGATCAGTTCAGTCAAACCTGTATGACTTTCTTTCATAGAATATAATAATTGTATAATACAAAACATAAAATGTTTTGAAGAACGTTTTTCAACACTAGAAATAGAACTAGAACTCTCACTGATGTAAACTATAATGGTTTTGTGTTGTATACACTACCTGACAAAGTCTTGTTGTCGATTCCAGTTGTAAGAGCAACAAATAATAATGACTTCTAGTTGATCATTTGGAAAAGTGGCAGAAGGTAGATTTTCTCATAAATCATCTGTTGAACTGGATCCCAATCATCACAAAAACTGCAGAAGAGCTAATGGAACCCATGTAGACCCAAGATTCTGACAGAAATCAGGCAAGTTTGGTGAAGGAAAAATCTTGTTTGGGGTTACGTTCAGTATGGGTGTGCGCGAGGGATCTGCAGAGTGGATGGCAACATCAACAGCTTAAGTTATCAAGACATTTTTGCTACCCATTACGTTACAAACCACAGGGGAATGTAAACTTTCAGCAGGATAGCACTCCTCATACTTCAGCCTCCACATCAAAGTTCCTGAAAGGTGCTCCAGGATTAGCCAGCCCAGTAACCAGACATGAATATTATTGAGCATGTCTTGGGTAAAAAAAAAAAAAAAAAGCAAGGCATGATCATATTTTATTTAGGTAAAATAAGCATAATCTAGAGGCTTTTCATATAAGTTACTTCTGATACCAAATGATCAACTAGAAGTCAAGTTATTATTTGTTGTTCCTAAAACTTGTAGAGTCGACAAGACATTGTCAGGTAGTGTATATATGAATTGTTATATTTGTTATATAGTATAATTACTGCAAAATCACACAGACTTCTTTTTCTTCATGGCATTTTTTTGCACTGTATTAGGTTTTGCACCTTTGCGTGATTTGCCTGTGGCTTTTCTGTCTACTCTCTTAATGATTTTTGGAGGACTGACTCGAGCAGATTCAGCCTTTGGGGCTCTTGTCGGTTTGGGGCGCTGGGCAGAAGGAGACTTTCCCCCTGGGCAACTCTTAAAAACATGGACGTCTTTGACTCTTTGACCTCTGAGTTCTGGTGGATGACCACAGGTTGCTCTGACCTTCAAATTCACCTGCTCAATCCACCTGGAAGCAGAAGAAACAATAGACAAAGGTTAAAAGGCATGTTACAAAGAAGAAAACCCGACCTCTTTCCTATTTGATGTACACTCACTGGCCACTTCTTACTAGTTAGATTCCATTTTGCCTTCAGAACCACCTTAGTTTGTCAATTCATCAAGGGGTTGGAAACATTACTTTGATATTTTGGTCCATACAGACATAATAGCATCATATTTGTCAGCATAATGGTGTGAATGTCTTGTCCCAGAACATCACAAATATGTTTTCTTGGCTGTGAGAACCATCTGAGTTTAGTGAACTCATTCTCATGTTCATGAAACCAGTTTGAGAGGATTTGAACTTATTTGTGATATGGGCTGTCATTCTGGTGGAAGTAATCATCACAAGATGGTCATAGAACTGCCAAGAAAATATCCCTCGCATTATTACACCACTAAACCAGGAATACAAAGCTGGATGGATTCATGCTTCCACGTTTTGACAAATTCTGAACCTGAACAATCAGAATTTTGCAGCAGAAATTAAGAAGTATCAGACTAGGCAGCCTTTAACAGACCAGTTGTAACCTCAGAATGTGCTTATCTTCTGCTGCTGTAGCTCATCTGCTTCAAGGTTTGAGATGTTGTGCATTCAGAGACGTACGTCTACAGACCTCAGTTGTAATGAGTGTTTATTTAAGTTACATTTGCCTTCAGCTTGAGCAAATCTGACCATTCTGCTATGACCTCTGGCATTCACAAGTTAAGGTTAAGCCACAGAACTGCGGCTAACTGAACATTTCAACACCCATTCTTTGAAGTGGTCATTTTGAAGCCATTTTTTATTATTCCTACATGTTAGCTTAGAGACTGGATTTGACTTAAGTTATTGCCAATTGATTAGCATCAAAACAATAAAATGGAGCTGAAAATTGCTCAACTAGGCAATTAAAAAAATTATAGAATAGAAAAATTACATTTAGATGAATGGAAACACAAATGTAAAGAAACAAATCCCAGATGTTCTCTGCAAATATAAACATTTCTCTCACTTTCAATGTCTGGAATACAGCTTTTAAAGTTTTAGGATATTCCATGACCCCTGGGAACCCTGTTTAAACAAGCACAGAACCCCCCCAACACCACTACCTTTTGCGATCAGTATTGTACGTTTAAGAAGCAAAACTCACTTGCGAAGAGGTAACAGTGGACAGTCACAGAGCAGTGGATTCTCTGCCAAGTTAATGACCTCGAGTCCTGTGAGTGGACTCAAGTCAGGCAGCTCCTCAAGCTGGTTTCCTTCAAGAAACAGACTCCTCAGACCAGACCCCAGTCCTACTAGAAAATCTGTGGATACCTTCAAAAAAGAGACATTAAAGTCTGTGTGAACCAGAAGTTGCTGAGACCTATTTCAGTATATTGATTTACTTCCAATAGAATAGAAACAGTACGAGGGGCCTGTTTAAGATTATTATGGCTGAAGCAGTCAAACTGACATCAGAAGAGATTAATTTACATAGATGAATTGTTCACCTATAAGAAAACATTGTGCGCTAGCAAAATAAACATTTTAAATTCAAACTTCAAACTGGGTTTGGCAGTCCTGGAGTTTTAGAAATGGCCCTTACCTTTTCTAAGCCCATATTATTTAGGTGTAGATGTCTAAGGGTGGTGCCAACTGGCTGAAAGGCTCCAGTTCCAATCCAGCGAATGGGGTTATGGGAGAGATTGAGTTCTGCTAGACTTCTGGCTTTGGAAAAGGCCTCAGTTGGAACCTCCTTCAGTTTGTTGCTGCCTAAATGAAGAGTCTCCAAGTCGGGTGCGGGATTGAAGGCTTGGGGAGCAGCCGCTGTGATGGCATTGGAAGTGAGATAGAGACCCCTCAGTTTCTCAGCACCCGTCAAAAGCCCTGTTTCCAGTTTAGTGATGGCATTATTTTCCATGTGCAGAGCCAGCAGGCCGGGCAACAGTTTAAACGCTCCTTTGGGGAACTGGGTGAAACGATTCTTCTCCAGATGGAGGTAGGTGAGATGCGGAAGACCCTTCAATGCCTCAGGAGTCAGTGACGTGAGGTCATTTTCTGAGAGGTAGAGGTAAACCAGACTCTTCATACCGCTGAAGGCTCCGTCTTCTACATCGTGGATCTTGCAGCGCTGCAGATGAAGGGAAACCACTTCTGCGGTGCCTGGAAAACTGTTTGCAGGGATGTAGTGGAAATGGTTGCCCCGCAGGTCTAACAGGCGCGTGTCTGGAGAAAATCCACGTGGGATCTTGGTGTGGCCTTTGTTCTCGCATGATGAGTGGCGGTTCTCTGTCTGCAGGATGCATGCGAGTTAATAATGTGCGAGTGTTTGTGTTATTTGATAATATTTCGATTAGAGTTATTTTCATTTGTTTTTAATTTGAGGTATTCTCATTACTTTTTGTTGAATAAGAAGAATTAGTTTTAGCATAGTTTATTCAGTTTTAGTTTTTTGGAACTTTTAAAACTTCTAATACTTCGTTTTAGCTGATTAAAAATGTTTCATTTGGGAAGTAGATTCTAATTCAAATGTGTTAATGTATACTTAAAAAAAAATTAATATCAGAATGAGAGAGATTGACTAAATATTTTTATGTGGTGTAAATAAGGAATGCTCAAATGTTTGAGTCTGAATGACATTTTTTGTCATTTGTCCTCATTGGCTGTCCAGTGCAATGTGTCTCCATTGGCCAGTTCAGGCACCAATTTTGCCGCTTTGCACCAGATAGCCAATGGGTAAAAAAAGAGTTTAAAGAAAAAAATGGTTTTCAGACTCAAACCTTTACGATTAGCCTCCTTCAGCGTCACAAAAATTATAATATAAACACAAAGTATAAGTAAACAATATGTAAGAGTATGACGTTTCAGGGGAAGAGCAGCACACAAGCTTCTTTCTCCCTCTCTTCGCACACACATTGGGGTTTCAACTCTTAAAGGGGCAACAAACATACATAATGTGCTATACACATAGTGGCTAATACAGTGTGACCATAAAGCAGAATTATTTATTCTTTTTTTATCTTAATTATTTTACTAGAGCATTAAAAATGCATTTCTAGTAGTAAAATATACAAAATATTATTATGATTTACAAATATCATACAATAAGTTTTGCACCCCATGCAGGGTTCATGCACATTTTACTACTAAAATTCAATGACTTTTCCAGGACTTTCAAGTATATTTTCATGACCTAATGTTTCATGTAATGTCTACGTATAAGTGCTAAATAATAAGAAAAACAATGCATGTTCAAAGATATTACAGCATATTATGAAGCATGCAACAATCTATTGTTTTAAATGAATCTTTATATCCATGTAACATTTATTTAGATAATGTTCACGCAACACTAATAATGTGAGAGCATGTGTGTGACCATGAACAGAAAAGAAGTGAAGACAAGTAACCTGTATTTAAGTATACAGACATTTGTTTAACTAGCTTGTTACAGATATTTGTTAAACTAATTTCTATGACTTTCCAGGTTTTTCGTGACCGTATGAACCCTGCCCATGTCATTTTAGACCCAGCTCTCCTGTCTTATTAAAAAAGCGAATTAATTTATCAAATTATCTGATATAACACACCTCCTCCAAATACTAAAAATAATATTTGTTATTATCATTACTTTTATTAGAATTAATTAAAAAATATTATGCAAAACAACTCGAATCAAAACGGTTAATTTACTTATTTATTATTTTCATCAGTTTCCATCTCCAGAGGTGCAAAGCTGAAGTAATCAGTAATATTTTTTGTGGATCAATATGATCTTGCAGATTTTTCCTGAGATATATATATATATATATATATATATATATATA
>CAIGQQ010034701.1:365728-427775 GCA_903798035.1 Danio albolineatus
AAATATATTTCCAAGTTAAAACAATATTTATATCTGTTATTGACTACCTATTTGTATTGTATCCTCAGTATGATATCTTGCCATTGTTATTATACTTAAAAAAATATCACAGTTCATTTTCGTACAGAAATTAAAAATCAATCCATCGTAAAACAATCCAGGCAAGTGATTGCATTTTTAAAAATATTTAAAAATAGATTTTAAAATATTTAAAAATAGCAAACTCCACACAGAAATGCCAACTGACCCAGCCGAGGCTCGAACCAGCGACCTTCTTGCTGTGAGGCGAACGTGCTACCCACTAGGCCACCGTGGCGCCTGCCATCTACATCGTGAACAGTTAAATATTTTCCTATTGTAAACAATATACAATGCAATACTTCTCCTTACGCATTTGTACACAGCACCTTATAACCTGTATATTTATAACAAATCTGTACATACATTTCAACATCCAGATCGTTGGACTGACTGCATCTCTGTTTAATGTCTATCGTCTTTTTTTTTCATATTTATTCTGTGTTGTCACTTTATGTACACTGGAAGCTTCTGTAGCAAAGCAAATTCCTTGTGTGTGAAGCACACTTGGCAATAAAACTGATTCTGATTAGTTCATGTTAACTCCCGGTGCATTAACTAATGTTAACAGGCATGGACTTGGATGTTAATAATGCTTTAGTAAATGTTCAATTATGATTAATAAATGCTGTACAAGTGTAGTTCATGATTAGTTCATGTTAGTAAATGCATTAACTAATGAACCTTATTGTAAAGTGTTACCAATTAATCAAAACAAATCAAAAAACGCATATAAAGACCTTTTAGGTGTTTTTCCTCACCTCACATGCACAGTTGACTGGGCATTTGCCTTTCTCAGGCGGTGGTGTTGTGGGCAGCGCGGGCAGCATCTGTTCCTCCAGCTCAGCCTTCAGCATGGCCTCCTGACTCAGACAGCGCAGATTGACAGGCTGCACCGCTTCCAGATTCTCACCGGACAGATGCGCCGGGCCTCCACACGTCCCGCCCAGACGAACACGCTCCCTTATGGCCCACTCGCGCAGGGGCCGCAGGTAACAGCTGCAGTAGATGGGGTTTCCTGCCAGATTGAGCCGGGTCAGTTTGGGAGAGCCGGGGGCCATTGGCTGCAGGATGCGCAGCTGGTTGTGGCTCAAGTCCAGATGAGTGAGACGGGGAGACAGAAGGATAGCGGCGTTTGAGAAGTCCTGCAGCGAGTTGTGGTCCAGGAGGAGGTGAGTGAGCTTCAGCATCGACACACACTCCTCTCCGAGGTACGTCATGGGGTTGAAGCTCAGCTCTAAGCGAGTTACTTCTGGAAGGCTGCAGAGATGGATAGAAGATAAGAGCGGGGAAATGAGAGCAAAAAAACTATTCTCTCTGTACAGCTTAGTGCATTTAGAGCAGGTAGCTATACTAAAAGAAATTCTAGGTCAAACTTTAGATCACGTACCAGCAGTGGTGGAAAGAGTACTGAAAAATCATACTCAAGTAAAAGTACCATTACTTGCCCAAAAATGTAGTGCAAGTAGAGTAAAAGTATCTGTTGTAAATATTACTCAAAGTATGAGTAAAAAGTAGCCCTTTTAAAAGTACTCAAGAGTAGTGAGTAGTGAGTATAACGCTGTAGAAAAGTTGAAGCGTTTACAGAATGTTACGTTTACACATCCCTGCACAAACGTGGTGTATTTAGGGATCTTCCTATTTTCGTTCTTTCTTCAAACCTTCCTTCAATTATTTGTTTGTTCTCTACTTCCTTAATTCATTCGTTTGTTCCCTCCTTACTTCGTTCATTCATTTATATTTTTTTCCTTCCTACATTAGGTCCTTTTGTTCATTCATTCATTTGTTTGTTCCTTCCTTCTTTAGTTTGTTCAGTCCTTTCTTGAATTTTTCCTCCATCCGTTTGGTCCTTCTTTCCTCCCTTCATTTGTTCGCTCATTTTTTCTTTCATATTTTTTTTCCTTCCTTCATTAGGTCTTTTGTTTATTCGTTTGTTCGTTTGTTCCTTCTTTCCTTGCTTAGTTTGTTCAGTCCTTCCTTGAATTCTTCCTTCATTCGTTTGGTCCTTTCTTCTTTCCTCCCTTCATTTGTTTGCTCATTCTATCTTTCATATTTTTGTTCCTTCATTAGGTCCTTTGTTCATTCGTTCCTTCCTTCCTTCCTTTCTTTGTTCAATCCTTCATTGAATCCTTTCTTCATTTATTTGTTTTTTTGATCCTTCCTTCCATTCCTTGTTCGGTCCTTCCTTTTATTTGACCCTTCCTTCCATTCTTCATTTGTTCCGTTAGTGATTGTTTAAGGCTGTTTGGTGATTTCAGTCATCATACAGTCGACATCCATCATTTTCAGTGACATGCAGTCTATAAAGTCTCTGGATCATTGCATGTAAAGATTTTGGACATCTTCTTGGACATTTTTAATGTTTCCAAAAGGTTTGCTGCATTTATAAAGCACCCATGTCTTGAGGTTGTTCAGTATGATGCCTTTTTTTTTTTATGTACGGATTTTTCTACTTTAGACAATGACCAGAGACAAGAAAGAAATAAAGTAGTGACTGCAGGTTGAAGGAAAGTAGTGGAGTAAAAGTAACGATACTGCACTACACATGTACTCAAGGGAAAGTAAAAGTCCACATTTATAAAACTACTCAGTAAATTACAATTCCTGAGAAAAACTACTCAATTACAGTAGTGCAGAGTATTTGTAATTAGTTACTTTACACCACTGCGTACCAGTTCTCACTATTGACTATTGTTTCATTACCTGCTTACATATCGGCAGTTTAATTGTACTTCTAATGTACACATGATCTTATTCTACATCTCTAATCCCACCTAACACCCAAACCCACCTACTACCTAATAAGCAGCAAATTAAGAGTTTATTGAACTAAAAGCCACAGTTAATGGTTTATTAATAGTGATAATTGTGTATTAAAATAAAGTGTGACCAACTTCTAAAACTGATCATATTGAATATATCTATATTCTTCGAAGATGAGTTCTTTTGATTTTGTCATGCACATTTTTGTACTGTTATTTTTCTAAAAAAGATAAATTAGATAAGAAAAGTTTATCAAGGGAAATGAAATGCAAACATTTTAGCAACATTATTTTTACTTAGAAATATTTTGTGTCACAGACAACATCTTTTAACACTTAAGTGTTTAACAAGATTCAATAAAAGTACATTTTAGTTAATGAAATATTACGAACGAACAATAAACAATGGCCATTTTTAAGCATTTACCAATTTAGGCCAATATTTTTATAAATAATTTGACACCACCCTCCACAAAATCAATGGATAAAAATGAATCTTTAGGATTTTTATTTATTCATTCATTTTCTTTTCAGCTTAGTCCTTTTTATTAATCTAGGGTCGCCTCAACGGAACGAACCGCCAACTTATCCAGCATTTGTTGCCCTTCCAGCTGCAACCCATCACTGGGAAACATCCATTCACACTCATTCACACACATACACTACGGACAATTTAGCTCACTCAATTCACCTATACCACATGTCTTAGGCCTTGTGGGTGAAACGAGCACCCGGAGGAAACCCACGCGAACACAGGGAGAACATGCAAACTCCACACAGAACTGCCAACTGACCCAGCCGAGGCTCGAACCAGCGACCTTCTTGCTGTGCCTGTGAGACGATTGTGCTACCCACTGTGCCTCTGTGATGCCCAACAAGGCTTTTCAATACTATTTTCACTCACAATTTCTAAAGGATTACATATTTTACAGCTTGGCGTAACTAGCAAAATATAACAAACCTTTTGGATTAAATGACTGCAATAAATTGTGTAATTATTTAGCTTCTAAGAGACAGAAGATTGAAGATTGACAAAAACATCATCATTATCATCACCCTCTAATGCACTGTGTTGCTTTCCCTGGCATAAGTAAATATGTTTGTAAAAAGCATTGTATAGTCCCTCAACTGTCCTCTCTGTGAATAGATGGGTCTCAAAATCACACATTCCCTGTTGGAAAGTGTTCAACTATGCAGAAGATGCTAGAAAACCACAAAGCATACAGGGCATGGAAGATTTTTTATTGTATTATCATTGTAGAATAGCAGTCAAGCATGTTGAGTAGGCCTACATGTAAACCTCTGTTTTGTGAAACACTTGCTTAGGACAGAACTAAAATATATGTATAATGTAATTCCTCTTAGGGCAGCACTGTGGCTCAGTGGTTAGCACTTTTGCCTTACAGCAAGAAAGTTGCTGGTTCAAGTCCCCACTGGTCAAGTTGGCATTTCTGTGTGGAGTTTGCATGTTCTCCCCGTGTTTGCGTGGGTTTCCTCTGGGTGCTCCAGTTTCCCCCACAGTCCAAGGACATGTGCTATAGGTGATTTAAAGAAAAACTAAAAAAACATATGCTGGAATAGTTGGCAGTTCATTCCGCTGTGGCGACCCATGATAAATGACGGTTTAAGCCAAAGGAAAATGAATGAATTCCCTTTCCGATGTGTTCTTAACTCATTTACATTTAGCATTTTCTGCAAGGGCCATGTAAAAATCATGTTTCATCGTTCGTTCAGGATAGCTAATGCAATATCTCTTTTTAAACATGGACTTAAGCCGTCTTTAAGCTCACCGTGTCATGGTCTCAGTGGGGAAAAACTGCAGTTCGTTGTTATCCAGGCTCAACCTGGTGAGCGTGAAGAGGCCAGCAAACGCCTCTGTTGCCAGATAGTTGATGAAATTGTGGCTGAGACGTAGCCATTTGATGTTCTGCAAACCCTGGAACGCCATGTTAGGTATGTACACCAGTTGGTTGTGTGTGAGGGAGAGAAGGTTGAGAAAACCCAGCTGTGAAAAAGCTCCAGGCTGGATCTCCTCCACTCTGTTCCGATCAATAATCAGCTGCTTTAGTGAAGAAAGACCATCGAATGACTCCTAGATTGTAAAAGAGAGAACATTATGAGATGTTCGTGTAGTTTGAAGAGATTGTTCACAAAAAAAATATTTTCTCACTATGTACTCACTCTCAAGTGCGTCTAGACCTTTATTAGTTTCTTTCTCTGTTGAACACGAAGGAAGATATTTTGAAGAAAGCAGAATACTACTAGAAAAAACAAATACCATGGATGTCAATGTTTACAGGTTTCCAGCTTTCATCAATATATCTTCCTTAATGTTCAATTTTAAAGGTTCAAAAAAAGTAAAGGGTGAGTAAATGATGACAGAGTTTTCATTTTTGGGTGAACTACTCCTTTAAGTTGAAGTTACAGTGTTGTACCTGGTAAAGGATCTCAATCTTGTTGTTGGCCAGGTTGAGTAAAACCAGCCGGCCAAGTTTTCTGAAGGCTCCTTCCCGCACTCGTCGGATGTTGCTGTTCTGCAGGGACAGGTGTGTGAGGTACGGTGTGTGCGCGAACGCTGCTGTAGGAAGCTCCTGGAGGTCATTTCCTCGCAGGTCCAGTTTCACTGTTATCTGATAGATATACACACATAACAATGCAAACAATTTATGACCTGTGTGTAAGCAAGCACAACTGAGGCTGAATGAGAATCTAAGCCTGACACAAAACATTGAGAGACAACAGACATTTTAGGATGATAATAGGCTAAATGGCACCACTTATGCCCAACAGGCGGCGCAGTTACCAAATTGATACGAACTAGTAATAATAATAATAATAATAATAATAAATTTTATTTATAATGCACATTTCTCAGACCCAAAGCGTTTACAAAACGGTAAAAAAACAACAAAACACAATAAAGAATGCAAAAACACTAAATAAAATAAATAAAAAAGGACAGTCAAAGTAAAAACAGTCCTAAAAAGATGAGTTTTAAGTAGCTTCTTAAAAGTCTAAGAAACCAGCATTCCTAATGTTTGTAGGAGGAGCATTCCATAGTTTGGGTGCATGGTAAGAGAATGCTCTACAGTTTACAATGAGGCAGTGTACCCGAAGCAAAGTGTAAACAGTGAGAGGCAGAAGAAATAGATATCAAATCACAAATGTAACGGGGAGCAGAACCATAAACTGCTTTATATGTTAAAATCAATGTCTTAAAATCAATTCGAGACTTAACGGGCAGCCAGTGAAGCTGTTGGAGTACAGGAGATGATGTATGTGTCAACATCTTGAGAGAATTAGCTGGTAACACTCCAAACAGAGAATTAGAGAAATCCAAGCGAGACATGATAAAAGCATGGACAAATCTTTCAGCATCTGGCCTCGAGAGGGAAGGACGGATGCAGGCTATGTTTCAAAGATGATAAAAGGCCTTTTAGTTTAATGTCTAAAATGAGGCTTCAGACTAAGCTGAGCGTCACCAAGATTACGCATCTGCGTAGATGGTGGTAGGGCAGACCCATTCATTTCATTCATTTTCTTTTCGGCTTAGTTCCTTTATTAATCTGGGGTCGCCACAGCGGAATGAACCGCCAACTTAGGACAGACCCATCAAATATGAATTTACTACACCACTTGATGCTAGAATGAGTGCCAATCAATAAAATCTCAGTTTTAGAACTGTTCAGTTTAAGATAATGAAGCTGCGTTAATTTGAGGTTAACATTTTAAGAATTGTCGAGATGGAGATGCATATGCAGTTCAGCAGAATGGCTCAAATTTGTTGATTAGGAAAGTGGAAATAATTTTGTCTGTCAAATGTAAAAATGCATAAATATTTGTTGTACAATGATCTGCATGAAATTTGGTGAAAATCAGACCAACAGTCGAAAAGGAGTTTGAACGGAACAGTGGATGGGAAAGTCGACTATGGCATAATTGATTAATGTTCATGTCAATATTCTCAACATGATGCAAGGAATCCATCGAGATAAGCCAAAACCATCAAAGGCATTTAGCGGATAATTTATGGGTATGTCAATGGCATGGTGCCAAAGACACATCTGGTTTCAAAGCAATT
Organism: Danio albolineatus; assembly: GCA_903798035.1. Taxonomy (NCBI): domain Eukaryota; kingdom Metazoa; phylum Chordata; class Actinopteri; order Cypriniformes; family Danionidae; genus Danio; species Danio albolineatus. The sequence goes on from CAIGQQ010034701.1 coordinate 372,650, forward strand.
AATAGATTTATAAATTATTGGATGACATGGGAAAAATTGGATAAAGTTCGACAAGGTATCCTGCACTGAATTTATCAAAACTATAATAATCTTATTATTAAATATCTTATCATTTTTTCCAGGGATGGGTTGCAGATGGAACGGCATCCGCTGCGTAAAACATGTGCTAGATAAGTTGGCAGTTGATTCCGCTGTGGCGACCCCAGATTAATAAAGGGACTGAGCCGAAAAGAAAATGAATGAATGAATATCTTATAATTTTTAACCAAACAGTTCAGAAGTTGGATGAAAAAAATTATATTTTTAACCTTCTGACCACTAGGTGGCACTTTGCAGAAACTGTCAGGTACCTCAGGTTGAGGTTATTACACACACCAAGTTTGGTTTGAATACAAGTGTTGAAGAGATGCAGATTTGATTAGTTTTTCATCAAAATAATAATTAATATTTTGTTTTCAATAAATCATTTCATAAATAATAAATAAATTATGTATTATTAGTATTACAATTGTCCCGAACTAATATTCATTAAAAAAAATAGCTGAAATTGAATTATAATATTTGACCACAAGGTGATGCGGCCCGAAACGTTTTGAACACCTGCAAAAACATGCTGTTGTAACGATACATGGTTTATAGCATTTTATGACAAAATTAAAACGGTCAAATTCAGTATGCCACTCTGAGTTTAAACCAGTCTGGAGATATTTGGTCAAACCATTCAGAATCTTTGGCAAAGTATCAAATGAACGGATGATACACGGACCCAGGTGGCACTGTATTGTACATACGCAGACAACACTGAGATTTTCATATGGGTTTTAATAATAAGGTTTTTAGTTCTATAATGTAATTTAGATCTATAATGTAATTTAAAAAACACCAATACTAAAAATGTGAAGTTTCAAGTTTCATGTATTTAAAAAAAAAACATAAGTTTCTAAGTAACTTGCTAAGAACATCTGGGTGCTAAATCATGCTGTAAAACATTCTTAAGTTTTTTGTTACAGACCTTATTATACCATTGTACTATATAAGACCCCCGTTATAAATTAATCGATTCATGCACCAATGTTTAAATCATTGTTAAAAAAGGCCATGGTGAGTAATGCGCTGCGCAGTTTACCTCATCAATGGTAGGCGGAACCTCTGTGAGATTCTTGTTGACACAAGCAATGGTGAGCTGGATGCTGTCACAGACGCAGACTTTTGGGCATTTGGCCGACAGAGTTGTATGAATCCTCAGGGCAAGCAGAATTATAACTGGCCAAAAGCTGCACATTTTGTTCTTTCTGCTTAAAACAAAGGATTTGTGACACTCAAATAAACACCAAGTAGCAAATACCTTTTAACATGAGACTTTAGATTACTTCTAAGAAAAGCTCAGCAACTTTCATTTAGACTGTGCCAGCTTAGAATGCAAGTGCTGCATGATTTAAGGAATTTGGAGCGTTGAGCTCTGCTGGTATGCTTGAACTGGCCGGATTGAAAGCATTCATATAATTTATGGTTGAATGCAACTCCTTCACTGCCTCACAACTGAATGTCAAAACAAGCACTTTAGGAGCAAACTGCAGTGTGAAATCGAGTATCACTCTGCATAACGATGATCTGTCTATTAATATTTTGTGTAAATGTGTATTTATGCGAGTGTGTTTTGAATTTGAAACTTTTCTAAATAGTTTTGACTAAAAAAAATAAGTGAACATAGAACTATACTGATATACAGTAAAACAAGATTTAGAATATTGAAGGTAAAGAAAACCGAAGCTGAACAGTGGAAAACAGCAATTGTACATTTTGACTGTCAAATAAAGATGCTTAAAATGTTATTAATTTGATTAAATCATTGTATTGATCAGATGTATTGTTTTAAACCACAGTCTGCTGTTTAAGTGAACAGGTTATTACAGCTTAAGAGAAACTAAAGCAATTTTTATCACTTGAAATAAAAATTACTTAATATTTATTTTAGCTAGTTGCGCTTTTCTTTTAGTTTAACTTGGCTCTAGTACACACTACCTGACAAAAGTCTTGTCACTTATACAAGTTTTTAAGGAACAACAAATAACTTGACTTCTAGTTGATTACTTTGTAAGTGGTTATTATGAAAGACAAAGGCCTCTAAATTACGCTTATTTTACCAAAATAAAATATCAGAACCAGAAAGAGCTTTATTGCCAGGTATGTTCACACATCCGAGGAATTTGTTTTCGTGACAGAGCTTCTACAGTGCAACAGAATTACAGAGACAGATATAATCATGCCTTGACTTTTAATGATTTAATTGGGTAAATAAGGTCTGCCTTTGCTGAGACATAAGTCTTGTCACTTAACAGAAATAATGTACAGTATGTAATATAAAGTCCTGGTGCAGTGGAAAAAGACTTAATATTGTGTATGACTCCCATGAGCTTGAACAACGGCATCGATACGTCTCTGCAATGAATAACTTATTAATAAAGTCATGTGGAATAGCAAAGAAAGTGTTCTTGCAGGACTCCCAGAGTTCATCAAGATTCTTTGAATTCATCTTCAATGCCTCCTCCATCTTACTTCAGACATGCTCAATAATGTTCATATCTGGTGACTGGGCTGGCCAATCCTGGAACACCTTGACCTTCTTTGCTTTCAGGAACTTAGGCTGACATGAGGAGCCCTATCCTGCTGCAAAAATTTGCCCTCTCCTGTGGTTTGTAATGTAATAGGCAACACAAATGTCTTGATAACTCAGGCTGTTGATGTTGCCATCCACTCTGCAGATGCCTCGCAAGCCCCCATACTGAATGTGACCCCAAACCATGATTTCTCTTTCACCAAGCTTTTCCAATAGGTCTTCTTTAGTATTTGTGATGATTGGGATCCAGTTCAACATGATTTATCATAGAAATCTACCTTCTGCCACTTTTCCAAATGATCAAATAGAAGTAAAGGTATTTTTTCGACGACAAGACTTTTGTCAGGTAGTGTTACTAAATACTATAAATAAAAAAGTACAAACGAAGTGCAACCCAACGACAGCTTTGTTAAAGGGACAGGATCATCTAAAATGATAATTTATAATACTCATCCTCATTTTTTTCCAAACATGTATGATTATCTTACTCTTTGAATACCAAAGATATTTTGAGCAATGATAGAAACTGCTAAGCACTGACTTTCATATTAGGAAGAAAGAGCATTTCCATGCAAATGTCAACCTTGCCATTAAAAAAGTACATTTTCATCAATATAGCCAAACGTCTCTACGTTTGTGTGTGTGTGTAAGCAATTATTTTACAGTACTTAATACTCAAAAATGTCTGTCAATGTTTTCAAACAATTATATTTGATTTACCAAGTCACACAAGTAGCAATTTTTACGTGACATCCATTGCAAAGCTCTTCCCTCATAAATGCAAAAACGTCAAATTAAATAAAATATTTTTTTGTTCTATAGTGAGCAAACTCATCCTTTTGATCAGTATGATTCTTTTGGGTTGTGCAGTTTAATTCACAGAACTGTAATGTAGCAAACTTTTTGTCACATCTATAATGTATTTTATTTTCCTCATTTAAAATCTAAGTTTACATATATTTTTCTGTTCCCTTAACTCTGTGGTTAGTTATTCCAGAAAATATAAACACGTTACAATATAATGTTAACATGTACTTTCTCTGTGAATTTGTTTAGAGTTTTTACTGCAAATGCCACATGCAGAACGCTATGTTCTGCTTCAGACAATGAAAACCGAGTTAAATAGGAAAACATTTTTGTTACACTGAGCAGACAGTTAAGCGACATGAGATTTTAAATTGACATGAATTAATTTCACATTTTAAAACACAACACAAATCTTAAAATGTTCCTACCTTACAAGAATCGGGGTCTTCATTCAGTCAAATGTACGTCAAATGAAAACAGAAGTTCTGAGGACGCAGGATTTGCTCCGTCATAAATAAAAACACTAATATACAACCCTATAGAAGTGTAAATCTTGACGTAGAAATACGTTGAAGTTTCTTACAGAAATCTACAACTTAGGCACCGCGAGCAAACAGCCGGAAAATCATATTTTTCCAAGTGTGAAATATGCTCGTCGAGTCGACACCGCAGCTCTGCTTCACACAAAGACGCGCACTGTTCTCAGCTCGGCCATCAGTCTCTTATAAATAAACCACTGCAGGAGAGAAGCTTCAGCGCATGGGAATCAACACCTGTATTTCTTCCAGAATCAAAATACTGAGAAAAAACGCCTGAAAGGTTCGCCTCAAGCCAAGGCTCAGTGAACTCGGGGCATTTGTGCGTTTAAGCGCAATGGAGTGAGAGATGACATGTAACAGGACTTCAGAGTCAAAAAGACATCAGCAAACTGCATGCAAACGGCTCTACATGTTAAAATGGTGGAAGATACTCAAACACAGACATGCTTTTTTTTCTCCCAAGAAAAAATGTTTTATTATCAACAAAATGGAATGTTTCATATATAACAATATTCAGTGCATACCAGTTGTAGTATGAAATATACTAATGTCCAAACATTTGAATCTGACTTCACTTTTACTCCTGTCTTCACTTCAATCCAAAGACTCTTAGATGTTTGTTCTACTTGATTTCAAACAAACTCCTCCACCAATATTTCACAAAAGGCCAGAAGGTGAACGTGCTTTCCACTCCACTTCAAATGTGAACTTAAAGTAATGAGAATTGTTCAAAAGCGCCATAAACATTACAATGAAGCGATAATTAAGCTCTAATTATCATCCAGTGCCTTTTCCCTATTAATTTCCCTTTACTGTACGTATAAAAATAAAAGCAATATTTCTAAAAAGAGATGAAAGAACACAACACTCTTATTGAAAGCAATCTGACAGTTTACTGTTCATTTTGGGTTGTGTCAGTCACGAGGCACGGTACTTTGAGGTTGTCGGAGGTTTGCATGCCAAAAAGGATCCAGGATTGATTGATCAATGATAAACTAATCATTCGTTTATAAGAGTTTCATGTCAAGTTTTTTTTTAGACCCGTATTAAGTGATTTCAGTGGCTCTGTGTTGAGGGTTAAGAATTAAGCAGTGGTCCTTTTCACCAGTGTGATCTTGAGAGCATCTCTGGCACTGCAGCAGGATTCTAAGACTGCACCATTTCTGAAAAAACAAACAAATGCTTAAGCTCAATGTTTGTAATATCTTTATATGCTGCATTCATAGACAATGTGACAATGTGGTATACTGTATTCTGGGCTGTTCACATCCTCGCACTGGGAATTGTGTGTTTTTAATCAAGGAGCAGCTCTCTAAAACGGTGTCTTTTGTAATAAGGTTGCAAAAGGACAGAAAGTTTCTAGTACATTTCTGGAAACTTTCAACAGACCATCATCTGGGAAGTTTTCCCATTTGCAAATGTGTGAACAAACAGGAATTTATGTGCATTTACAGAAAATGATTAGAAATTTGCAACAAATTTTAGAAATGTACTTTTACAAACACAAACATTTAGTTTGGTCTTAAGATGACGTGCATGCAAATGAATAGCGATGCAAAAACAGTAATATGCTACATTACTCGTATCTGATTTACTGACTGGTTAGCTACAGTCTAAACACCATTAACACCATTGCTATTTGCCCAAGCACTACCAAAACCTACTTAATTGGATGTAAGATTCAGACTCAAGTGCAGATATGTGGCATCATTATTTCTGTGGTAGTCAGAAACTAAAAGACTGGGGAAAACTAAGGAAAGTCTCCTCCTACCGAAGCGCATGATACTGATATACGTGCAAATTGAATTGAAATTCTATTAAATCTGGTCATTTTAACAAAGTTTTTTTTTTAACTATTTATCTAGCGTCCCTGTTTAAATGCTAATCTGCAATTGTCAACATTCTCAGTTTATTCCTTTCATTTCCCTGTTAATTCCCACAGAAATTTTACAGCTTTGAAAATTCCTGAAATTCTGCAACCCTATTTTGTAATAAATTCTAAGAGGATGTGGACACTTTTCACAAGTTGGAAAACCATAATTATGGTAATTATGACATGATGTGAACAGGCATGCCAGGTGGCCAGAAAAAAAAAATGCAATAAATCTAAGCTGCGTCCCAAATGGCACAATATACACTATGCACTTACACACTCAACTGCATAGTATATGAATGGTAAAATAATATTTATTTCAGCTAGTTGCGATTTTCTTTTAGTTTAACTTGGCTCCATTTTATATGAATATCAAACAGAACTTTTTTTTTTAAACCAAGCGGAAATTCAAACTGTTTCCTAGATGACGCTTAACGGTTGCCAAATTAGTGAAATAAATGACCAAACTTCCAAGTGAAACCTGCCATGAGTATAGATGCATTCATCATTGGGAGGCGCTATAATCCCTCACGTAGAAGAATTTGGCTTTTACAATCCAAAATAAAAGTTATCCAACATCGGTGCCCGAAAGCTCCGCCCCTTCTGCTAATTGAGCAAAGCAGCGGCTATTGAGTGCGTGAAGTGTCCAACAGTCCACACTTCATTTTAACGGTTGAATGAGTGCATCATCCGAGTATTTAAAGTGCACTAATTCTTTACAGTTTTCAGTGTGAATGCACTACTTACCTTACTTATACTGCAAAATGGCAGAGAATAGTGCACAAGTATGCGATTTGAGACGCACCTCTAGAAATGCCCCATAATATGAACAAAAACTAACCGTGACACAAATGATTCCAGAACCTCAGCCTGATCCGCTGGGAAAAACTCCTGTGAGACCGCATGCTCCAATACGAGCAAATGTCCAGGCAGTACAGATACTTTCTTCATCTTCCTGTCTTCACTCTGGAACAGAAAGCAGCAGTTATGAACAATGGCAACAAACAAAAAGAAAGAAAAATCCAGCATCATGTCCAAATGTGGTACCTTTAAAAGTCCCAGGCTCACCATCAGAGAGGAGATAAAACTATAAGATTGAGAGTGCGAGTTGGAGAAGGCCTTCCTCAACAGGGCATCTGGGCAATGAGATAATCGGCTGATTTTAATAAAGACATTCAACAATTTCACTATTTAAAAGCAGTTAGTCTTTATGTTATTTTCAAAAATGTTGCCACAATGACATGAGTCAGTTGGTGAAAACTGGTTTGTGGGTGAGAGAACTACTGCATTACGTTTAGTATGTAATGTTGCCGTTTCAGCACAAATCTACCACGCCAAGAACATTATCCTGACCACGGTTTCTTAACTAGCTCAGAATCCTCAACACCAGCCCTGAATAATTCACTCATGTTGGTAATTTACCATGCAGATGTAGGTCTGTGAAAGAGCGTTTCTTGGTTAAGGTAATTTACTGGTCATTTTTCTGAAAAGTCTACGTGTGAAAAGCCAGTACTCAAACTCAGGACGCCTACAGTATTGAGTACTATTGGTCTCTGGAGATTACACAATCGCTGGGCATGTCCTGGAACTCTGCCTTCTTTGATTTGACTAAAATCATTTTACTAATAGGTAGCACAAATGAGGAAGTGCATATTTCATACATTGATTTTACTTTTATTATTTTATGATTTGTTTCTTATTTCATGAAGGTCAGACAGTAAATCAACATCCAAAATAACAGCACCAAGTTATGGGCCTGTCACGATAAATCATTTTTGGTGTGTGATATATTGTCATAGAAATGATTGCGATAAGTGATATTGTCATTTTAATGCCAATTAATGCCTGTGTTTATACAATGATTATACAACAGCATAGACTGTAAATGGGCATAAACACACACAATAGGACAAAAAAAATAAAAGTAAATGTGTTTGTAAAAGAAGTTAAGTTATTTGTGAACTGTCACTTTTCTGGAGGTGGACCGCAGCTTTGAAAGAGAGCTCCTCTGGACTTCAATCGTTTTTGGGAAAATGTCAAAATGACCATTTTTCCACCTGTTCGTAGGGACTCACTAACACCATGTAAACATGATGAACGATACACACTGCATCAGCAAAATTCATTGAGTTCACGTCCATATATTGCACAATAAGTCAATATATTGATTTTTGAGACAGCCCTACCAAGTTAGCAACATGAATACACTGGACGGTCGAGTGGCAGAGCTGGTACAGATTTATCCACACCTGTACGTTCGCTCGCAGTGTCCTGTGCATTTTTGCATGTTTCACATAAGCTGATACCCTTTTCTGGAGATACAGGTGCACCGTTTTAAAGTATGAAATATGCCCTCTTATTTGTGCTACCTATTAGTTAAACTCCCCATCATTCTTCCTGCTTTGTTCAGTGGATGCTCTCATACCATCTATTTCACTGCTGCTTTTTTGTGCCAGTGAATAGATCAATGTTAAAAAGAAATTGCCCTCAAAACAAAGAAAGCAAAAAACTTTTGAAGTGTATCAGGGACCGAAAACTCATGTGATGCAGCATCTGACAGTCAGCTTTCTGTATGCTTTGTGTCTGTGTGCTAAGAACATGCTCCTAGTTCTACATTCCAATCAATCAATCAGCCGAGGGATATTTTTACATTTGAGGTTAAGCTGAGGTCTTAAACAAGGCTGAGAAAATACTACTTTATATCTACCTAACAACCTATCAGTGTACTTAAAGGGAGAATTCAGTCAAACATGAAAATTGACATCATTTACTTGTTCCAAACCTGTTTGACTGACTTTCTTCAGTTGAACACAAAAGATATTTTGATCAATTTTGGAAACCTGTAACCATTGACTTCTATAGTAGTTGTTTTTCCTACAATGGAAGTCAATGGTTACAGGTTTTCAGCTTCTTTAAAATATCTTTAGTGTTTACAGAAGAAAGAAACTTAGGGAGAGCCAACTGATTGAATTTTTAAATTGGAGTAAACCATCCCTTTGTTTTGGGGCAGGGATAGCTTCAGATTTTGGACAGAAATGTTGTCAAAATATCAGCAAGGCATGATAAAGTATTTCTTGGCAACACCTCCAATTTACATCATAATGTAATGAATAGGTATTTGTGAGGCATTTCCAGCAGAAACATTTTGAAGACACCTGACAGTTTTACTACATATTGTAAAAATAGCATAACAGGCTCATTTTAGATGTTTACTTGAAGGGAAATAAACATGTTGCTCATACCAGAGCTCTCAAAAACAGCTTGCTTTACTTCTGGTTCATCTTTATATACTGACGAGATCTTCAGGAAAACTTCTGACACCTTATCTGCATCTGAAACATCAACCTAAAGAATAAAAAAAGAAATAGGGAATATTTTGAGGGTTATAAAAAAGGTAATCCATTCTATAGTAGTTATGGTGGTAATCCACCTCATGAACCCCTCACTGTACCTGCTGTTCAACTAGCTGCACCCTTTTGGCTCCCAGCGAAATCAGTTTCTCAGCTGATGGGGAATGGAGGAAAGACGTAAGCTCAGAACTGCGGTGAGACTCCCCCTGTGGATAAGTGGTAAAAATGAGTTTTCTGCCAACACAGCACATTTAGCAGGTTTTTTTAGGTATGCTAGGATTACCATTTCTTCAATGACATGTTTTGTTCCATTTACACCATTTTCCGTAGCATCATTGTCTTCTTTCTCCTCATCATCTTCCTCTTCTTCCTTATCATCATCGTCTTCCTCATCAACTTCCTCTTCATCGGGCTCTCCTTCATCATCACTACATTAAGCACATCTCTCATTACTCTCAAGTTGAAAGCATTTCCAATAAAAGGAATGCGTTCGTTTACCAGCTGGGTCACATAAATACCTGAGTGAGCCGAGCAGATCCTCCATGTTCATTTTCTCCATCACTTCCTTAAGAGCCTCACAGCCATCTTCTCCAAAGCAGTTTCCTAAACAAGCACCCAGAGAAGATCCAGTCAGCACAGAATAACAGAACTTCAAAATATGTGCAACAGAAACTAGCTATTTAAACATTCATCACAAGTTTTGATGAAAATTTTATTTTGATTATTAAGGAGTAAGAATAACCTGACAATTGAGCTTGAAATGGAATATGGATGAAATATGAACTACACAAATACTAACGACATTCATTCAGCTCCAATCTTAATATGTGCATGTGTTTTTCTTGTTGATTTTAATTCATTTATTAAGTGTATAAACTGTTTTTTATGAACGGACAAAATCCAAACTTCATTGAGGACTGTGCCGAAGGTAAATATATATAATTCATATATATAATTAATTAATAATTAAATAATTAATTAATATAATTAATTATATTATAATATATTAGCCATCGCTAATTTCCTATTTTTATTTTTATTTATTCACTTGCTGATGTGTTAAAGTGTGTACAAACACAACTGCATTGAGAGCTTTAACATTACATTTCACACACTCCAGGCTTTTTATTTCACAAATATTTACTATCCAAATAACCACGGTGAAACGTTCAGTTTGTAATGCATATGGAACCAAAAGCCTCATACTGAAAGGTTCAATATGAAAAGGTGTATCGTCACAGCATTATACGTTACACACTGTAATATATCATCATTTAAGATAATAAAAGCTTTAAGGGATGAGCATTTGTGTAGTACTAAAATGCTCTGACAACAAATCACTTTACCATTGAGGTCTAGTTTCTCCAGATCAGTTTTGCCCTGAACAGCTTTTGCAACCACCAACGCTGCAGCTTCACAAATCTCTCCAAATGACAAATTCAACTCCTATGTAAAAAGGCACGTGTTAGAAATGTACAGTACAGTTATTACAAAAAGAGTAAGATGTTTCATGACTGAATGGAAGTGTTTGTATGTTGTGGATAGATTTAGTGTTGGCATGCACTAACCCTGAGCAGATGCAGTCCCTCTCTAAGGGCCCCTGCTATAGCAATGGCACCTTCTGAGCGCACTAGACAGTCCCCAAAATTGATGGCCTTAAGACATTGGAGGTGTCTAATGGCCTGAAAGTGGAACAAAATCACACACAGCCAATTATAAACACGGTTTCTAACCACATTATTTTGCGTGCCTAATTATATAGAGATCATACCTCTGCCATAGCTTTGGATCCTCTGGTAGTAAATGTGTTGTCATTGAGGTTGAGCACCTGAAGGTTTGGGTTGTGCTCCAGGGCAGCAGCTAAAGCAGTGATACCAGGATGGTTGATTCCATTCTGCGGCATATGGACCTCTTCAAGGCTGCCTAATAACTGTTAAAAACAAAACAAGTGGAAAATGAGGTTGTTGCTTTTGATAATTTTTTTTGGAAGAAAATAAAAAGCAATTAGGTTAGAATATACGTTTTTGAATAAAAACAGGCCCATATGATTTATTAAACATCCATAATAGAAATTATATGAATATTCATTCATTCATTCATTTTCTTTTCGGCTTAGTCCCTTTATTAATCCGGGGTCGCCACAGCGGAATGAACCGCCAACTTATCCAGCATTAGTTTTACGCAGCGGATGCCCTTCCAGCCACAACCCATCTCTGGGAAACACATCCATACATTGTCATTCACACACATACACTACGGACAATTTAGCTTACCCAATTCACCTGTACCGCATGTCTTTGGACTGTGGGGGAAACCGGAGCACCCGGAGGAAACCCACGCAACCACGGGGAGAACATGCAAACTCCACACAGAAATGCCAACTGGCCCAGCCAGGGATCGAACCAGCGACCTTCTTGCTGTGAGGCGAACGTGCTAACCACTAGGCCACCGTGGCGCTTATATGAATATATTATATTAAAATGTAATATTATAATTCAATATGTATTCATTGTGTGTGGCCATAAACCCAAAGCGCTTCACAATCATGAGGAGGGTCACCATGAGGAGGGGAGTGGAGAGACAGGAACTCAGTTTATCGTCTAATCCGAAAGACGGCACGCACTGACAGTATACCCCCCCTTCACTTTTACTGGGGCATTAAGACTCACACAGACCACAGGTTGAGCGCCCCCTACTGCCCTAACACCACTTCCAACCTCTTATATATATATATATGTGTGTGTGTGTGTGTGTGTGTGTGTGTGTATTACTAACAGTTGCTACAGTTTAGTAAAAGATAGTAGTTTAAATCAGTAATCAGTTTATTAAATTAACTATTTAATTTATTTTAATGTGACACATTTTAACCAAGTACGACAATATCAAGATCCTGAATTAGTTTATTACACTTAATCCTACAATGTGTGTGAGCCTGAAACGTGTGTGGTTCTGCGGGCCTGCAGCTGGATATATCTCCTTCCAACAACAACCTAGTTTTTCCATGTGGTTTCCCATCCAAGTACTGACCAGGCTCAGCCCTGCTTAGCTTCAGTGAGTAACCGGTCTTGGGCTGCAGTGTAATATGTTGTGGCAATACACTGTAGCACATAACACATTGAATATTGTAATACAACAACTTCCTATATTTGAATGACCAAATGAGACCGAAATGCAAACCATTGTTTACATTTACAAAATGTTATTTTATAATACGTCCATATAATTTATTTTAAAAATATCTTATTATACAATATAAATATGATTTCCCATATTTGGATCACAAAATGATCTATATTGTCCTCATGAATAATGATTGATAAATAAACGTGGCAGGTCTAATTGTATTATTGTGAAATATTACTTTTAATGAAATTTTTAAGTTTATAAAAAAGTTTTATAATTTCATTATATATAAATAATACTTAATTCTAAATAATTGCAAAGTATTCATCTCATCTAATTTGTTGTTACAAAAAACGTACTATTTTAGTGAAAACGGTTGTGCTGCTTTATCTTTTATGAAAACCAGAATTCATTTCGCTATGAAGAATCTTGGTAAGGTCTTGAAGAAGTCTCAATTACATGTTTAATGCATCCATGCTGGATAACCCAGATTTTTGATCATGAGTATAAATTAAAGTAAACCTCATTACCTTAAATGCTTTGGCAAGTGCAGTGGCACCATCATTTTCCAGGCGATTACGTCCAGCTATGAAGACTTTTAACCTCAGTGGGGAACCATATGCACTTGACTGCTTATGACATTCAGTCAATGCAGAAGCAAGGACCTAAAAATAAATAAATTAATACACACTCCATCTGTGCTGTAAACCTCAAAAAGTATCAACATTTGTAATTGTGTCAGAACACTAAAGCCCATTTTATTGACCCAATAACAAACAGATAAATGGGTTTTTCTCAGGTTAGACCAGAGTTGATCTAATGCTAAACTTACCACCCCTCCTCCACTGCCCATGCCACAGTTATTAAGCCTGAGCTCCTGTAAGGTGTGGCACGCAGAGCTCTTCAGGAGGCTTTCGATTCCCTTTACTCCATCAGGGCCGAAAGCGTTGTCGCTCAGGTCCAGCTGAGTCAGTCGAGCCCCTGATGTCATTAAAGCATTGCCCAGTGATTTCTAGAATTGGAGAAAAACGCTGGTTAGAAAATAAGCATTTTACTCAAAACAAATATATAGAAATTTACATTTTTAAGTGGATACCTTCTTACCAGAGCAGGTGGAATTTCAGAGCGAAGTCGGCCTGTAAACATGTCACTCCAATGACATTGCTTTAAAAAAAAGAAAGAAAAAAGTCAAGTAATAAAGGGCAGCAAAGTGAATATGAAATCTGTGCAGTGGTAATTACGCTTAGACATACCTGTCAACCCTCCCGTTTTCTCCTGTATTCCATTATCATACCATGAAGTTATTTTTCCGTATTTCTCCTGCATTTTAATCTTTCTATGAGAGGTGGCAATAAACTTTAAGGAGCCGATCCTCCCTATACGCAATCCATACTGTCAAACCACCAAGGGATGGCCCTTGCTCTTAAATGGGAATCTGTTCTGTGCTTTTCTTTTTTAGGCATGAAAACACTGAGAAATAAATATAAAACCGTTGAGATGCCCCTTCCTTTCCATTACAGGCACCTTTGCCCCTCCTATGCAATCCTCAAAACAGACAGTTTATGTAGCAGTGCATGACTGTTAGACGCACTCCGTAGTAAAGTGAAGCGAAGGGGAACACTCTGGGGTTTGGGTACGGGTTTAAACAGATATTTACACATAATAATAACTGTTATTATTATTAACAATATTATTATATCCGTTATTTCATGGAAGCAAATGAAAAAACTAAATGATAGATTCAACCGCTGCTCTTTTAATCAGAATGTGAATTCTGATTAAAAGAGCAGTGAAGAAAAGGTTAATAGGGGCAGGGTATCCCTTATTTTCACATCCCCAATGTTGACAGGTGTGGGCTTAGGATGGTGTCAATTTTTCATGGTCAAAGTTTTATCATGGTACCGTATACTACAATTGTCATGATACTGAAAAAATTGAATTTAAAATTTCGTTAATTTAACAGGTACAATTAAAAAAAAATACTTAGTGTATTTTTATATAGTAGTGTATTGCTTTCTTGTATATATATGTCCAGAGCAAACAAATGCAATTGCAAAAGAACTATAAAGTACACCAGGTAACACTTCACAATAAAGTCTTAATAGTTATTGTTAGTAATACATTAACAAATTAAAATCAACAATGAGGAAAAGGCCAATTATAGTTACTAAGTTTAAGATAGCTTGTGTTAGTATGTAAAAAATTCAACTGAACTGTATTAGTGATTAACCTGACTCAACTCCAATTTTAATGCAGTATTGGACATTAACTAAGCTTTTGAAGTTATATCAATATTGTGTATGTTCGTTATCACAGTATACTGAATGTACTGGTGGTCATTTAAAACTACCTCCAAATTACGCTTAGCTTCAAGAGACTTTGCAATGGCCTCTGCTGCTTCAACGCCCAATGTGTTTCCCTCTAACCAGAGAGACTGCAGACCCTGACACTGTTCAATCTCTTCCACAATCTCTTTCACTGTAAAAGAAAAGGAGGGAAAATTATGAGAGATGTTGCTTATGGATGAAGCATGACAAACACACAACTTTAATAACATAGAAAAGGCTTACTCACCTGACTCTGCATTGTTCAGCTTCAGCCCTAGTCCCTTATAACTTAACTCCACTTCTCCAACATGAGTATTGGCCAGAGCCTCTGTAATCTGAGCAATATCCCCTGAGGCCATTGCTTCCTCTGTTTTCTGTACTAATAAAGTTTACAGGACAAAAGTGTGTTTTAAAAATGTAGATCATTAAACCCAAAACATACATCGCAATCATATGAATTTATTCATTTCATGATAGATAAAACAGCCTCAATTTTGCTTCATTGTTATTAAGACTGTAATATTAACGTAGCTTCTGCTAGCTAATCTCTAACTATGGAGATAAAATACAGACAAGGAAATACATGTTATTTTTTAAAATGTGCTTGATAAACTTAAAACAGCTCAAACTAAGCTTAATACAGTCCTCAAAAAGCTAGCATGATAACACTATTGCATCATTGGTACTGTGGCTGATAAACACGGTTTAGGCTAGCTCTGAGAGTTAGCTAACTAGCTTTAATCTCATCTATTAACGTTACTTCAAACTAGCTAATGTAGCGCAGGAACACTGGTTAAATCTAAAAAAGTGAATGTTTTCTAATTACCTCACACCTCGGCGCGGATTTTAATGGAGGAAGACAGCAGCTTCTAACTTAACAAGAGTAAAACCATCAAAACAGGAGGCACATGGAGGCGGCAGTTCTTTGAAAGTGCCGGTGTCACGTTCTTTCATAATAAAAGCACGATTAGTATTTTTGATTGCAAAACATGTACTGCGACACTGAATACGCCATTATTTTTCGAATTTCGATTTTGATTTGTAACCAGTTTAAATGTTAGTATTTGTTTAAATACTGTATCAATAATATATATACCGAAATAAATCTAGACAAACGCGTGAATTACAAGAACGAAGTATGTAAACATACAGCTGAATGGCAAATCATTATTATTTATTAAAGTTGTTTATATTTTTAAAATTAGGTAAATTAAGTTAAATTAGATTTATGACATACGTTGCAGTTGATAGATCGTTTGTAAGGCTCGTACCACAACGCTCACCATGACGCAAGCCCCAGTGGCCTAATGGATAAGGCACTGGCCTCCTAAGCCAGGGATTGTGGGTTCGAGTCCCATCTGGGGTGGAAATCTTTTAATCGTACAGAAGATGATCTTCGACAGAAAATCAGTTGATATGGACTAAAAACGTCTTCGGGTTCTAAATTGAACGAAATAATCTAAGTACTATCGTCTAGCATTATCTTCTGGGCTGATATATTTGCCGAGGGTGTGCATACAGAGTACATACTATGATTAACCAGATCCAGAAAGTAAGCTTTGTCTGATTCAGCGTGAGACATGTACCGATTTACAAGGGAATTTATTTTGTGCGTCCTCGCGGCGACCTTTGTATCGTTAATGACTCAGCGTGAGTATCTTAAATGAATTTCACTCATTTAAATCACGTTTTCGTCGTAACACGTCTTTTTTTGTATGTTTACATAATATTAGGAGACTAATATTTCCTAAATGGATAGTTCATACACAGCAGCTGTCATCATTTACTCACCCTTCACTTGTTCCAAATCAGATTGAATTACTTCCTGCTGAACACATTTTGAAGAAAGCTGGAAACCAGTTGACCATTTTCCTACTATGGATATCAATAGTTACTGGGTTTCAGCTTTCTTCAAAATGTTTTCTTCGTTTATATCTTCAACTCATATGGGGAGTGAGTAAATTTTCTCTCTTTTTGCGTAAAATATCCCTTTAACCAAGCTGAAAAGGGTTACCTAGAACTATGACAAACGTGTACCTGTTATCATATTTGGCATTTGTTTATCAAACCAAGACCATATAAAACAACTAAACCCATAATGTTTATTGATATAGGTGGTCTCTTTTAATTGTATTAGATGTTCAGCGAGCCACCGTGTACTGGGATGCTGTTCAGAGGTCTGTGGTCCTGAAAGAGGATGCAATGAAAGAGGATGGAGACGCCTTTGGATATTTCAACGATAGTTTGTCTGTTTCCGGATGGGGAGTGCTGGAAGTGCAAGCTGGTTATGGAGAATCCCAGGAGAATGATGAAATTACATACTTTTTGGCCGGATACCTTGAAGGATACCTTACAGCTTCGCAAGTTTTCTAAAGCACATTATAGCCTATTGGGAAAAAGAACACTGTATCATACTTTAAAAAAAAGAGTGCTCACTAATGTAAAGAATACTACAAGACAATATACTAAAGAGTGAAATGATTGCGATTTATTTTGTACACATTGGTACTGATGAAGTTCCAGATCAGTATATTTAAAATTATTAATTAATAATTTAATTAATTAATAAAAATTTGTATGTTAACTGGCTTCATATATTAAAAATACAATGATTACAATTTAATGAAATATTTTAAACTGGCCTTATTACAAAGCACTTTTTTTAACTAAAATATTTTGATTAACTTTCCAAGGCCTTGTCAAGATTTCTTTCAATAAAAAAGCACGCTACTTTCATAAGAAAATAGTCCTGAATGTAGTTATGTGCTAAAATACTTTGACCTCTGTGTTACAGTAGTAATTTCATTATAGTAATAGCCCAGTACAGCCTATAGTATATTATATATTTATCATTTTTATATGAAGAGTTCAGATGCGAAACCCTCTGTATGTCGTCTGAAATCTTCCTTTCTAATGAGCATTTGTTTTCAGCCTCCTATGTTTATGTTCAGTTACTTTAAAGGCAATGAAAAGAACTTTACAAAAGTAAAATTACTGAGCCTACACACAGGAGTCTGAGAAAAACACTAATTTTAGAAGAAAATATCAAATGGCATTTAGAGGATTTGCATCTATACTCTTCATATTTTAATAGTCCAATCACTTTTTATTTGCAGACAGATGATAAACCATTACTTTAATATGTATCCTCAGATAATAAAGGATCGAAGTGTTATGAAACCTCTGAAATGCTTTATGAGGTAAGTGGTATTCATTGTCTAAATAGATTAAACAAAACTAAAACAAAATGACTTTAAACTTGGACATGCAGAGTATTAACCGTCATAGAAAATAAATAAATACATTAAATATACATTATTTTTATCACATGTATATAGTACTGAATGTGTTCATATTATATGTAGCAAAATACACAAGAAAAACTCTGCGACTTTGTGACTGTTTGTGTTTACAATATCTTAATGTCCATTCACACTATGATAATGTCAGATGATAATGATAAAGATGATTTTCATGGTAGGAGGATGGATTCTGATTGGCTGTCAGTGTTTTAGTTATTTATCAGCTTGGAAAAAAGGCTTTTATATCATATTATAAAAATGATTCCGATATTAAAATGATTTATCTTTAGCTGTGGTATATGGGCCAGATGACAAAACTGTTGTGCACCTACAATACCCAGTGCCTTATTGTTTGTTGATGTGGATGCTAGAATAGTTATATTATAATCAGACAGTTATTTATTGCATAAACTTTTACTACTGATTACTAAACTGTTACTTTCCACTTTTAAAAACAGTGAGCAGGATGCATGGACTAGGGCACAAGTGAAATTAAATGGCAAGAGTGATCCCATGTGGCATCATGTTGGTCTTCTAGTGGCTCAGATGGACGGACTGCATGCTGGAGCAGAATATTGGGCCAAAAGTAAACAGGAAAAGGTCCAATGTGCAACTGTACAATACATATCATCCTGTAGCTTTGATACTCTTATAGACATTTGCGGAGTTTGTCTGATGAACCTTTAAAATTGTATTAATTCATCGACAATCACGTTTTTCATACTACACGCTTGCATTTCATCTCCTGTAGCCACTGTCCATGTTTGCGGTTCAGCTCCTCAATGGTATCGGGGATTTGCTAGACTTAATCCCTGTTCTGAAAAGGCATTCCAATTCTTCTTCGGACTCCTTCAGAATGCCAGGCATGAGTCACTGTTCTGCTCTCATCAAGGTTAGAGTCAAAATGATGCCTTCACCTCTTATAACCAACACGTTCTGGATTGACTGAAACCTAATGTAATAGAATAGGAATTGGCTATTTTAAAAGCCCTTGTCAGACCACTTAACCTGCATATTTGAGGCAGCACAAGATGGACATGGCCTTGATTCACTACACCTCACTCAACATTTCAGTCAACTTGCACCTTCTTTTTTTTCCAGGTCTAATTGTTCTGTGATCCTTTTCTCTTCAGATGTTACCTGGATATGAAAATCTGTTGCTTGGTCACTCCAGCTGGTACACTTATGCAGCCAGCATGAGAATCTACAAGCACTGGAACTTGAAACATAAACATAATGGCATTAGAAGACTGTCCTTTAGCAGCTATCCAGGTAATTAAAGGAACACTCCATATTAAACAGTTGAGTTTTTACAATTTTTTGATCCACTCAGTCAATCTTCAGGTGTGGCAGGAGCCCTTTTACCTTAGCTTAGCTTTGCTTACCTTACCTTACCTTAGCATTGGTCATTGAATCGTATTATATTAGATTATTAGCATTTTCACTCAAAAAACAAAACGTTTATATAATTTTACTATTTGAAGCTTGATTATTCTGTATTTACATCATTTACTAAGACTGATGGAAGATGAAAAGTTGCTATTTAGTAGGAACTTCTTTCATCATTTACTCATTATTCAAATGTCAGAAAGAGTTTCTTTCTTCTGTTGAATACAAAATATGTTATGAAAAATGGAAACCTGTAAGCATTGATTTCAATACTATTCATTTTTCCTACTATCGAAGTCAGTGTTTACAGGTTTCTAATATTCTTTCAAATATGCTCTGTTGTTCAATAGAAAAAAATGAAACTCAAAAGTTCGGAACCACTTGAGGATGTAATGTTGAGTACATTTTCATTTTTTTGGGTGAACTATCCATTTAATATGTTAAATAAATTTTCATGCAACGTTCAGGTGTTTTTTTTTTTTTTTTTTTTAAATAGGCTCATTTTCAGAGCTACTTAGTTAAACAGTCGAGTTTAATCCATTCAACCAATCTCTAGGTCTCTTTAAGCGAAAGGGTTTACAAATTAGACTTTTTATCACTCCATAATTTGGAAAATTCTAATTCTGCAAAATGTTTTTCACATTATTTTGTAGAATAAAATGTTGTAAATAATACTGTTTATAGGCTTGTTTTTGATGTTTATTATTTAAATCAACATTAATTTAGTACTATTTATCATATCCTTTCTAGGCACCTTGTCATCGCTGGATGACTTTTATTTGTTGGGAACAGGGTTTTTTGTGACTCAGACCACAAACAACGTGTTCAACACTTCTCTCTTCTCCCTGGTGACCCCAAAGGCTTTGTTCGCCTGGCAGAGGGTGCGTGCGGCACATATGCTGGCCTGCACTGGGAAACAATGGGCACAGATATTTTCCAAGCACAACTCAGGTGAGACAATCATACACAATGCAAAGGTGCGTCATTATATGCAAATGTTGTGGTCCATGTTTGCAGTACTCTGGTATTGTCTTTCGTCACAGCCAGTAAGAAGCACAGAATTCTCTAGAATCTGGTGTAGCGTTAGAGGAATGTTTCATGCAGAATGAAAATTCTGTCATCATTTGCATGGCGTTCTCCTTCTTTAGGAATATTTCGACTGTTATTGTGGGTGAAACCCCCACCCACCTACTAATGCTGCAACCAAGTTCGCATGCTATGCATAACCAATATCATTCAAAGTAGAATCAGTACTAGTATTAGTCCCAAATCATAGTGTGATGAAAAGAGTATTATTCTAAAAGTCTGTCCTAATTCAGCTAGTAGTAAGCAGTTTCTAATGGAATGACAATAGTATTTTGGGAAAAATATGGTTTATACAACTTCATTTGTGTCACAAAAAATAAAGAAGTTTGTAAAAATTTTAAATGAGGTGGCTCAGTGGTTAGCACTGTTGCCTCAAAGCAAGAAGGCCGCTGATTCGAGTCCCAGCTGGACCATGCACTAGGTGAATTGAATAAACTAAATTGTCCATAGTGTATGACATACCTGCCAACATTTGGTTTTGAAATTCCGGGAGATTATCAACAGGGGAGGGGGGTGGGGGGTGGAGAGAAGAATACAAATAACAAAATAAACATACAAAGGAGCCCAAAGCAATATCCATGGCTCCTGGTGACACAATGAGGTCCTGTAAAGCGAAGCGATCACAATAAACTCTCTAAAGAATTGGACATTATTAATAATTTTAACATAATTTACAATTTTAGTGCCGTTGGGATTTCACATGCTGAGTGATGTCGTTTTTCCCACTGTGTCCGACATTAAAATCAATAGACCTTGCAGAAAGCGTGGGCGTCGTCAAGGTGGCTTCTAGACAAAAACTTGATTTCTTCCGTCCAGCTGTTGGTAAATTTACATGTATATTTTTTTTCTTTGCCGAAGCACAACCTGACTCTTTTTCCTTCCATCATGTGTTCTACTACTGACGCAGCTGCTTGTTGCTACTGCCACCGTTCCCGCATCTACCCTCTGCGAAGAAATCAACAGCGCACCTGAGTTGTAACGTATGTTGCCAGATTGAGGTAAAATATGTTACAAGTTTTGAATATTGTGTCAATTGTGTGAGGTAATGAACTTCATTTAAGATCTGGCAACTTGACAAACATAAACAAAAGTGCTTTTTTTAAAACTGCATTGGGACGTACAAATTACGGGAGTTTCCCGGGAGAAATAACAAACAGGGAGGTTGGCGGGAGATGGATGTGAAATACGGCAGATTCCCAGGAAAAACGGGAGTGTTGGCAGGTATGGTGTATGAGTGTGTGTGAGTGTGTATGGGTTTTACCCAGTTCAGGGTTGCAGCTGGAAGGGCATCTGCTGCATAAAACATATGCTGGAATAGTTGACAGTTCATTTCGGTGTGGCAACCACTGATAATCAGGGACTAAGCCGAAGGAAAATGAATGAATGAATGTATAAAATAAATGAGGTTGAGTAGATTATTGAGCGGGAACTGTCCCTTTAAGATTTGACTTCACAAAACCAAGCCATCTTTACATGTTAGTATGGAAAGACACATTTGTAAATGCATTCATAGATACATTAGGGGAATAGCAAAATCTATTCAAGAGATTGACCTTTTAAAACATGAATAAAAGATTCTGTTATTCATTCATTCATTTTCTTTTCGGCTTAGTCCCTTTATTAATCCGGGGTCGCCACAGCGGAATGAACCACCAAATTATCCAGCATTTGTTTTACGCAGCGAATGCCCCTCCAGCCACAACCCATCTCTGGGAAACACATCCATACATTCTCATTCACACACATACACTATGGACAATTTAGCTTACCCAATTCACCTGTACCACATGTCCTGTGGGGGAAACCGGAGCACCCAGAGGAAACCCACGCAACCACGAGGAGAACATACAAACTCCACACAGAAATGCCAACTGGCCTTTCTCGAACCAGCGACCTTCTTGCTGTGAGGCGAACGTGCTACTCACTACGCCACCGTGGCGCCCGATTCTGTTATTAATTACCCTCATATTGTTCTAAACTCCTTTGTTCATTCTTGCAATACAACTGAAGCATTCCTCTCACTTCAGTTGCATAGTTGTGTCTGTCAATTGAAATACAGAAAAAAAAAACATAGGAGTGAGTAATTATCAACACAGTTCGGCTAAAATGTGGCTAAAAATATAATTCTTTGTCATTTTTCATGTTTTCTAATATTTTTGGATGATTTTTTTTGCCAGGGACTTACAATAGCCAATATATGGTGGTGGACCTGAAAAGAATTTCACTTGGACAGCAGATTGAGGACTGGAGTCTGACTGTTGTGGAGCAGATCCCTGGTCTGGTGGTGTATTCGGATCAGTCACAAGCACTGCGTCAGGGTGAGGCTGAGTGTGATCAGTCCAGGGAGATTAGTTTTGAGAGAATGTAAGATTGAAATTCTTAACTTAACAAGCTTATATGCTTTACAAATCACCTCAATAGGTTACTGGGCATCCTACAACATTCCTTTCCACTCGGACATTTACCAAGCAAGCGGTTATAGTGTGATGTGGAAAAAGCATGGCCAAGACTTCTCCTATGACCTTTCACCACGTGCAAAGATTTTTCGAAGGGACCAGGCAAAAGTCACTAATCTGGAGACCTTGAAATATATCATGAGGTACAACGGTGAGTCTCTGTTTGGAAATTCTTCAGAAATGTTTCTTTAATCTGCTTTCTTTAATCTAATTTCTTTGACGATCAGTCGTTCCTCTGTCACATTAGATTACAGAAAAGACCCATATTCAAAGAAGCATCCTTGTAAATCCATCTGTTGCCGTAACGATCTGAGGCTCCGACGACCTCATCCAGGGGGCTGTTATGATACTAAAGTATGTTGTTTTGGTCTATTCTAGTTACATAAGTGCCAGCTTAAAGAGAGATTCAAACGGAGGCTGTATGCATTTATAGGTTGCAGATTATCACATGGCCCAGATGTTTACAGCCGAAGCTGTGAACGGACCCACTAGTCAAAATGGACTTCCGCTTTTCTCTTGGAGCCGTTTCAATCGGACCGCTCATCAGGGGCTTCCTCAGACCTACAACTTTACATTCATCACCATGCAGCCTCTACTCTATGCTTTCAGAGATCAAGCCAAGACTGAGAGGTGTCTGGTACAGTGTAACAGTAGTGTAGAGAATACCGATGTATCAGATATTTACAGACAGATTCAAAAAGTCATTGGATACATTTTTGCCCCATAATGCTTAATGTGAGATGGTAAGGCTACATAAGAGTGCACTCAGATTAACTGCTGGTTGTCCAAATAATTCAATGAGACATATGACTACTTAGAAAAGAAATAAAGTAAGGAATGTAAGAAGTTTAAAAAAGCTCTTAATATTTTTGTGTGCTTCTGGCGAATGATAAATAAAAAAATGCATAAAATGGCCACCAATTAGTCTTTACTCAGACAGCACAGAGGCTCAGTGGTTAGCACTGTTTCCTCAGAGCAAGAAGGTCGCTGATTTGAACCCTGGCTGGGTCAGTTGACTTTTCTGAGTGGAGTTTGCATGTTGTCTCTGTGCTCACGTGGGTTTCCTCCGGTTGCTCTGGTTGCACAGTCCAAAGACACATGCTATAGGTGAATTGAATAAATTTCTGGATAAGTTGGCAGGTCATTGAATTGTAGTGACCCCTGATAACAAAAGGGACTAAGCCAAAGGAAATTGAATTTGTAGGGTCCAGCCAGATAGTCCAAACGGCGGTGTCTACTGCTGGATGAAGGCTCAATTGCCTGTTCTTTCTTCCAGGGCACAATGTTGATTTACTTCAAGTTTAACTCGTATCTGACTCCAATTATGATATAAGATGATTTAGAATGTTAATATATTTATCCTCGTTTTATCTGACTCCATTTTATAGTTTAATATTACTTTATTAATTTAACGGCTTTAGGAGATTTTGATATGTATTTGAATAATCTTGTAACTCTTACCGAATTTTCCCATGTACAACTTAATTAATTCTCAAACGATAACCAGGGGTTAAACTAGGTAATCTATAGTTCTGGTTTTCCATGATTAAAATAACCACGTACAACTTAATTAATGCTGAAACATTAATCAGGGGTTAGACCAATATTCTATAGCTCCAGTTTTCCATGATTAATTATGATTGAAATATTAATCAGCGGTTAGTTAGCTAGTACCAGTTTAAAGAAGGTTTTGTAGCTGTTCTTTGATGAAATTAATCTAACGAACACAATAATTCATCAGTACCATTCAGGAACTTTATAGCCATTCTTTAATTAAATTAATCTAGCTCCATTAGTACTTTTACTCTTATTTACTCATTTGTTGTGAATCTATGCTACTTTACGGCGGCAGTAATGCATCATAGATTCACAAGCCTGATTAATAATTAGCGGTTATTCCTACAATCATCTACGTACACTTAGTTAAAACTCAAACGACAATCAGGGGTTAAATCAGTAGCCTATGGCCCTAATTTTCCATGATTAAGACAACTTACATTATGATTGAGATCTTTAACCAGAGGTAGTAATCAGTACCATCTAAGACTTAATAGTTCGTTAGTACCTTTTAAAGAAAACTTTATAGTTATTCTTCAATGAAATTATTCTAACTCTATTACATTTCGTCTTAGTGAAATTACTCTGACTAGTCAGCAGTGGTGGAAAGAGTACTGAAAAATCATACTCAAGTAAAAGTACCATTACTTGCCCAAAAATATAGTGCAAGTAGAGAAAAAGTATCTGTAGTAAATATTACTCAAAGTATGAGTAAAAAGTAGCCCTTCTAAAAGTACTCGAGAGTAGTGAGTAGTGAGTATTACGCTGTAGAAAAGTCGATGCGTTTACAGAATATTACGTTCACACATCCCTGCAAAAACAACATGTGGTGTATTCTTCCTATTTTCGTTCGTTCCTTCCAACCTTCCTTCCAACCTTCCTTCAATTATTTGTTTGTTCTCTCCTTCCTTTCTTCATTTGTTTGTTCCCTCCTTCCTTTGTTCACTCATTCGTTCATATTTTTGTTCCTTCCTACATTAGGTCCTTTAGTTCATTCATTTGTTTGTTCGTGTCTTTCTTCCTTAGTTTGTTCAGTCCTTCCTTGAATTCTTCCTTCATTCGTTTGGTCCTTCCTACTTTCCTCTCTTCATTTGTTCGCTTATTCTTTCTTTCATATTTTTGTTCCTTCATTAGGTCCTTTGTTCGTTCCTTCCTTCCTTCCTTCCTTCTTTCCTTCCTTAGTTTGTTCAGTCCTTCATTGAATCCTTCCTTCATTTATTTGGTTCTTCGATCCCTCCTTCCATTGCTTGATCAGTCCATCCTTTTATTTGGCCCTTCCTCTCATTCTTCATTTGTTCCATTTAGTGATTGTTTAAGGCTGTTTGTCTGTAAAGTAGTGACTTCAGGTTGAAAGAAAGTAGTGGAGTAAAAGTACCGATACTGCACTAAACATGTACTCAAGGGAAAGTAAAAAAATACCCATTTTTAAAACTACTCAGTAAATTACAATTCCTGAGAAAAACTACTCAGTTCCAGTAGTTTGAGTATTTGTAATTAGTTACTTTACACCACTGCTAGTCAGTAAAATCCAAGATTTAATAATTCATCTTAGTGAAATTACTCTGACTCACCATAGTGACTTGCGACGAATAACATAATTAAAGTCAAACAACAAGTTGGAATTTCTAGGATTTCTATCTAACATGTTATGTTTAGTCTATCATGGAGTCTAGCACATTCTTTACTTATCTGAGTAAATAATTTCAGAGTAACAAGAATACGTTCAAATATAACAATTTATTAGTCAGGTAAATGTGTATTATGCCAATTCATTCAGTCAATTCATAAACGATCAATACAAAACATCAAATTCTCAAAGATAGATCCAAGATCAAAAGATGCATACCTGACAAATTCTACATAGTGCAGAGTTTCTGAGAAACTAAGCACCATGGGCCACTCTGAATGCAGCTGGAAAACTGTTACTTAAGTAGTCAAAAACCAAGAGATGTGTGGGTGTGTGTTGGATAACAATAGGGCATTTACAACCAGTGAGGGTTCCTGAACCCCCCGGTCACACCCTTAGCAGTGGTGCAAAAGATATCTGAAGTCATATAATTATTATTTGGTTATGGCTATTTCTGAGGGAATGAGACCATTGTACCAGTCGCACTGAGACATTTCAAATGATATCAAACATGATAGATATAGTCACTTGCATGGATATAGAACAGTTCATGCTTTGAGATGATCATTTTGTGTGAGTTCAGGGAAAAAAGGGGGTGAGAAGCTTCACATGTAAATGAAGGGAAGAGAAGGGTGTGAGTATTTGGGTGAAACGTAGGTCCCATTGTCCTTTCTCAGCTGGGTAACATGCTTTTCAGTCTCGTGTCTCTCTCTCTTAAAAGAGGCATATTTTCATAAATCTTACAAATGAATGAATAGTCTTTACTCACTGTCCTACCCATTGACCACCCGCCATGTCTGAGATCCAGTCTCTATAACATCATGATATCAAATTGATTATACGAGTTTGAGTAATATGTTATTATTTGTTTTATTAAATGAAGAGCTTATACTCCAATAAGACAACTAGTCATAATAACAAATGTTTTCATTTAATGTGGTTGAAAAAAATTACTCTGTTATACACCAAATACTGATTTCTTAACACTTCTGAAGTTAAAGCTTCAGTGTTGTGTTGTCTAAAAATGAGAAAACATGATCTTTTTTTACTTCAATGCATAAAATGCTAAAAATGACAGCATTCTTCAAATTTTGAATATCAGTAAATTACAGAATAAAACAAAAATTACCTGCAAATGTTTTTTTATGAGCATTTTTTTACTTTTAGTTTTTATCTTAATATAAAAAAACAGTATTAGCATAAAACTGATTTGATTTGTGACCCTTTTGCTTTAATAAAAGAAGCACTGAAGCGCCATTACCCACAGTTTGAGTGTTTGTGATAATTAGAAAAAGCAATAAATTATATTCAAATAATTACGCCGTTAAAATAATATTTATAGCTGTAAATACATTCAGCATCCTAGAAGCTGCGTCAAAAGCGCATCAACGGCCAAGTGGGCAGGGCGAATACGTCAGAGGATTCTAGCCAATCAGCAGCTGCGCTTATTCTACTTCTATGATACGAAAAAAATCATCCGCACGCCGTTCGCCGCGGGAGTCAGAACGGCATCCGAGGAGCATCCAAGACTACCGACGGTCCGCGAACACACAACACGCACCGTCCTCAGTTTAGTAGCCTAATGGCAACGAAGGACAAAGGAAAAACGGTGGGGCCAAAGGGTTTACCGGAAATAGAATGCCTTTCAGGAACAATAACAACACATAGCAATCTAAACAACAATAACAACAACAATAACAACAACAAAGACAACGAGGGAAGCGAAGGAACCACGACGGCCACCTCGACAGCTGTTGAATCCACTGGCGCTAAAAATATCATCGGAAACGGTTCAGCTGTCAACACCACCGGAGGAAATAACGGCAAATGGGTCCGTCTTAACGTCGGGGGGACGGTGTTTCTCACGACACGACAGACGCTGCTAAAGGAACAAACTTCATTTCTGTACCGACTGTGTCAACAGCAGGACTTGCATTCAGACACGGTAAGACGGCAGCGAGTGACGGTAATGTAAGTGTGTGTGACGGTGTGCTAATGATGCAGGCAGCGGGTCTGAGTCAGATGGATGCACACGTGCTGTGGTGGTTAATAATGCGGACCCCAAGTGTTTGATCATTACAGCAGCATCGCGGCTAGAATATGAATGATAGGCTAGAAATAATGATAGGCATTTTCTTTCAGATATATTGTACTCTGTAAACAGCAGATCTATCACCACTACACACTAAGTTTCTAGAGGTCAAACTCAGAAAAATTGTACTAATAATAATAATAATAATTACTACTTCTATAGGAAGAATTAGTATGCGTCTGTCATTTTGTAATCATATAACGTAATTAATATATGGTTATCATAATTTACAAATTCTATACAGGCCTCAACAATAAAGACTGCCCGATGGCCCGGGGACAGTGTGAGAGATGCTCGGGACAGTAGACAGAATCGTTACTGGCCCAATCAGGCCAGTGCTGCCTTTTTCAATTTGCCTATGACTATTTGTCAATTGCATGCATATATATAGTCTTAAAATCAAGAAATAGTTTGTGCTTTAAAGTAATTGACTGCTACCTTCTCTGAAGTCGTAAACACCATACTGCTTCTTTGGTTCCACTTGGTTGGATGTCGTGAGCATGTTATTTTTTTCCGTAACCTGGAAAAAACCAACACAGCGAAGAGATGACAACATGACGGCAACATCAAATTATGAGGCTAAAAGAAATTTGTGATATTTTGCTGTCATTTTTAAGTCAGCCAGGTTTTGTTTTGCGATAAAACACCTGCGCATTTTCCTTAACATTTTTAGAAATTATTTTTGACACATTATTTAAAATATGTGGCTAAGAAATAGCAATTAACTATTTTATTTTTGGTTGGGCCAGTGAAAAATTTTGGCAGGACAAGTAAAAATCTGAACCTCTTGTCAAATCAGGCCAGTAGAAAAAATCCTTAGTGTTGAATCCTGCTATATCCTTTATATAATGTTTTACGTAACAAATCTGTCAGATGAACTATACTAGCTAAAGAAAAAAAACCATAAAGGCAATTGGTCCAAATTTGATCAGGAATGGTCTTGATCAGAGGTGCCCCGAAGAGTTTCCTAAAGGGCCAAAAACCAAACTGTAATAATTTACAATAAATTTGCGATAAATCAATAAAATGTTGCTTTAAATCATATTAACCAACACAGTATCATTTTCAACATTTCATACTGAACTTATTACAGTAAAAGCATAAACAATCCCATTTATAACACAATGGAGTTCAATGCTCATTGCACTAGTCAAGCTGCTCCTGCATTCACCTTGATTTGCATGCAGACGATTTGTGCATTGTCCTGTCAAGTGACAGTATTTCCATTTTCAAAGTCGGATTCATTTACAACATTTAACTGTATCATTTAATTTCAGGTGGCTTTTTTGTAGCTCAGCAACAAAATATATAAACATAAGGTTACGTTAAATTCAAAATGACGATCTCTATCAAAGGCATTTGCCCCAACCACCTCCCCATCATTCTCCCTCTCTATTCAGATGGCATGATGGGCCAAATCAAAGGTTACCATGGGCCAACTTTGCCCCGCTGGCCCTACTTTGGGTATCTCTGGTCTAAATGGATATAGACAGGGGGTTAAAGCAATACAAAAAAGAATATTCTGTCATCAGTGGTGAGGCAGTGAATTGTAAAGATGAAATGAGGATATATATATATATATATATATATATATATATATACTATGAAAATATAAGCCAAAATGTACAGTATATGCTGAAAGTAGAAATTAAAATGCTACCTGTTAAGAGTAGCAGAATAAATGTTTTAGCTCCAAAATATACACATGCAATGTTTTGGTATGCAACTTCTTCAAATATTAGTAGGTCACGTGTGTTTATTTAGAGCAGGTGTTTTCATTTAAAACAAGCCCAAACACAAAATATCATGACTGCTTTGCTATAGCCATGGGACATACCCCTTGTGAGATTGATTAGGGTGCATTGTTTTCCAACATAATTTAATGTCTGGAAGTCCACCCAATAGAAACCAGATCTCCAGTATGGGGGGTGGAATGATGAGTAAAGACCAATACAGCAGGAGCGCACTTAAATTGGATCGATCTCTCTGATTGATTATTCAACAAAGAATAGAAGCACACAACTGTAAGATGAGCACTTATCCACCAGCATCATATCAATTTTTACATACTTTTTACCTGCCAACATTTGTCTACGAATTTTTGGGAGACCAATTGAGGTATTGAATGAGGTCATAGTCGTGGGTATGGAGAAGGGGGTCGCAGTGCTAGTAACTGTATCAAGGACCTGGTTTCAGGCACCAGTGATTGGATAAGTTGCGGATCAGAGGGGTGTTGGGTATTGGAGACTGTACCAAAAAGATGATGGGGCGTGACTTACAGGAGTTTTTCGTGAGTCCTGGGAAAAACTGGAGTGTTGGCTGGTCTTTACATGTTTACTATGCAGAATACATCGGGGAAAATAAGTATTGAACATGTCACCATTTTTCTCAGAAAACATATTTCTAATGGCTAGTTGACTTTAATTTTTCCCCAGATGTTAGTAACAACCAAAAAAATCCATATGTAAAGAAAACAAATCTAATTACTTTACAAATTAAGTTGAGAATAATAAAATGAATTGATGCTGAGAAAAAAATCTGGTTCAATTCCATGTCAACAGCTCCTTTAGAAAAATTCCCAGGAAAAAACATGATGTGCAACACTTATTTTCCCTGGTGTATTTCGACCTTTTCACAAAAAAGGTTTGTGTCTCATTTGATTGGCCATCGATCTGATTGGGGCAGTTCTCTTTAGCCTTGCCACAGCCACAGAGAACCGAAAGTTATATAGAAAGTTAATATCTCTAAGGTTAGCACTCTCCTTATTAACTGTGTGTGTGGAGATATGAGGCATAAGTAGGCTCACAGGAAATCTGTGCGCGCAGAATTCCGCAGATTATTAGCCCATCATTAATTCTGTTTATTTACTTGTGTAAATGTGTGTGCATTTTTATTTATTCAGTTTTTAAATTAATTTCAGTAATACTACTGACTAAAATGAAAATATTCATATGATGTATTTACAATACAGTGTGTAAAGTAATATTTTCTGTCTTTTAGAAGATATTTTATACGAGAGACTTTCTTTGTTTACCAAATAAAGTGGATCTAATTGGCTTCGCATTGTAAACATTAAAGTTAAAAATGTATTACTTTTTATTTCATATATTAAGGTTTTAGTTATGATTCTCCCAAAATCATTACGCATAAATCAACAGATTTTTAACACAATTTTGCGCAGAAATAGCAAAAAATGTCCGCAGATTCTGTCTGGCGTAGGCATAAGTTAATCCTCGTAAAGCATTCATATCTTCTAGAACTGATCAATCAGAATAAAGAGCACATGCCCAGAGTTCCAGTGAGACCAAAGTAAATATCATCTTATGCCAGTCCTAGTGTGAAGGGCATCTTATCACTGACCCGCTGCAATGAAATATTTTCTCCAGGCCGCGAGGGTTAACATTATATAATTTCCTGTTGGCAGATATCTTAATGTGTCTGCCTGGAAGGCTCAAATCTAATAAAACTGATGTAATTGTAGTTGGATGCCAAATATGATATTTCAGCAGCACTTTTAAGATGACCACATGCAGTATGGTTTCTAATACAACCTGCAGTATGGTTTTACAGTTGGGCCACTGAGAATGAATGGTCAAGATCAACGGATGGGAAATGGTAAAAAGATTTGGATTCGCAAAGTGTGTGTAATTACCATTAATCAAATATCTATGGCAATTTAAACGTGTGTTAGGAGGTGGTCACACCACATTTTTCATTCCATTAACATCTATTCATGTGCAGGCTGATGAAGGACACCGTAAAAGCAAGCTCCTGCAAAGCTGTTTTGTATTTGATTGCATTCTATAGTTTAAATCTGGCTAAACTCTTACCTGGAAATTCAAATCACATAAAGACATTTGACCAGTTGTGCGCATTAGAGTGATTGTCCACTTTTACGTCAGCACTGGATCCATTAGTATTTTTTCCATAGGGACTGCTTGAAGCTAAAGCCTAAATCACAGTGCAAGCAGCATGCTGACCATTCAACAGCTTTGTTCATGCACATCAGGGTAAAGGAAATTTAATTTAATTTAGTCTAATAATTATAAATTATTTAATTTCTCTTCTTTTTAGGCAAAAAGTCAGATAGGCTAATTGTTGTGCAATAAAATATAGCATTACTAACTGACAAAGAGACACATGGGCTGTGCTTCTGCAGAATGCATTCATAGAAAGAAAAGCCAGAAAGGGGAAATTTATGGATTTGTGCCTAATGGTGTTATCATTGACCTATAACAATATCTAAAACTGTCGAGTACCTTTTTATGCTTTTTATACAGTTTCTATCCTAATTTGCATTTAAGTGCAATTAAAGTATAAATAGCAGTAGTGAATGAATAGATTTTCCCTACCACCAAATATAAATCTAAGCAAAAGAATCAACACCAAATATAAAAGCAGGCGCTTGGGTGCTATAACGACGTCACTATTGACTAAAAAGCTGATAAATATCCACATGATAGATGTAAACATCGCCCAAATGTAGCTCTGATAGGGACCTGACAGCTTTAAATGACTGAAAAACAGCTTCAGGTGAAGTATATTGATCACAAGTGCTCACAATTCACAGTTTGTGATCATATCTTTGTTTTGTTCTGTTGATATGTGATCTAAATAATCATAGCTTGAAACAATTGGAAATATGACTGGATTATGCTGCGTTTGTGGCCTCCCACACCGCTTGATCCACACCTGCATCCAAACTGGCATTTCCCCCGTTGAGTTTTAGATTTCGGGAAGGGAAATAATTTTACTACCCCACCCAAACTTTTAGGATATCGGCCATTAGATTTGCAGAATCCATATGCACAAGGATTTGATTTGTATCCCTCTCTTAAAAGCATGGCAAGGTTGACATTTGCATGGAATTGCGCAGTATGTCTGAAATTCAGCCATACTACTTGCATTCATACAGTATAGAATGTAGGCCTGTTACAATAATCAATATATCGACTTTTCGCACAATACATGGACATGACCTCAATGATTTTTGATGATGCAATATATATCGCCCATACGTAAAAACCAATTCTTGCAACATTTTAGCTGATTGCACAACCTCTCTATCTCTATTGGAGGTGTCAGAGTCAGTATGGTTAAAAAAACACTATAGTATTTATCATAGATGACTAAAGTATATTTTGATGTGGGTGTCTGACAACTGAAAATAGATCTGGTAGCAGATATCGCATCCTCTGTTACTTTTTACATTGCATTTTTTTGTTTATGTTTATTATCGTTTTGTTGTTTAGGATATGCGTTTACTCATTCTGATTCCAATGCCTAATTATTAAATAGTTAAAATGACTATTATTAAATTGAATATATTCTTTAAAATAAAGTATGTTGCATTCTTTGGAAGAGTGTACTTGCATATGATGAGATTATATTGTCATTCTGGCATTATTTAATGAGCGGCTTTAAAATACTGTTTATTGCGATATATTTTGGTGCATTATATCATACAACAAAAAATAGATATCGTGACAGGCCTAATAGAACAGTAGCAGCCTCTGATTGGTAGAATTTTCTGTACACAGCATCATGGGTAATGTAGTCTTTCAATGGAATGAAACATGATAAATGTTAAAAATAAATTGAAAATGCAGAAACATAAAAAAAAACTTTTGCTTTTGGAGGTTCATCATTTGGCCTAGTGGTTAGCACGTTCGCCTCACAGCAAGAAGGTCGCTGGTTCGATCCCCGGCTGGGCCAGTTGGCATTTCTGTTTGGAGTTTGCATGTTCTCCCCGTGGTTGCGTGGGTTTCCTCCGGTTGCTCCGGTTTCCCCAACAGTCCAAAGACATGTGGTACAGGTGAATTGAGTAAGCTAAGTTGTCCATAGTGTATGTGTGTGAATGAGAATGTATGGATGTGTTTCCCAGAGATGGGTTGTGGCTGGAGGGGTATCCGCTGCGTAAAATAAATGCCGGATAAGTTGGCGGTTCATTCCGCTGTGGCGACCCCGGATTAATAAAGGGACTAAGCCGAAAAGAAAATGAATGAATGAATGAAGGTTCATCATTTATTGTTAAAAATCTGTTTTAACAAAAAGAAGCTTTTTCTTCACCCTATAGAAGATGTATTGCAGAACATGCATGAATGCAGCACTGCATCATAGTCAATTGTATTCTTGTAAACTATGGAGATGTTATATGTAGAATTGTGTTTGTCCACAAAATATGACATTCTATTTAGTTCATTGGACCTTCCCTTAAAATTTCATGCACCCAAAATACTGTGAATATAGCTTCATGGTGTTTCTTTTTGTTAGTTTCCATTTTCCGTGTCTGTTAATCTTAAGGCATTAAAAAAAAGAGTTTGACCTAACAGATGGTATTCTGCCTCCACAGCATCCACCCCCTCCCCAAGATATCCTCTTATTCCACACTCAAAGTAAGTGATGAGGCACAGACGATCAGTTATTACTGTCCGCTGTGGTGTTGTGTGCTCTCTCACTGCTCATGTCACTCTTCTAATGAGATTAGAGTCATGGCACCTTGAAGACTCCCACCCCTCGGCACAAAAATATCTATGGAGGCTTCTCTGGTCTATTCCTGTTCCAGTCTGCTCTACACTGCTAGTTTACATGTCCTTTTCCTTTTCAGAGGGTTATTTTCGGGTCGTCGTGCTGAGCCAGAAAATTATTTATAATTTAGGGGGAAAGACTTTTGAAAAGGAGTGTTTATTTGTTCAAGGGCTTAAAGGCAGTCCAATAATAAAAATTCAGTAATTCTTCTCTCTCATGTATTTTGAGCTGGGCAATTAAAGGCACAATATGTTTTTCATTCAAATATTCAAAAACCACTAGAACAGTGTTATTTATTTTGCTGATGTATGTACTGTTTTCCCAGGAATGGGTTGCGGCTGGAAGGGCATCCGCTGCGTAAAAATATGCTGGATAAGTTGGCTGTTGATTCCGCTGTGGCGACCCCGGATTAATAAAGGGACTAAGCCGAAAAGAAAATGAATGAATGAATGTACTTCTGTTATTCCAAACATTTGAAGAATAGTCAAATCTAGAAAAATAAGTCATTTTAACAAGCGATACAGCCTGTGTCCAGTGTGGCCATGCTAATGACATCATGCACCCTCAATTTCCATTTTGGCTTGATAGAAAACAGTGAATGACCAAAGACGATTTAATATGTTGTGCATTTTATTAGACAGCACAGAGCAGCTTTAAAACAAAACTTATATATATTTATATATTAAAATATATATTTAGTATTATTCCATGGTCTGTTGAAATTCTTGATTCTGATTGGCTGGAGGGTGTGGTATATTTCGTTGAAACTCACAGGTAGTTCCAGTCAGTTTTGATCACAGGTTGAAATAAATGCGCTTCTCCCAAATGTTTACAGTTACTATAGCAACTCGCATGTGCTGCGCATGAAATCGATGAGGGCTGTTAATAGCGGACAGGAAATCTGCAAAATTAGGAAAATACTCATCAACTATGCCACGTTCAATCAAAATCAATCAATCAAAATCAATCAAATGTTTTTTTATTATGCAAAATTGACCTATATATTTAACAGCAGAGATTTCTGTTATAGACTTTGGCTGCTTCAAAGATTCTAGAATACCCTTGAAAATGATTATTTAATTGATATGGCACCTTTTATAAGATTTGTATGTTTATTATGAAATGTAAATCGTGGAAATTCTGCTATACTGTAGGCAGCCCTTTTTGTCAAGACAAAGCCAATATACAGATCGTCCCTCGTCAGAGAAGCGGTAGAAAATAGACAAAAGAAATGTGTGACTGAAAATGTGACTGGAAACACACTCCAGGTGTGACTGGGAATGTCTTATTTGTCCACCTGTGATTGGACTGATGAAATCGCATCTTATATTAGCAGATATAAACAGCACGCACATGCTCTCTCTCTTTCTCTCTCTGTGTCTCTCTCTCTCTCTCTCTCTGTGTCTCTCTCTGTGCGTCGTGTGGTCCTTTGCCTCCATGTCGTGCATTAAAATCCTTTAACGCACGACAAGCCGTTGATTATCCCTTACTTAGAAAATGTGATCATGACTGAAAAAAACGAAAGCAGTCAACTGTGGTGTAACTCCGCTGCTTTCGTGCTGCATGATTTCTACACCCTTGTTTGTTGTGAATATGTACCCCCTGCGTTTAATGCTGCGTTGACACCAGATGCGAATGAAGCATCAATCGCGAGTGATTTACATGTTAAGTCTATACAAAGACTTGAATAGAAAAATGATGCGATTCACGTGAATTTCAAGAGTTCACACTTAGGCCCCGTCTACACTACTGCGTTTTAGTTTTAAAATGCTGTTTTAGCATGAAATCGATCCGCGTCCACACTCGCGGTACACCCAGCGTTTCTAAACATATCTCCGTCCACACTACTCCACCAAATACGTATATCATGTGACCATTCGCACACTCTGGGCATGCGCGTTCAAGTATAAACAGGAAGTATGTGTCTCGCTCTGTGTCAACAAACGCTAACCTAAAAGCGGTGTTTTAAATAGGGCTTACGCCGCTTGAAACAGGAGCGATTAGCAAGTGCTCAAACAATAGCTTGCCTCTTGCGAATATATGCAGCTGTTGTAGTAAAAAAGGCAGAGTTTAACTGAACATTAGCGCCTAAAACGGACAATAGTGCGGTCAACAACGCTCCCATATCTGTGTCCAGCAGCCACGCCTCCATTTTTAGAAGCCTCCATTTTCCCCCATCCACAATGAGACAGAGCAGCAGCTTTTAGATTGAAAACGGCCTCTCCAGCGTTTCCAAAACGCTCCGTTTTCGGGGCTCGAAAACTCTGGCGTAGTGTGGACGGATGGCGTAACCGTAGCAAACTTATGCGTTTAAAAACCAAAACGCATTAGTGTAAACGGGGCCTTAGATAATGTTTAACTATTGTAGCGGGTTTGGCATGCTGTCCTGGGAGAGAACTCTGAGATCGGGGATAGATAAGCCCAAGGCTTCCGCCTGGTCAATGAGCATTAGGAGGGATACGAGATAAGGTAGTTCTCAAGAGCCCCCCTATAACTTAAAAAATGGTGCCATAGGAATCAGTTCAGTATGTATGCGTTAAGTGCTTGTGACTTTTACCATGATTCACTTGTATCACGTTTTTGAATTTTGGAGGAAAACAAAGTACCCGGGGAAAACCCACGCGAACACGGGGCGAACATGTGAACTCTGCACAGAGAATGCCTGCTGGCTCGGTTAGGATATGAACCAGTGGCTTTCTCTCTGTGAGGCATCAATGCTAGTCATTGAGCCGCCGTGTCGCCCGATGCTAGGATTGAGTAGGAGGGAGAAGGAAAACATGGGGGGAGGGGGTTCCAAAACGAAGATAGAAAATGGAGTTTTAGGCTGGATATTTATATTAAATTTGGGCTAATTCGATTGGCTAGCTAAATGATTAGTGACAAGGACCAGCTGCAGTCAACCATATCACGTGTACCTCTCGAAATTAGTTTGTGAAACGTCATGAAACTGCACATTTGACACGCGAATCGCTTGTGCGAATTGGTCTCGGCTCAGTTGAAAGCACTGCTGAAAGCTACCATCATCCAAGAATATTTTCTGGAGGAGTTTATGAACTCACAGAGCTAGGTGCAGCTTAGAAAAAATCACGTGGATGCCCTGATGCCCTGCCCATTAGGCGAATCTGCATCTATTGTGGAGTGAATTTGACGTGCAAACGAAACGAGTGAACTCAAACTGTTCACGCGGGAATATCGAGATTTATTTGTGCATGCCCAGTCTGGTCTGAACACAGCATACTGTGGGAAATTACATATTGTGTCTTTGATCAAAATGAAATTGCAGATGCAATTAAGTAATCTGTATTGTAATGGCTAGAGGGCGTTATCGCACAGAAATGACATACATCCACGATGAGGAAACCCAGAACATTCCCCTAAAAACAGAAAACAAAAACCATTTGTATTGATTTAGCATATTGATTTGTGACTAATAATCGCACAGCTACAGAATAATCTCACTGAAGAATTTATTTCAAAAGCTGGACTGAATTGAGTTTGGAATAGAAACATGTTATTATACATTGTAAATTCATGTGCAACATTTACTATACAGAGCCAAGTAGTTCACTGAGAAGCTGTAACAGCTGTCATTGTCACAGAATGATTTTCTCTGACATTATTGTCTGATTAAATTGATTTCGAGTTTGAATGTTATTTTTCGTACCTTGTCAGTTGTTCTGTGGAGTATATAGCAGAAATACTTTGATTCATGCTGAATTTGGTATTATTTACTATTCTATTTTAATATTTATATTGTATGGAAGGGGAAAAATAGTGGAAATCAATGAGAGCTTAAACCAAGGGTGTCCAAACTCGGTCCTGGAGGGCCAGTGTCCTGCACATTTTAGCTCCAACCTGCCTCAACACACAAGCAAGGATGTTTTTAGAAAGCCTAGTAAGAGCTTGATTGGCTAACCCTGGTGTGTCTGATTGGGGTTGGAACTAAACTTTGCAAAACACAGGCCCTCCAGGACCGAGCTTGGACATCCCTGGCTTAAACTGTTTAATTAAACAACATTCATATTTTATGTTCCACTTAAGAAAGATGTTTTGCTTTAAAGTGGGCCTTGGAGGCATGCTAATGTCATATTTCTCAAAAAATTTGAGTCTACTTTAAGTTATTATCAGTTCTCTAGATTTGCCATTAACAGATGTGTGTTATAAGTACATTTTTTCATCTGCATTTCATATTTTAAACCACAAATAACTCATCTAAAATTCAAATAACAAGATTAACCTTTAGAAAAAGATTCTTTTTAATTGCAAAAAACGAGAATAACTCACTATACATTTTATGTTCTACATTGCTCTAAATTCTAATATTTGAAATTTTATTCTTAAATATTACACAAAACAAACCAATAAACTTGAAATGGTCTTTTTACTACAGAATTGTAGATGAAAATATGCTACAACGGATGGGGAAGATTTCAAATGGATTGTTTTAATGGATAAATGTTCTTTTAAGGTGAGTGAGAATGATTGCTGAAGTATAAATAGTTCATTCGGCTCTCTTCTAGCATGCTGTGAGGCTTTAGATGGCACAGGTGATTATGCGCTTCTGTTTTGAAATTAATAAGCTCTTTGTTTGCCTACCAGCTACTCCCTGTGGAATGCAGCTATAGTTCCTCGTCGGGAATTAGTTCTTATACTTCCTTGTGCAACTGCAGGGTTAAAAGTAAATGCAGGAGCAGCGCAGACAGATAGCGCACACGACTGCCTTTACTTTTGCACGTTTAAGACACATACAGTAGTATCATGAGTGAAACCCCCAGTGCGGGTCTCGTGTTCTTGTTAAATCCCGAGCGGGAGGACAGTTTGTCTCTTCTGATTCACTACAGGAGTCATGCGCAGGTGTTGTCATGCCTGCTGTCAAGTCTAGTCTTGTCTAATATATCAGCCGCTCTTGCCATTTCGAGAATGAGATTTTTTTTTCTCGCTGTGTGTGTTGTGTCATGACGTGTAAATTAATTAATGTTGTGAGATTTTGTGCTGCTAATGAAAATGTTTGTTGATGTTTTTTTTTTCAGCTCTGTATATGATAATTGGCTTGCTGTCTTTGCGTTCTGTTCATTCATGTACAGTACAATGCTGATGAGAGTCACATTTAGTATCCAAAATGAATGGAAGGTAAAATTTAAAGTGGTATTTGTTTAAAAAAAAATTCGTTAAAAATATTTAAGGCAGTGTTTCCCAACCCTGTTCCTGGAAGCACACCAACTGAACATGTTTTGGATGTTTCCCTTATCTGAGCCATTAACTTCAGGTTTTGGAGTCCCTTCTAATGTTCTGATGATGTTCTGATGAGTTGATTCAGGTGTGTTTGATTAGGGAGAGGTTGGAAATGTGAACTGTTGGAGTGCCTTCAGAAACAGGTATGGAAAGCACTGATTTAAGGTACACAAGCTGCATGACTTGCATACTACTGTATATTACATCAACAATATTACAAAGAAATTGTTAATAGATATACAACAGAAAAACAGCCGTTTACACTAGTGCGTTTTCATTTTAAAACGCATAAGTTTTGCTACGGTTATGCCATCCGTCCACACTACGCCGGAGTTTTCGAGCCACGAAAACGGAGCGTTTTGGAAACGCTGGAGAGGCTGTTTTCATTCTAAAACACTGCTGATCCGTCTCAGTGTGGGTGGGGGAAACGGAGACATTTGAAAACTGAGGCGTGGCTGCTGAGATTCGCTTCGTGATTGGGGCTTTTGGGTCATTGCGTATCCTTCCCTTATTCGTCAAGCGCACATGACTGTAACGGCACCGGAAGACGGCAGACCCGCCTTCACTGTAAACACTGTATTTTCGATAGCCATGGATGTTTTCATTCATTTGTTACTTTAAGTAACAACTCGACCTCGTCGTCTGTCCACAAAAAGACCTCTCTTGCTTTCTTTGCCATCGCGTTCATCGTTCAACCAGCGTTTGTAACTAAATGCCAAGCGAGACACGTGCTTCCTGTTTATACTTGAACGCGCATGCCCAGAGTGCGCGAATGGTCACGTGATATACGTTTTCACTGGAGTAGTGTGTACAGAGATGTGTTAGGAAACGCTGGGTGAAACGCTAGTGTGTACGCTGATCGTTTTCATGCTAAAACGCCATTTGAAACTAAAACGCACTAGTGTAAACGGGGCCTTAGACCATATGAGTCCCGCAGTTAAATTGAATAAAAGAACTCCACACTTGATTCAGCTTTTTAAAAAAAATATACATTAGCATTGAATGAATAATAGCTTTTTTATTGATCTAAGCATTTAAATAATAAGAGCAGCCGAGTACATCTAGAAGGTGAAGTCCAATCATTTTTACAAATGTGCATTTTGTACATTTCTACAGGTTTGAATCGGGAATTTTTTTTAACGATTTTCAACCGGCTCACGGTTAATATCCCTATTATTTGGTGCAGTTATTAAAATCGTGGGAGAACAGAACTGTGATGTCTATTTTATTTCAGAATATCTAAGTATTTTAGTTTTAACAGTTTTTTTTTTTTTTTTTTTTACTTTTTATTTAAGATTTTTTCTAAATATTTTTTTACAGAACAGCTCCTTCCCCAACAATGTAATCCAATATATATAGGGAAATACATAAAAAAATAATAGTGAAAAATAATAATAATAAAAAAAATAATAAAATAAAGAAATAAATAAGTAGAGAAATGGTACTGCCATCCTTTTCAAGGCATACATTTATCATCAAGTTACATTGTAGTTACCTCAAATTATAGTGGTGATAGGTTAAGTAATCTCTAAATATGCATATCTAAATATGTTGTAATACTTTTCCACCTCTTAAGGTAAATATCAGTTTTCATTTGTAGACATGCAGTTTTTTTTTCATTATATAGACCTGATTTAGTCTCTGAATCCACTGAGGGTTTAACAGTTATTTTTAATGTTCAAAATTACTACAGTTGTACTTCAAATTTGTTGAATGTTCATTTTCCATTCAAGCTGTGAATCTCTTTTCTATCTCTCTCTGTTTTTTTCTTTCGCAGTGCTTCAGTTCAGTCTGCTGTTACGCCAACATTTTCCTCTTTCTTTCACCCTAATGTGCTTGTGTGCATTCTGTGACTCCTCTTGTGCTCCTGCCCTGGGCTGAGTTGTGTAATGTTTCCTGCAGGGCATGTTACAGCCCACATGGAGCCCTGTCTCACTACAGCTCTTAAGGTTAATTCATTGCAGACAGGAGACCCTCAGCCATTCTGGGACAAAGACCGAGGCCATGCTAATGCGACCTCCACTCACTGCCACTTTCCACATGCTCTTTCCTTTAATGCGTTTCTCTCTTGTGCCAAGTCACATTTTTAGCCCCTGGGGATATTCACTGTTTAGTGCATCATGTACATCAGTTAAACAGCTTCAGCATTGAGTCAGTGGTGCATTTACATAGGGAATTTACCACATTATTAATTATTAATCACATTAAATGTTACAAGATCTTAAGATGAAATATTATACATGATATTAAATTTGTGTTAATACTGCATATTTGATGATCTGTTTTTGTAGGATGAAACTGGTGCTTATGTGATTGACCGAGACCCCACTTATTTTGGTCCCATACTCAACTATCTGCGACATGGAAAGCTGGTTTATAACAAGGAGCTGGCAGAAGAAGGTCAGTTTTCTTTCAGAACTGTTGTCAGTCTGTGCACTTTCAAATGGATACATTTTTATATTGTTTTGTTTAGTGTTGTGAATATTTTAATATCAGTGCATTACAACTAGGGATGCATTGGCGTTATATTGTTATCGGAGCATATAAAACTTTTTTTATCATAGAGCTGCATCACTCTAGACAAATCTGACATTGTGATATTCTGTTATTCTGCCATATAAATACAATTTCACAAGATGAATATGTCCATTTGGGAAGAATTTCAAATTTTATATTGATTGGGATGATTCTGTTGGGGAGTAAATCATGTGTAAAATATAATAAACAATCTACAAGCATAAATACAATAAAGAAAGAGAAATATATGAAATATATTTTTCCCCCCTGAAGAGTCTAACAGTATTCAGGTGCAGTTATTAAACAATAAATCTAAAATAATACTGCATAGTCTTCGTTGTATAAATAATTCAATAAAACTAATTATTATTAAAGTTACAAACAGTACAATTTCTTACATATGCTTGAATGCTTTTAAAATCCCCATACACTTACAGCCCTTTAAAACCCATCCAAATGAAAACATTTGGATCCAGACTCAACATTGCAGATCCTGCTATGTGACTATTGCATACGATCACATTGCGATATCAATGCTGAAAATATATTTTGTGCCGCCCTAATTTATCGTTAAGTAACAGTTATTGTATAATTAATCACATTTTTGTCAATTTTATAAATGCTTCTATTTAGTTTTATTATCTGTATTTAAATTTTAGTGTGTATAATAACTAATTAACCTTGATTACCTAGTTAGACCTTTAAATTGCTTTTTAATCTGAATACAAGTATCTTGCAAAACATCTGTATTCTTTATATTCATTTAAGCACCAATGAAATTGCACAAATTAAATGTCCTGGGCAGGGCTTTGACGTGCATTTTTTTATTTGATGTTTGAAGTAATCGCAACTGAAAAGAGAGGGTGGGGCATGTAGTAGCTCCCCACCTAAAAAACAGCCAATAGCGTTTCGTTTTTGTTTATTATAGCCAATGAGAGAAGTTGATCAATTTATGTGGAAATTACAAACTGCAAGAGTTGAATGTTTGAATCAGTTTTATAGACGCAGGTTTTGTCAGTTTTGGAGCACACTGGCTTATAGATATCCTTAACTAACAGACTGAAACTAACTTCTAAAAAATTTTAATTTCATGGACCTTTAAGAACAGTAATGAAGCATTTAAATCTGTACAGCACCTAAACCAGGGATGAATTATGTTGCAAATGAGCAAAACTGTTGATTATAACACAAAGATGTATAAAGACTAGCGGGGAGCAAATCTTTTCAAAGTACACACACACAAAAAAAAAGAATGCGAATTAGGTGCGGTTGACTGTAGTATTGGTAACCTAGTAACCAGCAGTAAACAAGGCAAGTAGAGCTGCATGATTTATCAGTAAAAGATGGCGGTCTTGATTTGACTCAATCACGATCTGAATTTCTA
Organism: Danio albolineatus; assembly: GCA_903798035.1. Lineage (NCBI taxonomy): Eukaryota > Metazoa > Chordata > Actinopteri > Cypriniformes > Danionidae > Danio > Danio albolineatus. The sequence continues at coordinate 416,456 of CAIGQQ010034701.1, forward strand.
CGATTCTACATAGTTTTCTATATGTTGCTAAGCAACCTGGACAGACTCCGAATGGTGTTGAAAGAGTCCGCTTACTGTATCTATAAGGTGTAATTCGCCTAAAACCTAAAGTGTAAATTCTGCCTCGTGTACTATGTTACATAATGACCCTCGGCTACATAATTCGCTCCAAAAAAATACAAATAAAAATCACGCAAGGTAACAGACTTGGGGTTGATTGAGGATGCACCAGTTGTAAATAACAAGTAATACCGCTATGAATAACATTTAGTTTTTTGCCAAGAGCAGTTGATTCTCTTCATGTGTTTTTTTTTCTTTTTTTTTTTCTCCAAAATGATGGCACCCACTGACACGAGCGACACTCTGCAGTGAAATTGTAAATGAGCACATCATTTTGATAACCACATTGTATTTTAAAGGTAATTATTAAAAGCATTTTAGATGGTTTATTCTGTCATAGTGAACGCAGAGTATTGTGTGGGTTGCTTGTCTGTAGATCCAGACATGAATGCCTGTCTGTATTCACAACATGAGTGTCCTGCATTACAATAAAGGTTTAGAGAGACTCGGTGACAGTAGAAATACTCAAGCCTACATAACGTTAATAATGACAATTGTCTAATTTTTACCAGTGAAAATGATTTATATGTAGTGCATATTTGTCTAACGTTAGAGTTTAACTTCAGAATGATGAATAATTGTTTTCTGATTTCATCACCGTTCCATGCTTTGAAGACCAATCTGATCTTGTCCATCACTCCAAGTCTATACGAAATTTTACATTAACATAATTCTATTATTGTTTTTTTAACAATATATTTAAGAAAAAAACAATAATAAAACTAATATTACACTTACATACAATATCAATATCTTACCTAGTTTTTCATGACATTTCTCGAAATTTGACTGAAGCAAAGAGTATTATGTCTTATTTTGTTGCCAACTTGTTTGAAAACCTAATGTTCAGGGGTAAACTTTTTTTTCTAAGCAAAAAAATAAATAATGAATCTTATTTGATCAAAAATCATGCTGCTCTAAATGCAAGAATGTCATAATGTTCACTGCGTCAGAGTTTAATGCATTTCCATATTCTATTATTTGCATTTATTCTTTAGGACAAATCTAAAACCACCTAAAGCAAACGATAAAAAACGTTTTTGTGAATTAAGGGATTCAAATTTTGTAGTTTCAATCACTTTTTTTACTCATGCAGTATTTCAAAACGTGCATTAACATATTTTGTTAAAGCTTGCACATTTTTAAAAGCTTGATTCGAGTCTCGCAAAAAAACGTTTACAATGTAAATGAATGTGAAATGCAGAGTTCACACTGCACAATTTTACAATTCACCGACAAATTGCCGACAATCAGTGCTCGTTCCCTTAAATGATAATCACGCATTCTGAATTATCAAAGACCTGATCTAAGAAAATATCAGACGGCCGCGAAATACTTTGCATGCTAAATATCTTGTGAAATTTCAAATCATGCTTTAAGAAATTAATTTTAACTGGAAAAAGACCTCAGCAAAGCCCCACAGCCACTGGGGAGCAAGATATAGGGCAACGGGGAGTTTTAGACCACAATCTCAGAATAAATAAGCTTTACAATAACAATAAACCAGAAACAAAGCAGAAATATTTATCCCCATAATCTTTTTTATTTTTGCTGCAAATCAGCACATGGACAATTCAAATGGCAAATGTTTTGCAGGCTACTATTTTCAGGTCTTGAGTTATTTCCTTGTCGCCTTTCATGTGCGTTCGTGAGGCAGACAGAGCTTTCGATAATTGTTTAAATAGTGTAATAATGCATTGTCTATCCTCCTGTCAATGATCCATCCTGCAGTATGAACACAACAGCAACTGAACGCTACCCCAGTTACAATGTGAAAACAACAGTGATCTGACAACTTTGAAGAGTGTGAACTCAGCAAAAAACACAACATTACATTTTAGTTGAAAATGGTGTTGCATAAATATACCTTTCCATTTATTTGTAGCATTTACAATGATTCATTTCAGTTTTAGCGTCCTGCTTTGATTTCAGTTTTTAACATGGTTCCTTATTTAGTTGAAACAACACATAGCTGAAATAAAATCTGCTTTTAATAGAGTGTGCCTTTGCCTTCAGGTGTGCTGGAGGAGGCAGAATTCTACAACATCACACCGCTGATTAAGTTAATCAAAGAGAGGATTCTTGAACGAGACTCAAAGGCCACGCAGGTATGAGCAAACCTTTATCGTGCCTCCAGAACGTTGCATTTGCTTCCTTCTATCTGTCATTTTTTTCCAGTTTTGTATTTCAGTTGATTTCTTATTCTACTGTACATTTGTGACTATATTTGTGTGCTTATGCAACAGCCACCAGTCCTCCGCCCACTCTCTTGCTCTTTTATTTATTTATTTTTTTATTGGCATCATCCTTTACTTCCCACTGCATTTCTTTCTCACACTCCGTTTTCACTCTGTGCTTCTCATACAGCAGGTACCGCCGAAGCATGTGTATCGGGTGTTGCAGTGTCAGGAAGAGGAACTGACCCAGATGGTGTCTACCATGTCGGACGGCTGGAAGTTTGAGCAGGTCAGCGTGCGCGCCTGCCGAAAACCCCGCCCCGGACTGCTCTGGACTGTGGGTTGGACTGACACGGAGTTGATTTCCCTTCCCCTGATCCTAATGCTCCCAGTGTCCGATTCTCCCCTCAGATTCAGAGTCCAGTAATGTAGCTAAAGTGTCAAATTAAACTTTTGGATTTTGTATTCAAAGGGATTTTACAAGGTCAGTTGCACCAATTTTTCCTAATCATATACTGCATTTTTTTTAATGGCAGACTATGGCTTGACTACTACTTCGTAGGTACTGCATTTGAATTCACTGCACGACTGTTTGAAAAGTACATTCTATACTGTATGAATGTGTATTTATGAATGGATCTCGAATGTACTACATCCGCCATTTGGTCATGATCATGTGACCTACCCATGTCAGTTCTGTCATTAAGCGTAGCTTCCATCAGATGCACACTTCAGAATCTCGCCGGAAGTAGTAGGTCATCCGGGTGCTGCTCGCATACTGTTTGAATTCTATGAATTCAGACATACTACTTGACTCTTGACTGTTTTTAGTGTTCTATATAGTATGGAAGTATTCGATTTAGGACGCAACATGTAATATTTGAGCTTTTTTATGAATGCAGTTTTCATTCATTCATTCGTTTTCTTTTCGGCTTAGTCCAAAAAGCTTATCCAGCTTTTGTTTTATGCAGCGGATGCCCTTCCAGCTGCAACCCAACTCCGGGAAACATCCTTACACACTCATTCACACTCATACGCTACAGACAATTTTGCCTACCCAATTCACCTGTACCGCATGTCTTTGGACTTGTGGGGGAAACCGGAGCACCCGGAGAAAACCCACCAACCACGGGGAGAACATGCAAACTCCACACAGAAATGCCAACCCAGCCGCGGCTCGAACCAGCAACCTTCTTGCTGTGAGGCGATCGTGCTACTCACTACGCCACCGTGGCGCCCTGAATGCAGTTTTGTAAATGCCTAATAATACTGTGCACATTAGAAATGTTAGTCTTTGTTGTATAATACACCATACGGGGGGTCATGGAAATGTAAAAATGTAAGTTTGAATTTTCAGGTCTGAAATTTTCTTAAAGCCAAAATAGAATTTGTTCAAACCAAAAACAGTTCTAAGTTATATTGTTATATTCCCCAATTCTGAGTTATATTCCTTAATTTGAAGTTTAACACGATTGTAACAAAAAGGTTTCAATTCTGAGAAAGTCTTACAAATATTTGCATTGATTTCATAAAAGGTCTGTTCAGTTCGCGAAGGTCATCAATCACCATCAAATGTGATCAAGAGTGAGTTTTACAAGTTTGACACGTGTTTAAAACCGTGCATGTTAATGAATTACAGAGATTTGCTTCAACTTTACTTCATCAGCACAGCCGTGTGTCAGCAAAGAAGACGCTTCAATCTCGGTTTGACATTAAGTCAGGTTTATTTTGTACATTAACATAACAGATATCCATACAGCAGTGGATATTAACCTGTATCCTTTCACATTTACTTGCAAAAGCAGTGCAAAGCTCAACGCGCGCTGTCTGTCTGTCTGTGTGTGTGTGCGTGCGTGAACAAACTTTGTGTATGTGACTCATCGTTGCAACTCCTCAACAAACACATCAAACAGTCATTGGTAAAGTTCTTACTGTTGTATTTCTTAAACGTAGTGAGATCTGCTTCCTTTACATCTGTTCCTGTTGCGTCTGTCTGTCTGACGCAGCCAAGGGCGGAGATTGAGGCACACTGACGGGCACGTTGGAACGGTGGGTGGGGGGGGGGGACTATCCTTAAAGGCCCAGTACCAAAAACAGCAAAAAGCTGTTAAGAGCTATAATACACAGACTTTAAACAGCTATAATTAATAATTTAAAGGGTGTTCTGAGCTGAACCTTTACAGACAAATTCTGCTGACACAAAAGACTCTTATTAAATATAAAAAACACTGTTGGGTGATTAATTCTAGTTTGACGAATCTCTAAAAAGCACAACGAAGAATGTTTTTGGTGCAACTGACTGAAGATTTGATTCATGTTAACGTTTTCCTTCATGGTCCTCACCCCAAACCTCAGATCTCAAGTACCTGTCATAATGAAAGACCTTCTCTCTCTTTCTTTCTTTCTCTCTGGTTTCTTGCGTTTCAAGATGGTGAACATTGGCTCATCCTACAGCTATGGAACAGAAGATCAGGCTGAATTTCTCTGTGTGGTGTCAAAAGAGCTGCACACCTCGGCTGGAGGTTTGGGGACCGAGCAGAGCCACAAAACTAAGGTTGGAGCACCTAAGCACAGATACACACCCATAGCACTTCACAATCACTGTATCCACAGCTTGTCAGTGCCACAAAAAACATGCACACTTCTCATCTCATTCCACATCAGCAGCTTGAAGATCATTTCTACTACACAGATTCATGATTTGTTCAAATTTTTTTTTTTTTGCTATGCCATCATCTGTCGTGCTGGTTTCTGTTCATCCTGTTGTCCATTTATAAAACAACAAGACGACGGACACACAGGAGGAGGATGGAACGAGGGAGGAAGAGGAGGTGGAGGAGGAGGAGCAGGAGCAGGAGGAGGGAGAGAGAAATTCAACCCCCAATGAGTGGATTAGAGATTAGCAGAAACTTGAGTCAAAGGAATTGGTGAGGATATGCTGTCATGTTGGTTGTGTTAGTGGTAGAGCCACAGAACTCTATTAGTCAGAGTGTAGGTAAATTGCATTTCAGTGCACTACATTAAAAGTAAACAAAGAAATGAAACGACATCCATATTTGATTATTTGGCTAATAAAATAACATTCTAGAAAATAACTTTTTTTTTTTTTTTTTGAATGAGGACTGGATAGTTTCTCTCGTCATTTATGAGGACAATTTGCAATGAAATGCAATAACCTTCACCTTCAAGCCAAATCCAAGCATAAATTTCTTTTTAAAAGGATGCTTCACTTCCCAAAGTTCATTCGCTGTAGGCTTTGCTAAGCTAGCTCTATAAAAGCCAATGTCTCCCTTTGCATTGAACTTAGAGTGTATTAAATTAAAACATGTTGTTTATGTTCACACAGCTACATTACACATCAACTAAAGTTTAAAATATGATATCGTAGTGGACCACCCTTTTAAAGAAAGCTGGAAACCCATAACCATTGACTTCCATGGTATTTGTGGTCAGTGGTTACTGGTTTTTAGCTTTCTTAAATGAATATATTTCTGCGTTCAGCAGCAGAAAGAAACTCAAAGAATCACAACCCCTTGAGCAGGAGTAAACAGGGATTAAACATTTATTTTTGGGTTAACTATCCCTTTAGGTAGTTATTTTATATGTAAACAAAATGATCAAATCTGCTGACAAACTGTTGCTTGGTTCTGAGCTTTGAACAGCAATTTGAATAAATGTCATTTTTAAAATGGGGTTTTTAGCAAAGGTCACAAGACCAGAAATGGTGACCAAATGACTCAACCGAATGACTGTTCAATATTTAGCACAGCGTCTGTTCCATAAATTGCCCATGAGTCACTGCCATCCCCACTCATATCCACATCTTCAACAAAAACGATCTGTCATAATTACATGGAGCGTACCAGGAGGCTTAACTCACACTCAGTCATTATCTGAATTCATTAGTGATTTTGTGTTGTGCTACTGTTCAAAAGTTTGGGGTCATGAGCTTTTTTAAAATGTTTTTGAAAGAAGTGAATCAGGTTTACATTTAGCCCAATCCCAATTCTACCCCATTAGACTTTCACCCCTCGTTTTGCGTGTTCATGTGAATGAATTCATTTTCTCTTTAGCTTGAAGCCGTAGGGCTAAGGGGAAGGGCTAGATAGCCCTTTTACAGGACCACACTTTAAGGGTCACGAAACACCAAAACACATTTTTGAGCTATTGACAGTCATATATGTGTCCCACGCTGCTATAAACACTATTAGGACACATATATTTAGCTAAAGAGTGAAAATTGGTTGTTTTTGCGTTATTTCGAGCAAATTTGTTCTTCCAGTTTGAAACACATTTTTGAAGCTGCGTCACGCCGATGAGATCCATGCGTGTATTCCAGTGTGGAGAGTGGACGTCTGTACTGGCCAGTGCATTGTGACATCTCTGAGTGTGCGGCATTAATTCATGAGAAAGACTTGGTTCAAACCAATCAGCGCGTTCTGACTTGGTTCAAACCAAACCAATCAGCGCGCTCTATTGTGTACGCGGCGCAGCTTCATTAATATGCAAGATCGCTTCCAGGATTGTTTGTACCTGTTGCAGTGTCCAGACGGCAGAGACGCCACGTCGTGCTTCCAAAGCAAGTAAAAGAAGAATTGTTTGGAGACACAGGTCGCCAGTGTTGTGTTTATGTGCTGCTACGAAGATTTTGTTTACGTTTCCTGCTATGAGAGCGCAGCTGGACTCCCACGCGCGCAGCAGAAATGCGTCTGTAAGAAACTTAAAAAAAAAAAAAAAAAAAAAATCTCACTCGAGAGCTTTCCACATCTGGAAATGGTGAAATCGGGATTTGCCGCTCGTCTCCTTTTAAAACACACGCCGCTACAGATATTGTAAGCAATCAGTGCTCTTTGTTTGTTTAGTCAGATGCAAAGTTAGTTCGTATCTTCAGCAGGACTCTTTCAGTGTTTAAAGACAGACCTTAGTTTAAATGATTAGAACTGTTACTGAGTTTACAGCACGTTACTCTACTTTTGCTACGGTTACGCCATCCGTCCACACTACGCCAGAATTTTTCGAGCCCCGAAAACGGAGTGTTTTGGAAATGCTGGAGAGGCTGTTTTCATTCTAAAACGCTGCTGCTCCGTCTCAGTGTGAATGGGGGAAAACGGACGCATCTGAAAACGGAGGCGTGGCTCCAGAGATTTGCTGCTTGATTGGGGCTTTCGGTCATTGCGTATCCTTCCCTTATTCGTCAAGCCCCTATCACATGACTATAATGCCACTGGAAGACAGCAGACCAGCCTTCACTGTAAACAACAACATGAACACAGAAATGGGAGCGTTGTAGGCGCCATTGTGAAGTTAAACTAGCCTTTTTTTACCACAACAGCTGCTTATATTTGTAAGAGGCAAGCTATTGTTGGAGCACTCGCGTTTTAATCGACGGAAGCCTTATTTAGAATGTCGAGCGAGACACGTGTTTCCTGTTTATACTTGAACGCACATGCCCAGAGTGCGCGAATGGTCACGTGATGTACGTTTCTGGTGGAGTAGTGTGTACAGACATGTGTTCAGAAACGCTAGTGTGGACGCGGATCGTTTCATGCTAAACGCCATTTTAAAACTAAAACACACCAGTGTACACGGGGCCTGAGACTATTGAACTAATGAAGACTTAAGTCTATTTAACTGGTTATATTTTAACTACATTACAACATCGATGCTGTAAAAGAAACCTTATGAAATTGAAAATAGTCGCATTAACCCTTCACCGGAAGTTTATCATTGGCTGAAAAACAGTAGCTGTGCATATAGTCTGTTGGAAGCACATCAACATACTGGAATAAACGTCTCAGCTACTTCTGCTTCACTCGCACTTTTAAAAAGAATCTTTTAATATGTCATCAGATTATTATTATTTAGTTTAAGATTTTTTTTATTCTGTTTTATCTTCACCAACATTTTAGTAACTGTTTTTCTGTAAATCATGGTTTAATGGATGGGATTTATCATTTTTTTGCTAGGAAAAAACTGAAGTAAATATAAAAATGGTTGCATCAGGATGTGTTTCACGTTTAAAAAGAACTACTGGCCTCAACCTTTTGAACAGCAGTGCATTTCTGTGACTCTAATACTTTTTCAAACTCTTTTTCAGCTGTTCCAGATCCATGGGTCCCGGATGTAGAACACAAAGAACTTTATTTTTCTAGATAAGCATTTTATCATGTGCTCACGATGCTGTTTTTATAGCCATACTTTTTTAGATCTGTTGACTTCAACAACGGGTATTAGCGGAAAACAAGACCTTCACAACCAGCAGCAAAAAAAATAAACAAATAAATTTAATAAAAGGCACCTAAGGTATTAGGAAAAGACACGGTTACCTAAAAAGTTAGCAACTTAGTACATGACCTGTTACCAAAGAGTGCAACCTAGTTACCTATGGGATGTTCAAGTTAAAATCATGCATTTAAACACTTTGGGATTGGTCAGAAATAGAATTTGTAATTAATAATATAAAGACTGTGTGGATATGAGACTGCATTTACTGTTTAGGTTTTGCACATTTACTGTGGTAGACGCAGGCCATGTCCTGTTCATCTAGCATCAGCTTTGGGGAAAGTGCCAGCGGCTAAAGGCTGGCAGACCACCAGCGGTCCACTTTACCCCATTTACAATCTGTGGCAGTTCATTTCGATAGTGGTTGGCGCCAGCTAGAAGGTCATGATTCATTGGAGGTCGCTGGGATTTAATAGGGCTTATGAACGTTTTGGTTGTGTTTGTGGATTTTGAATAGGTCCGGTTTACTTATAACTAGGGCCAGGCGGAATCTGCGGACATTTTTGGCTGTTTCTGCGGAGTATTTTGTTAAAATCTGCGGATTTATGCGGAATGATTTTAGGAGTTTTGTAACTAAAACCTTAATATATTAAATAAAAGTAATACCTTTTTAACATTTATTTAATGTTTACAATGCGAATCTAGTTAGATCCACTTTATTAGGTAAACAAAGCAAGTCTCTCATAAAAAATATCTACTAAAACACCGAAAATAGTACCTTACAAACTGTATTGTAAATAAATCACATGAATATTTTCATATTAGTCAATATTATTACTGAAATAAATTTGAAAACTGATTAAATTTACATTTACATCAGTAAATAAACAGAATCAATGATGGGCTAAAAAACTGCGGAATTCTGCACGCGCAGATCCTGTGTGGCCCTAGTTATAACTAACATGCTTATACTGTATAACTTATAGCGAACGTGCTTATACTGTCACTTGTATGGAAAGAGAAAGCTCAGCTAAAAATGAAGATTTAATCACCATTTACTCTCACTCTAATGGTTACAAAACTTTTTTTTTTCTGTTGGACACAAAAGAAGATATTTAGAAAAATGTTGGAAACCGAATTCCATCCAAAGGTGCTATTAGATTTATGTGCAAACCTGGGATAATGCATAAAACATCTGCAAATAAAGCACCGTTTCCATCCAATGAGTAAAAAAGAACAAAATCTTCACTTCCTGAAAAACTGGCACAAAATATCAAAGAGACAGGGAATTTTCTGTGATAGGAAAAAACACTGTAAATCTTATACACTGTAAACACTGTAAAGCAATACCACTCTTTGCAAGAGCAGATGCTCAAGACAGTTCTGGGAGGTAATAATAATAATAACAAACCACTTTGATGATGGACTTTGGGTAAGGCATTTTAGAATGACCAAAAACAAATTCTGATTTAAAGTGTGGTCTGTCCACTGGCATGTCCGTCAATGCAGTACAATTGCACCCATTTTTGACATCTTATGATTGAGAAAATCACATGAGTTAATTTTACTTTTGATCTAAATAGTTGGTCAATGTTTAAATCAGAGTTTCTGCCTTTTTTTCTTATCGGAATTTATTATTTTTATTATTCTGTTCAGTTGTGCGCATAAGTTGTTTTTAATGCCATTTCCATTATGCATTTGTGATATTCCAAAATGTGCATATCAATAAGTGGTTTGAAACATAGCTAGCAGCATCAATAGTATGAAAAAGTATTATGGCAGTCAATGGTTACCGGTTTCATTCTTCAAAATATCTTCTTTTGTGTAAAACAGAAGAAACTCAAAGGGGTTTGAAAAGTGTGTAGTGGGTAAATAAATGTTTATTTTTGCATGTACTATCCTTTCAAGGTTAGATTTCTTTTCATGAGAGCTCCATTCACACTACCAGTAGCTTTATTCTCTAGTGGGCATTCCCACCTTGAGGTTACTTTAGGTAATGTTTATGAATGATATTCACAGACAGCAAATCAGTTTTCTTGCAGCTGAAATAAATATGTGGTTTGAAAACACTAAGGCCCAATCCCAATTCTACCCCTTAGCCCTTCCCCTTCCCCTTAGTTTTGCGCGTTCACGTCAAGGGGTAGTGGTGTCCCAATTCACCTTAGCTTGAAGGCGTAGGGCTAAGGGCAACGAAGAACGAAGATTTTTCAGGACCACACTTAAAACGGAGGGGTAAGAAAATTTCCCAGAATGCACCTGCCACAACGGCAGGATAGCTGAACCCCGAAGTAAGGAGAAACACAAATTAATGTCTTTTTTGTCATTATTACGAACTTTTACCACAAACAAACATATATTTTAGTATATTCATAACCGCATTCGTGTTTTACTGTCATGCTTTTAAAAAAAACGCTAAATTTCGCGATCTATAATTCATAATCATAACACATGTACAGCCGTCCCAGAACATTCTGACATACGATGACACTGGAATACCCTGTCAGTAATGTCTAGTGATGTGAATGAGCTTTTTACAGTGTCTGCTAGAATGTTAATGTTGTTTTCGTGTGTTTACATAGATAAATATGGCCACTGTGTAAATACACAAGTATAGTTACGATCTTATTGCCACATTAGATCGTTATGATAACATAATATATGCCTGATTTCCTGAAGATAAACATCAAAAAATAACACAACTGGAATAACTACAGCAGTCGTGATCGTCTGATCTCGTATGAAGCAAGAGATCCCGATGACGTATGATGACGTGTGCAGGTGTTGAAGTGATGGCCCAATTC
>CAIGQQ010034701.1:427785-482630 GCA_903798035.1 Danio albolineatus
TTTTTTTTTTTTGAACATCAAGACAATGTTTTGAAGAAAGCTGTAAACATGTAACTATTCACTTCCATAATATTTGTTTTCCTACTATCAAAGTAAATGGTTACACGTTTTCAGCTTTCTTCAAAATATCTTCTTTAGTGTTCAACAGAAAACACTCTTCAAGGTTTGGAACCGCTTGAAGATAAGTAAATATTGAGTAATGTTTCATTTTTGGCTGAACTATGCCTTTAACATTGTAAATAGATCAAGGAATGACGACAGGATTGTTGTTTTGAGGACGTGATACTGCTATAATGTTGTACTCTTTAACTCGGATGTTTTTCTTTTCAAGGTGATGGCAAATGTGTGATCTGCGACTCTTATGTCAGGCCTTGCACGCTGGTTCGTATTTGCGATGAATGCAACTATGGCTCTTACCAAGGACGCTGCGTGATCTGTGGAGGTCCTGGAGTGTCCGATGCCTATTACTGCAAAGAGTGCACCATCCAGGAGAAAGACGTGAGTACATCTGCTCTACATTTGCCCAAATTAGTGTTTGACTGAACCGTATGAGAGGCGGGTGGAATACATTTTCCGTTTGTCAGTACTTTGAGAAAACATCAAACATCATTATGTGGTTTTAGGCCCCGTTTACACTGCCAGTTAAGTGTGGCCCAATTCCGATTTTTTGCTCATATTTGACACTAGGCATGGGCCGGTATAAGATTCTGACAGTGTGATAACCTTGGACAAAAATATCACGGTTTCACGGTATGACGGTATTGTGTTTACTGCTCTAAAATATGCTCTTTTTAAACGTCTGGGTGAAAAACGAAACCTTTTTCCCCTTTAAACACAATATATTTTTTTATTTTGAGAAACATTTAGAATATTTTAGCAGTAAACATGTCAGGCTAAATCATTCAAGTGAATCCTCGACTTCTGTGGTCTTCATTTGTTTCAAAAACACAGATGTCTTTACAATTTACACCTAAAAAACTAAAAAAAATGTAAACTCGACTTTTCCATACCGCGGTACACCTTGAAAACAGTTATCGTCCCATGCCTATTTAACACAGATTGGATCTGTTCTATGACCATGTAAACATGAAAAAAATGCATGCCTCCTTCATATGTAGAAATAAATCAGATAGAAATCGGATATGCGACTATCATGTAAACACGCAGATCAGATTTATTGTGGCATTCTGTTTTGTACCTCATCCAGGCGATCTCGGACCGATTGATTTGGCACGAATCCAAGCGCGATTGCGGGATTCACAAATGCTAGACGAACCACACTTACTGGGCAAACGAGACAGGTTGCCAAACAAACGTCTGTATTTGCACGCAATTGACAAACAGTGACAGCCAAATTTCACTTTAGTAACAAGGCAGCACTGGCCTGAGCGGGCCAGAAACCATTCAGTATACTGTCCCGAGTGTCTCGCACACTGGCCCCAGGCCATCGGGCAGTCCTTATTGTCGAGCCCTGATGTCCCAAAGCTTGAACGCTCGTCTTTTACACACTTAAAATGATGTACTTTTTTAAAATGATGTACATACCATTAGTCCTAAAAGTATGTATTCTTTTAAGTAAGCAAATTGGGATGCAGCTTATCTTTAATCCTTTCAGCCAAACTGTATCCTTAGCTGCTTCCCAAATGGCACACTATACCCTTATGCACTATGTAGCACTTACACACTCAACAGCATAGTATATGTATGTAGTGCTGTCCCAAATGGAGCATTAATGGCTTTTTTGCTAAGCGGAAGTTCAAACTGTTTAACTGATGACGTTTGACGGTTGCCAAATTAGTGAAATAAATGACCAAACTACCAACTAAATACCTGCCATGAGTATAACCACATTCACCATCAGGAGGCGCTATATTTTCACAGTTCAAAATAAACAAAGTTTCGTCCATTCCAAATATCCTGAGAATTGTGATCTTTGCGTCGACTAAACATGTTTTCTGCTAAATATGCTCCGCTTAACCATGATCATGCAGCTTGTGTTCTGAAGTGTCTTTTTCTTCGTCACACAGAGAGACGGCTGTCCTAAGATTGTGAATCTGGGAAGCTCAAAGACTGATCTTTTCTATGAGAGGAAAAAATATGGCTTCAAGAAGAGGTGAAGAAAGAAACGGAAGGATTTTGTTTGCCTCTGTAGCTTTTTTTGTGCAAGTTTTTTTTTTTCATTTTGTTATCAGACTTAACACAATAAAAGGATGTTTTTTAAATGTTGTTGTGATTTACTTCATGCATCATACACGACAAAAACGTTTTTAAAATGTCTGTAACCTTTTATAACTATAATTTTTATACACTAACTGCATCTGGCATGTAATTGAACATGATTTTGTAGCTTTTCTCTCTGCTGCCATCATAAGGTGGAAACAACATGATATTGTAAGAATGGCTATATCTCTCCATGATAATATTCATTCATTTGTCGGCTTAGAATCAGAATCAGAAAGAGTCCCTTTATTAATCCGGGGTCGCCACAGCGGAATGAACCGCCAACTTATCCAGCATATTTTTACGCAGCGGATGCCTTTCCAGACGCAACCCATCCCTGGGAAACATCCACACACACACATTCACACTCATACACTATATGGACAATTTAGCCTACCTATGCCACATGTCTTGTGGGGGAAACCGGAGCACCCGGAGGAAACCCACGCAACCACGGGGAGAACATGCAAACTCCACACAGAAATGCCAACTGACCCAGCCGGGGATCGAACCAGCGACCTTCTTGCTGAGGCGAACATGCTTACCACTAGGCCACCGTGGCGCCTCCATGATAATAAACCCTGAGAATTGTTATGGAATCCCACGAGACAAGACCACGAGAATGGTCAGGCACTAAAACAATGAACTGGCTAATCTGAGAAGAAGATCAGAAGACCAGCTGTTCAACTGTTCTATACAAATCATCCTGAGCTTATCTTCCTGACTGTATGTCCTTGATAATATCAGGGGGGAATGCAGGCCTTTCTCCCCAAGCCCCCTTCTTGACCTTTTTCCATCAGAGTAGATCATTTACATTTCACATAAAATGTTTAAGCTTTTAATAATGGTGTATCTTGTGGCTTTATATTCATGTTTGGTATCCTTTTACACGTCTGTGTGATTGGTAAAGTGGTCTATTTCACTGGTATTTGTTGATTTGGTTTTGACTTGATGAAATCTCTGCCAGATGCTCCCCCTCCAGAGATGATTAACACATCAATACACTAGGCAAGGGTCACTGTGACGCCCTGTTGGGTATATAAGGTAAAGATGTGGTATAGGCCAGTGGGATTCTGTAGCCAGAAGACCCCGTTGCAATGTAGAAGTTTCTGGGCTCTGTCTCAGAGCTTATATGTTGTAATGTCTTTCTACATGGTCAGGTATTAATCTTTAACTCTGTTGTTCAATCTGAATTGGCTTATCTTGTGTAATTATGTGAATTGGAATGAAAAATCTTTGCCTGACAAATAAATGTAAAATTCTTGTTTAAACTCTTAATATTTCCTGACAACCACTGACTTAATATCATATAATCTAGTGGCTGAATCGAACTTTCTTCATGTATCTTCCTAAACTCTGGAATAGCCTTCCTGATAATGTCCGAAGCTCAGACTCTCTCTCTCAGTTCAAAACTAGATTAAAGACCTATCTTTTTAGTAAAGCATACACTCAATACGTCACTTAGCTGTATGATGCATGAATGTGCTCCACGCATCTCATTTATATACACTATGAACTGCAGCTACGCTAATTATTTTCTTTGTTCTCTATCCCAACTGGGGATACTCATCCCCAGGCCCCCAAAGACTTTGCAGCGCCACGGATGTGATCCAAGACCCGTGACGAGACGATCCCAAGGCTCCTTAACCCTGGACCTCGCTGCATCCTGAGCAGCTGCTTGGCGGAGTAGCAAGCAAGAGACGGATTCCTGTGACCCTCCAAGGACAGACGAGACTCGAGTTCTCCAGCCTCCGGCGACTAGACTGCAGCTAGAGCTGCGCACCGATGGATTACTCTTCAGTGTTTGAACTCTAAGTAGTGAATATTAAACAACACTGAACTGAACTGAACTCAGCTTTATACTAGCTAATAATATACTAGCTAATAACTAAACTGACATTTTCAATTTACTATAACCTTCTATGTGAAGCTGCTTTGACACAATCCACATTGTAAAAGCGCTATACAAATAAAGGTGAATTGAATGTATGAGCATTCAAATTATAATAAATTGGAGTCCGATTAAATTCGGAGTTGGAAACGAATTAAAATACGTTTTCATAAGTAAATATATTTCTTTTCACATGTGCTAAAAGGCTTACATGCATTTACCTTCACCCATACTGTTAGCTCCGCCATTGGACTAATAGATGGAACCTTACAATATCGAACACATTTACTAATCCATTTTTAAAATCATCAATACATTAAATCATCAATATTAAATGTTGTAGTCGTTAATATTATCTAACAGAGCTAATGTTGACAAAAGTGTTATTAAGTAATGATAAATACCATGCTATTTGTTAATAAATCTTATTTAATTCATTAACTTGACTAATCGAGACCAGAATTGGGTCCTACTTTATATTAGGTGGCCTTAACTAGTGTGTACTTACACTGAAATGAATCATTTGCTACAATGTACTTATTGTGTAAATACGTTTTAACATTGTACCATTGTGATTAAATACCTGCATGTATTTACATATGTAAATATTTTCTGTAATTACACTGTTGACAATCCCCTATACCATGCGTGCTCAACCCTGCTCCTGGAGATCGACCTTCCTGCTGAGTTCAGCTCCTACCCCGATCAAACACACCTGAATCAATTAATCAGGGCCTGAACAGCACTGGATAATTACAGACAGGTGCGTTTGATTGGGTTGGGTTGGTCTCCCCTGCCCTATACCTTAACCCAAACTTAAACCTACCCATACCACCAAACCTCTCCTGTAGGGATGAAAATTATCTTATGCATTTGTTTATATGGCAGAACATTTTTCACCAAAGAAGGCTCACACAAATTCCAAATGCAGACACTGATGAGATCAGGGCCTGCTGTGTGGACTGTGGGGGTTTTATGATATAGTCACATGTTGATTGGTCAGTTTGAATGTCCCGGTATTTGGGCTTTGGTCACATGGTTAAGAAAGATACAAAATAGGTGGTAAACTTTGCTCTGTCTCTTTTCTTGCTCTGCGCTTCAATTATTATTACTCTGCGCTGCGGGTACAATTATATGTCTTTATCGTTTCATGTTTTATTATTTTATACAGTTATTTGCAACTAATTCAGTTATAACCATAGAGAATTATTGTCGTTAAATCATCTCATTTTCAAGTATTTGTCAAGTACTTTTGATTTAACATCAACATTTAAAAGCTCCATATTGCAATACAATATAATCACACAATAGCGACGCTCTCCCACATTTTAAGCTATTAATACTGCCCTTATTTCCGCTTTTGGTATAAGATTGCAGAAGGATGGTTTGACTAGAATGTACAGTTTTTTAACCATCATACTGATAACTTTTTAGTCATTCAGCAGAACTACAGTTCGAACCGCTGTAGTTAAAAGACCATACCTTACACTCCCTAACCCTACCCATAACACTCCTCAAGAGCACCAGAAATGTTCTGCAATACACTATGAGCACGGGGAGTACATTGTATGTGTTTCTTGATGCAAGTAAAGAGGGTGTTTTCACACCTACAGTCAGGAAAGTGGGTGTGTCCAGCTCTGTTTAGGTGGGAGTGTCAGGGGAGGGAAAGAGGGAAGGTTTTGCATTAAAATGGGAGTTTCCATTTGGGCACGCGCTGATGTTCAAACAGGCAAAACAAACAGACGCAGGGGGAGAAAGACAGTGACTGTTTACATGGACATCAGTCATCCAATTATTTGTCAAATTATTAATTTGTCGACTTTAACGGCAGTTTGGCACTTATACTTTTATCCAGGAACATTTCCTGCATGTCTCCCGTGACAAACCAGATGTGAGAAACTGCTAAGAGAGCGATTTTAATGGAGCGTTTAATACTGTGCGGCGTAAGGGAGAAATAAAAAACCCTCCGCAATTCTCGGCAACTCAGATGCACTCGGTAGGTAGCGTCAGAAAGCCATGTGTGTAAACACTATCATGACACAAAATGCAGTGAAAATTCTACACGAAAGTAGAGTAACGTGCTGTAAACTCAGTAACGTGGCGTCTCTTTGCTGTCTGGACACTGTAAAAGGTACAAACAATCCTGGAAGCGATCATGCATGTTAATGAAGCTGCGCCGCGTACACAATAGAGCGCACTGATTGGTTTGATTCAAGTCTTTCTCATGAATTAATGCCGCACACTCAGAGACGTCACGATGCACTCGCAGGAACAGACGTCCACTCTCCACGCTGAAATACAAGCATGGATCTCATCGGCGTGACGCAGCTTCAAAAAATCGTTTCAAACCGGAAGAAGGAATTTGCTCGAAATAACGCAAAAACAACCAATTTTCACTCTTTAGCGAAATATATGTGTCCTAATTGTGTTTATAGCAGCGTGGGACACATATATGACTGTCAATAGCTCAAAAATGTGTTTTGGGGTTTCATGACCCTTTAAGGCCACCTAATATAAAGTGGGACCCAAAATTATGTTAAAACTACAGTATTTATTACCCTTTTCACATTGGAGGAAGAAAGACTAATGTTGATTTACAATCATATTCATAAGGATTTATACTTGAGTTTATGTAAAGCAGATTCGGTACGTATTTATATTTATATAAATATTTTTATTTATATTTATATATGTATATATGTGTGTGTGTGTGTATTTTCTACTAGTTCTTAACCCTCTGCAAGGTTTATTTTAAGATTGTGGCTTTGCAATACATAGACATGTTCATTTTTATTTTGGCCATGTAAAAAAAGTTTTAGTCATTTTGAAAAACCTGTATAAGTTTACAGTTTGCCAAAATACCATTTGAAAGTTGCGACTAATCTCGACTGAGATGTGATGGATGCTGATCAAAGTGTAGACTGAAATGCCACATGAATGATAGCACTCTCTGTTAGACTAGAGTTTGTTTGGGTGGACTGCTGTGTATCTTATTAAGCCACTCCCCTTTAAAAGCTCCTCCTTCCCTTATGCAACTTTTTTTTTGGCATCTGTCTGCGTTACACAACACTGCTCCCCTGTCTGAAATTTGAGATTTACTCTCAATCCATGCGATTTACACACAATGTTTAAAAAGCCCACCAGTAAAACAAATCAGAGGTTTTTTTAATAATATGTACAACATGAAACAGCCAAGACATTCAAACAACATTTACAAGACAATACAAAAAGAAAAGCCTTTCTTCCAAAACGAACAATTAGAAAAGGACTTTTTGTACAGGAACAAAAATATTACATATTCAACCACGATTCATATCAGAGAAAGTCACTGTTCCTTTCAGAACAGCCTGCATTTGTTTGCTTTCTCATCTTTCACTTAGAAAGGAAGCTCGAGGAGAAACGTCAAACTGAAGGTGCGCTTTTAAAGAGTTTCTGCAGACCGCAAATATGCACAGCTTAAAACCTGATTTAAGAGGAGTCATTCTGTTCTAGCTACAAAAACTAATCTTCAGGTCAGGCTCACATTACACCAACTGCCATTCTGCAAAAAACACGACAAAAATAAGGACAAACAAGCCTCGCATTAAGGACTGTGACATTTAACTTGCAGCTGAACTTCTACTAATACACAGAGCAAAAGACTTTTAGTAAATCTTAGGAACTGACCTTTTATCTTCTTTCCCTGATGATATAAAAGGACAGAGACTAAATATGTGCCTAAAATGAAAAAGCAGGGAGGTTTGAGTTTGGTTTCAACACACTGGTGCTTTTATAGAGTCACGTGTAGGCATGGGCCGGTATACGAT
Organism: Danio albolineatus; assembly: GCA_903798035.1. Taxonomy (NCBI): domain Eukaryota; kingdom Metazoa; phylum Chordata; class Actinopteri; order Cypriniformes; family Danionidae; genus Danio; species Danio albolineatus. The sequence goes on from CAIGQQ010034701.1 coordinate 435,703, forward strand.
TCTGACGGTATGATAACCTTGGGTAAAAATATCACGGTTTCTCTGTATGACGGTGTTGTGTTTACTGCTCTAAAATATATTCTTTTTAAATGTCTGGCTAAAAAACAAAACCTTTTCCCCCTTTGAACACAATATATTTTATTTTGAGAAACATTTGAAGTATTTTAGAGCAGTAAACATATCAGGCTAAATCATTCAAGTGAATCATTGACTTCTGCTGTCGTCATTAGTCTCAAAAACACAGATGTCTTTATAATTTACATCTAAAAAAACTACAAAAAAAGTCAATTTAAAACTCTTACTCATACCTTAGGAACGGTATAGCAGAAAATTTTGGCGGTATGAAAACCTTGAACTTTTCCATACCGCGGTATAGCTTGAAAACAGTTATTGTCCCATGCCTAGTCACGCTGCAGAAAGACACTTATGGATCCTTACCACTGCAAAACCACGTTTTGTTAAATATTTGAGTTATCTGAAAAAATATATCATATGATACATATGAAAAAGAAAACTTTTACATAAGCACTTCATTTCATTTGCCCTAAATACAGATACAAGACCAGGTCACGTGTACAGCGTGTTATTTCTGTACATAAACTGACCTCTGTGTGTCCCAGAAAGGGCGAACTACCATCCTGAAGTAAACAAAGTATGGTCTTAAAACATGTACAGACTTGCTTTGACAGACTCCATCTGAAGATTTCTGTTTACGTCAAGTTGAAGACAGACAAAACCTTTTTTTTTTTACACAGACATATTTACATTTCTTTCTAACAGTTTTTTTAGGTTCATCTGTAATTCTTTAATGCACTCCAAACTCAAACAGTTCACAATTGTACATACAGGGAGTGCAGAATTATTAGGCAAATGAGTATTTTGACCACATCATCCTCTTTATGCATGTTGTCTTACTCCAAGCTGTATAGACTCGAAAGCCTACTACCAATGAAGCATATTAGGTGATGTGCATCTCTGTAATGAGAAGGGGTGTGGTGTAATGACATCAACACCCTATATCAGGTGTGCATAATTATTACGCAACTTCCTTTCCTTTGGCAAAATGGGTCAAAAGAAGGACTTGACAGGCTCTGAAAAGTCAAAAATAGTGAGATATCTTGCAGAGGGATGCAGCACTCTTAAAACTGCCAAGCTTCTGAAGCGTGATCATCGAACAATCAAAAACGACTGCCACTGAACAAGACACACAAGCTGAACCGTCAAGACTGGGCCAAGAAATATCTTAAGACTGATTTTTCTAAGGTTTTATGGACTGATGAAATGAGAGTGAGTCTTGATGGGCCAGATGGATGGGCCCGTGGCTGGATCGGTAAAGGGCAGAGAGCTCCATCCGACTCAGACGCCAGCAAGGTGGAGGTGGAGTACTGGTTTGGGCTGGTATCATCAAAGATGAGCTTGTGGGGCCTTTTCGGGTTGAGGATGGAGTCAAGCTCAACTCCCAGTCCTACTGCCTGTTTCTGGAAGACACCATCTTCAAGCAGTGGTACAGGAAGAAGTCTGCATCCTTCAAGAAAAACATGATTTTCATGCAGGACAATGCTCCATCACACACGTCCAAGTACTCCACAGCGTGGCTGGCAAGAAAGGGTCTAAAAGAAGAAAAACTAATGACATGGCCTCCTTGTTCACCTGATCTGAACCCCATAGAGAACCTGTGGTCCATCATCAAATGTGAGATTTACAAGGGGGGAAAACAGTACACCTCTCTGAACAGTGTCTGGGAGGCTGTGGTTGCTGCTGCACGCAACGTTGATGGTAAACAGATCAAAACACTGACAGAATCAATGGATGGCAGGCTTTTGAGTGTCTTTGCAAAGAAAGGTGGCTATATTGGTCACTGATTTGTTTTTGTTTTTGAATGTCAGAAATGTATATTTGTGAATGTTGAGATGTTATATTGGTTTCACTGGTGAAAATAAATAATTGAAATGGGTATATATTTGTTTTTTGTTAAGTTGCCTAATAATTATGAATAGTAATAGTCACACACACAGATATCCTGCTAAAACTAAAAACTTCTTCCACAAATATTCAGCTTTGATATTAAAGAGTTTTATGGGTTCATTGAGAACATGGTTGTTGTTCATTAATAAAATTAATCCTCAAAAATACAACTTGCCTAATAATTCTGCACTCCCTGTAAGAAAGTACACTGAAACCAATGAAATCATCGTTTATAAATGCAGACTGCTGACTGTTGACATTATTCCCTAAAACTACTTTGATACCATAAAACTTGTAAACAAGATCAGATGGGGAAGACCATTTTTTTCTATATTGGTGTAAAGCGCTTAAAAGCTCAGATGAATATGTTGGGTATGCCTTTGCATTAAAACGAAAGAAAAAGAGTTGTTGACCAGGTTACTAAGCACCTGAACGTCGCTTAGCTCTACAGTCTGAACCGTTCACCTGCTTCTATCCTGTCTTCTCCTCTTCGTTCTGAACTATTATTCATTTATTGCCTTTCAACAATGCAAATGAATCAATAATTGCTCAGTGGTCTTCTTCCGGTCCACTTGAAAAAGAAGAGAAAGCAAAAGTTGTTAATCACGTACTTTAGTAGCAGTGTAGTGCCTCATTTATCACAGGCAGTGTGTTTTTAATATACAAATGCTCCGTGTGCGCAATTGTCCCTTACAGCAGTCCGTATTTGGCTTCATATCGTGCCACTGTGTTCTTGCAGCGCCCAAAGTCCTTGCGCAACTCTGCCACTTCCTGTCTGAGCGCTGAGTTTTCTCTCTCCAGAAACGCCGCTCGTACTGTGATCTGATTCTCTTTCAGACGCCTGGCATCCCGTGAACGTTTGGCTGCAACATTGTTCTTCTTCCTCCGCTGCCAGTATTTCTCATCCTAAAATAGTGCATGAACATTAAAATGAGTATTTGGAAAGCTTTCTTTGTGCTCAAAATGGCACGGTGTTGTTCTAATTGATCCTTTTAACCTGCATGCTTTTCTATCTTTTCAAGTGATCAGCATGGAACTGGAATTTAACATCTCGTGACTTTGCGTTTAGGGTGTAGCTGTGTAATTAGGTTCTGGGCCTGAGGCACAAATGCTGGTTTGGCTTAATTCCTTGGCCTTCGTCAAGTATTTAGCACACTGTTAAGGTAGTACTTAGAGCAGTGCAATTTTGATTCATCCAGACACCATTTTATTTGCATATATAACTTTTATCATGGTTTGCTTTTCAGTTTTATGGGAAAAATTTATGTTAACTTAATAAAATGTTAAGTGTTAAAAAAGACACTTTTGCACAAAATATTTAATTTTATTAGGAACATTTTTTTATTTTTTATTTTTTTTGGGGGGGGGTTTCAGCTTTATTAGAAAGGACCGTAGAGAAAATTGACAGGAAAGCATGGGGAGCAGAGAGAGGGGTAGGATCGGCATAGGACTGCGAGGTGGAATCAAACTCGGGTCGCCGTGAGCATCGGAGTGCATGTGACGACACACTAACCACTACACCACTGGCGCCGACTGGGGTTTTCACTTTTGATTAACCTAAACGACCCTTTTTAAATCTTTTTTTATTTCAGGGAGTTGGAACTAAATTTCTAAGAAGTAAAATGAACAAAAACAAGCTTTGGTTCAATTTACTTTATTGACCCTAAAAAAAAAAACGTTCATTTAGTTTAAAAACATCAAATCTAAACTAAGATTAAATCAAAATTAAATCTTAACTAAAAATAATAAAAATACACACTACCGGTCAAAGTTTGGGGTCAGTTTTTTAATTTTTTTTCTTCATTTTTTAAAAGAAAATTTTTCTGTTCATCAAGGCGGCATTTATTATATGTAAAAATATTGTTAAAGATTTATTAACATTTTAAATAACTGCTTTCTTATTGTATGTAGTTTCAAATGAAATCAGTACTCCAGCCATTATTGCTTTTTATTACTATTACCATTAATAATAATAATAATAATATTATTCATTCATTCATTTTCTCTTCGGCTTAGTCCCTTTATTAATCCGGGGTCGCCACAGCGGAATGAACCGCCAACTTATCCAGCATTTGTTTTACGCAGCGGATGCCCTTCCAGCCACAACCCATCCCTGGGAAATATAATAATATTATTAATAATGATAATTAATATTAGAGTGATTTCTGAAGGATCATGTGACTCTAAAGACTGCAGTAATGAAGCTGAAAATTCAACTTTAAAATCACTGGAATAAATAATTACATTAAATGATAAACTACTTTTGAACAGTTGTTGTATAGTGCAAGAACATTTCACAATTTTTACTGTATTTTGATGAAATACATGGAGCTTTGGTGAGCAGGAAAAGCTTATTTTAAAACATTTAAAAATCCTAATGACCCCAAACTTTTGACTGGTAGTGTGTAAATAGGAATGTAAAAAGGGAAAACTAATTACAAAAATACCATGAAATGAATAAAACTTGGCGCCACGGTGGCGTAGTGAGTAGCACGTTCGCCTCACAGCAAGAAGGTTGCTGGTTCAAGCCCCGGCTGGGTCAGTTGGCATTTCTGTGTGGAGTTTGCATGTTCTCCCCGTGGTTGCGTGGGTTTCCTCCGGGTGCTCCGGTTTCCCCCACAAGTCCAAAGACATGCGGTACAGGTGAATTGGGTAAGCTAAATTGTCCGTAGTGTATGAGTGTGAATGTGTGTGTATGGAAGTTTCCCAGAGATGGGTTGCGGCTGGAAGGGCATCCGCTGCGTAAAAAATATGCTGGATAAGTTGGCGGTTCATTCCGCTGTGGTGACCCCGGATTAATAAAGGGACTAAGCCGACAAGAAAATAAATGAATGAATGAATAAAACTTTAAAATTACGAGTTTTTTTTTTCTTTTCAAGAGTTCACACTTAGCTGATTATTGATCATAAAGCATATTTGGCATGCTGTCCCGAGAGAGAGCCCTGAGCTCAGAATATCCTTGAGCCCGGGGCTCCCTCCCGTTTAAAGGGTGAGAGGAGAGTTTGAGCTCAGTTAAGTCTCGAGAACTCCCCCCGCTTGTGAACGTGCTGAGATATATCTTAACAAGGGTTGCTTTAAGATGCTATTTAAAAGTAGTCAATTTACTCATGTAGTATGATTTTTGGACGGTGGGAGGAAACCGAAGAACCCTGGGAAAACCCACGTGAACACGGGGAGAACATGTAAACTCCACACAGAAACGCCGACAGGCTCGGGGAGAGGCTGAACCAGCGGTGTTCTTGCTGTGAGGCAACAGTGCTAACCACTGAGGCCACCGTGCCGCCCTTTAGGAGAAGGGGAGGAGTTGGGGTGGAAGGGGGAATCTTCAAGACGAAGATGACCGGAGTAGAAAGCTCTGGTAATTTACAGTATGTCAGAATTCGTCTGATTGGTGCAATATGCAGAGCTGATGTGGTACCAGCTGTGTTCAATCATAAGCACGTGATCCTCTCGAAATTAGTTTATAAATAAACCCCACTTCAGGGAACAAAAGTTCCTCATAGTTTAAACCCTGCTTTAGGGGGTGACTGTGTATTTACCTTCTGATCCTCAGGCACAAACACTTTCTTCGCTTTCTTGATCATAGGCTGCGGCTTCAGCTCCTCCTCAGAGAAGCGATGTTTGCGGGGATCGAACAGTTCGCCTCCAGGAATGCTGGAGAGCACAAGGTCTGTGGGATCCGGCTCGAAGTTCACGTCTACCTCGATTTCATCTGGATTAATGGGATCTGGCGTCATCCGGTTCTCTTCTGTGGAGAAAAGCGAATTAAGAAATGCCAACAATGAAATTACATTCACTAGCACAGTTTTATTACTTCCAGACACATCTTGCCACTTTGATTAAGTATCTCTAAATGTCACCATCTCTACTCTTAAGTCTTACTCTCAGATCTTCACGATAAACAGATTAACCTTGTAATTGATTCTTACTCGGGTTGTGACAGAAAGCACAAAGTGTTCTGGTCTTGCTGACCTGATTTGTTGTCTGCAGAGCTTGAGCTGGATGTGGTAATTGTGACCACTTCCTCTTCACATGGATCCAGTGCCATGACTGGCAATAGAGTGACGGCTGGGGCTGTTTCAACTGCAGAGGTTGTGGATGGTTCCTCAGCCGTCAGCTGTATGTTTTCCTTCTCAACGCTCTTTTCCTGAGCCTCGTTCTCTGCTGCAGGAATGCCGTTCTCCATTAGAAACTCCTCCAGATCCATGTACTCCAGGTGGAAGGTGTCGCCATCATAGGGAATGGTCTTTTCCCAGATGGCTGGCGTTAAGGCGGCTGAAGGCCCCATTTCAGTGACCCCTCCAGACTCCACACTCTCAAACAGCTTCTCTTTATCATTTTCTGAAATATAAAAGAATCAAATACTAAATCATAATAATATGTATGGTGTTTTACATCAGACAAACTGCTACTAGCCAAACACATTTGGTGTCTCAAGGTTATTCCATCTTAACACCACATTTAAAAGGTTAGTTCATCCAAAAATTCTGTCATCATTTACTCATCACGTACTTGTTTAGTTTTGTCGTTCTGTTGAACACAGAAGGTGATATTTTGAAGAATGTTGGGGGAAAAACACCCTGAACTTTCATAGCATTTTATTTTATTTGAATGGCTGCTTTTTCAGACACTCTTCTGAATATGTTGTTTTGTGTTTTCAACAGAAGAAACAATTTCATTAAAGTTTAGAACAACTAAAATGAGCAAGTCCAGAATCTAATACCTTAATACCACAGGTGACTAATCCTCAAAGATAACCAAACTGAAAACAGTTTAATTAACTTCAACAGCACTGTGTTGTTGAAGCATTAAAGAACATAACTAGCAGTTCTCATATGCTATCATCCCGTGTTATACAGAATATTTTCTTTTTATGACTGGATTCTGTGACCATGTCCATGTTTTGCTTCACAGAAGTCATTGACTCAACAGATGGTTCTCATTTTTCATCTGTACTCTCAAATTTCTCATACCATCCTTTCAAAATGTAGCTTAAGGGAAGTAGAGTGAGATTTATCTGTACGATCAATCATGTTCCTCTATTGTCACGCAAGTTTCGCATCAGTTTGGGGAGCACTACGATGCATGCAAGAAACAGGGTAAGGTATTGTGCTTTCATAATTATAATAATTATCCATATTTTCCAGTACCAGCATACCACAGAATTCTAGTGTGAAACAAAAGCTTGTTGATGACCCAGGATGCCATTTTCCCAGGTTATCTGGGAACTGTCATAATTTACAGTAACAAATCTTGAAATGATTAAGTTCAGCTAACTTACTTGATAGACATTGTTGTATATCTGAAAAAAAAACATATTCCATCTAGTGACTGTATAGATGTACTAAGGGAAGCAGAACCAGAAAGCCCAAAGAACCGAATAAAAAAAAAATTAAAAGCAGTTTGTTTTTATTTCAAATGCTCCTCGTAGGTTTGCTGTAGATATGTCGGAGCATGCAAAACGAGTATCACCTTTATAATATTGACATGTTTATTATTGCAAAAGACGAATCGTTACCTTACTGAATAAGCTAACGTAACTCATTGAAAAGATCGAGGGCTCAAAGAATCACTCGTTCAGAGGCGGGCATCTCTAGTTCCATCCAGCAACCGTGACATATTGAGTGCCACGAACCAAGTTATAAATAACGCAAATAAACATGTTCTGTATTTACATAACGTCTGTCGGTATATCACCATACAGGTCGACATTCAGCATTGCAGAGAGCAACGCCTGCAAACTGCGCAGAGCCACGAGCGCCTGACCGACTGACTGATGCTGCACTTACCGTCGTCGCCTTCCAGAAGATTCGGCGGAGGGGTTTCCATTATCTTCTTTAAAACTACTGGAAATGCAGCCGAAGTTTCACCACCTGCGTCCACCGTGATGGAAATAGGCTTCATGTCCATTTTTACCGACGCTTATTTGTGCAGCGCGTAACTTTAAAACCGACCTAAAATGCTTACGTTGGTTCAACCAGGAAAACGACTTTCTGTCTTCAGTACGTTGGGTACTCAAAAACACGCACTAAACTCACGATCACCTCGACGCGTCACACCTTTTCATTCACAGAATCTACTTGCCCGTGTTTGACCTGATTCGACTTTCAGTGCAGTGTTTTAATATTCACATTAACCACGCCTCTTTTTGTAGAAAAAGATACACTGTTTCCAGCGATCCTGATTGGTTGGTTTTGTTTTCATCTCATGAATAATTCAATAGACGCAACTACAAAGAAGCACGTCAGCGCGTGCGTGGCGAAGACTTTACAAATCGACTTTTCTTTGGTCTGTCAAAATCAACTTAACATACATTTTCAGCAGTGTATTAGAAAAACGTGTCACGAGACCTATCTTTATACATACTTTAACATTACACGCCTTCTACATCGCTGTAGTTTACAATACAACATGCTTCGTCACTGCTCATGCCTCGCGGGAGGACCGCCTGTTTATGCCTATAATGGGTTTTGGCACATGGCCCTGCACGTGCGCTCACAACACGTTTTTTGTGCACACAGCCAATCACCAAGCAGCAAAGATAATGCAAAAAATGTTGTACATATCTCATGTGTAAGATGAGGTTGTAAACACCTTGCCCTTGAGGTTATACTTGAGCACGGTCATAAATATTCTGCACACGACACATTCAATAATCAATCACAAATCAATATCTATTGATATATTTAATATTTGCACATTTGACATATTCGGATGTAGCATAGCTTTAAAAAGTATTTCAGTTTAAGGCCCAATTTGCAAGTTTGTCCTAACTCAATGACAAACTACGATAGTAATTACATACATACTACATACATTTAAATCAGAAGATTTCCCATTGCAGAATGCTCTTTACATTTAACAAATACTAAAACAGGCCAACCTACATTCTAACGTCCCCACACACTAGTTATATCGTAATTATATTATAATATTAATATATTACGTATTGAGTAAATTCCAATGCGCAATACAATGAATTAAAATGGTATTTTCAATAAAAACTGTATTTTTATGGCATATTTAATGCAACATTGGCTTAGCATAAAATTAATTGCAAAGATAAAACTTTCTAGCCATAGTTAACGTTAGTCCCGCCCCCAAAATAACAAAAAAATCTTAATACGCAATATATGCTATAGACATTATTGATTTATGAAGAGAGATAAAAACACAGTCAACATAAGTACTGCATTCTGCGCTACGCATCTGTAGAGTTTTCGTCCTACTTTCAGTGTTTGATCACATGCACTGCTTGACGCATGGCGTAGTATCATGAACAATCCTGCAGGATACCAGTTGCGTCCAGTCCGGACTGCTTTATAAACAGTGGAGATACGGATACACTGGGAGACTCCACGTTACCTGTATTCCCACTGTACGCATACAGTACTTTTAGCCAACACTGAAACTGAATTCTTACCGTTATCATCTATCGACGGGAGGGAGAAAGGGTGCTCGAGCAGAGCTTTGAATATTTCCGGAATTTCTGTAGACATCTCAGAACGGTTGCAGTTTTTCAACACCTGGAAATGAGCTGTGTGCTGGAGACGGTAAATCAGAACTAAACTGTCTCTCACATGAAGAGTAAATTGACTGACTGGTGAGAATTGTGAAAGTTTTTATCTTGGTCACAAGGTCTGCCCTATCTACGAAGTTACTTAACTAGTCCCGCCTCAAAGTGCTGCATTTCCATAGGGTTGGTCATTTTGACCAATGAACGTCGATTTATTGTACCTACAGCTTAATATTTAGTAAGGCGCGGTCGTTTATTGGTCATTCCAGCTGTACGTCCCCACTCTAACAGCCAATAGGAACGAAGACAAGTTATCTAAGGCTAAACAATCTGCGCAGTGTGTGTCAGTTATGAAAGTCATTGCACAAATTCAGTTTAAACGGTGATAAAATATCAGTTTCATTCACCGGAGTTGAAATACGAATTGGCAATTTTATAAATTGTACAACTTCCGAGCAGAAAAATAAACGATTGTCAACGGATTTGACTATAACGCATCTTTAAGCAATAATCATGGATTTTATTAACCAAGCATTAAGGTAAACAGTAGTAACTTGATAATTCTTTATAATAAGGTTACTTTCTTCAGTTATGAATCGACTACCGAGTTAATGCATTACTGCCCTGTAGATTATTTGATGTAAAATTTATTTGATGTAAAATTTTACTTGTATTGCGTGTCCATCACATCTGGACAAAATGGTCTCTTCACACGCTACTTTTTGCATTCTGTTTTGTAGTCTACTTGCTAGTAAATGAGCTAGAAATCAGTCAAACTATGGGTGCAGGATTTTGATGATCATCATGGGAGGAATAGCCTGTGCATAGCCTATCAGATGTCATCCAGGGATGGGCAGACTTTGTCCTGGAGGGATGGTGTCCTACAAAGTTTTGTTCCAACCATAATAAAAAAAATACTGCCTGTAGCTTTTTGATTTTCTTGAAGACACTGATTTAAATGTTCAGGTGCATTTGATTACTGGTGGAGCAAAACTCTGCAGGACACTGACCAAGACTGCATTTGCTAATCCCTTACCAACAGCCATCTACAGCAATAGTGTTTCCTAATGTTTTTAATGTATTTGATTGGCATAAAGGTGTTAGAAGGTTTAACCTGCTGCTATAAAATCAATCTAAAGTAGCTGACGCTGTTGCTGTATAGTTAATCTAACGTAAGCATAAAGTGAAAAAACTTGAAAGGCTGATAGCTTTTTATTTGCATGTTGATGCTTTTTTTTTTTACATAACTACTATTTTTGTCTTCTGTGGGTTATAGATCAAATATGGTCATTTTAATAGTTTAATAAAATTTATTTGACTATTGAAAATCATCAAGCAACCCATTACTGTCCTGCGACTCTCAGGGTGCTTTCACACTTGGTTCATTTGCCTGGACCGTACCCAAGTTCGATTGTCGCCCCTTGCCACCTGCTTGGTTGGTTTGTGTTCACACTGTCTTTTTTCCTTCTGAACCCCGGTACGCTTGCGTCATCAAGCCGATGTTTTGTGTACGTCTGTTGCCAGGCGACGGACACAAAAGCAAAGCGCCGGAATGGAAAGACGTCCGCACATCGCGGTTGTTTCGCTTTTACTGAACTTTTTGGTTTATAACATACAGAAAACGGCTCGCGTCTATCTGCCGCAAACATATTATACACGTTCAGAACATCACGCGATGTCCCAGCTGTTTTAGGAGGAGACAAGCATTATCTGAGCTCTGGCTCAGTCGCGCTTGTAAGCGCGTGATACTCAGACACACACACACACACACACACACATGCACACGCGCATACACACACACGAATGAACGTTATAAAAACTATAGTATGCTGTACTGTTGACGGTTCACTTCCGGCTTTTGGTACGTTTGCATTCATACTACAAGTGAACCGTACCAGAGTTCACATGAACCGTACCCCAGACCACCTCTTTCAGGCGGACTCGGGTACGGTTCACGGGTGCGCACCCGAGTTCAGAAGACGTGTTCACACTAAACGTACCGTACTATGACGTCAAACGAACCCGGGTGCGGACCAAAAGTGCTAGTGTGAAAGCACCCTCACTTTGGGAACCACTGTCCTAGTGGAAGGGTCCTCTTTCAACAGGATAAAGATAAAACAGTTTAAGGAACATTATAAAGAGTTTAAGGCATTGCCTTAGCCTTAAAATCCCCAGCTGTCAATCTAATTGAGCATCTGTGGAATGTGCTGGACCAACAATTCTTATCCACAGAAGCTCCAACTTGTAACTTGTATTTAGCACAAGATGCCTTTAGGGATTTTGTAACCTCCATGTCTCGGAGCCGATTTGGCTACACATAGAGGAATAAGAGCTGCACATTTAAATCTTTAATATAACTTTCTATAATTTGAACATTTATTTGGGCCCATTTAAATGTTTGCTGAAGCCTCCTATTGGGGAACATCTGTTCTAGGTCTTAGCTAGGTAATTCAATAAATCAATAAAATCACACATTTTTCTAAAACAGTCTATTTATTGTTAAACACGTTCATGAGATTTGGTCCACTGTGATCAATATTTGACTTCCAACCAGGGAGAAAAAGGAGAAACAAAACAAACAAATGTAAAAATACAGTACAAAAAGAGGCATTGTTGTTTTTCCTTTTCATTTTTGTCAAAACCCTGATTTTTTTTTATTTGAATTTTTTTACTGGTTATCTAAGGAGGTGAAAAATAAACCCATCCGAACAGAAATTCTCAACCGATATAATCCAACGTTGGCTAAATCCCACACTGAACATGAATCATGAACATGTTTGTTTTACACTCCTTCCAGAAAGAGTCAAACACAAATGCTATTTAAAATGGGCAATCATCCTTGGTTTCAAAGACCCGAGAGCCCAGAACATTCCAGTTCCGTGGTAAAAAATAAACTCAAATGGAAAATGATGATGGTGAGTAGATGACCAATACTGCCGCCTTCGGACGGTCAATGGCCAGCAGTACTAACCCTTTGATATGAATATGAATGATTGCAAACTACATCCCACCGTTTTTGAGCAACAGAGACTGTTAACAGAGCTTCTCGGCTCTCAGGTTGTGCTTGCTTTATCTTTACGGTCGCGCGCTCTACTTCAGGCTCTATCATGTCATCTCAGTTCGATGTTAAAATTTCAGACGAGTCGCGTGCAAACCAGTCTCTATTGTCAACCAGAGAACGTTAACGATACACTTCCCTCCCGTTACCTTAAACAAGTTGCCTAACAGCATATATATCATTATACCGAAAGAGTAGGATTATTCGTTAAGGTATTTATAATTGTATATAAATGTATAGTATAAGGCGCTATGCAGACGAACATAAACATCCACGTATGCTTTGTGTTCTGTCACAGAGCTGCGAGAATCCCATCAAAATCAAGACGCAGAGTGTATTTACTGTTGCTTGTGGTTTTGAGAGATTCATTTGAACTACAACCACTCTATAAACCCTCTCCAAAGAGATCCCAGGATTAAGAGAAAAGCAACAACTACGAGAACATCCCAAAAGCGTGACGCACTATGGGTTAAAGCGGTTTCATTTTCATTCAGCTTGGAAGAACGTGAACGGTAAACCGGCCTAGGATCTCAAATCGTCGATTCTGGACAGCTCACCAAGCATACGTGGACATAAATCACTGTTAAGTATTATATTCATACATGGATACATATATTTAAAGTGTTATACATAGCAATTAACATATACATATATCAATAGCATATAGGAAGATAGAAGTAGTCATAATGGCAATCATTATCATCACTGTCATCATCATAATAATAGCAGTAGTAATAATATGATCCCTCAGTAAAGCGTACTAGGTCACTCCAGAACGTCCCTTTCAAATCTCCGTATCATCAGACCCAAACCTACACCTCAATGTGTCATTTAAGCCCTGGAAATCAACGCGAGGAATGGATTGTATTTTCCACAACAAACCATCTCAGGGTGCTTCAATCCTATTTACGATCAGTTTGGGCTCATCTAGACCTTACAAAACCGACACGTCCGGAGTGACGCTTAAAAAAAAAAAGAAAAAGAAAAAAAAAGTCACTAACCATCTAATCAGCAATACATGTCATATAGCATAGCTCAATAACAAGAAGTTCTATGTAATCAATACAAGGTAAGGTTATACTTAATTAAGCTTAACTGCTAAGTTATCAATAATCATTAGTAGTATGCCAATATAGTAGATATAATCGTGTGTGTGTGTGTGTGCGTGTATTTATATTTATATATATTTATATATCATGTCCACTGAAAGTAAGGACAAGGCATACTAAGGGTAGCACTGCATGTCTTAATAGTATATTTGGAATAGAACTACGCATGGACAGGGCAAGTTTTGTTTGTAGCCTGTTTTCTTGCTAACGCATCTCCGTTCATGCTTCTAATATGAAATGAATCAAAGTTAAATATGGAAAAACTAACGAGGCCGCTGGCCTGCGATGAACTGCTGTGAGTCTCCTTGTAGCAAGCTTATGGGTTTTATAGATTACGCACTTCAAAATCTCAATCTAATAACGTTATAAACACGGTAGCACTTTCCAACTGTCGATCACTCAATCTAAGCAAAAAAACAAAAAAAAGTAGACAAATAATGTATACAGAGTGTTTCGATCCAAATTGACAACTTAAATGTGCATTCCAACCTCAGCTCTATCGAGCACTGCCAGCGCAAAGCAAAAAGAGTGAGGAAATGAGTGCGTGTCGGTGCAGGATCTGTAACTAGCATTATGCAAATATCTATGCAGGTGTTATGGTGGTTTTGCTTAGTTAATCCTTAAAGGGACAGTTCACCCAAAAATGAAAACGTCCTCGTTGTTTACTCAAGGGGTTCTAAACTTGTGATTTTGTTCTTCTGTTAAACACAATACAATAATATACTCTGAAGAACGTTTGGGGGGCACATTCTTCAGCATACCTTGTATTTAGTTTAACAGAAGTAAATCAAAAAGGTTTAGAACAAGTGGAGGATGACTAAAAGACAAGAAGTTTTTGCGGGGTAAACTATCCCTTTAACGGCCTTGGTGTCTCAAATACATTCCACATCTCAACCAATCTCAAATTTCTTCCAAATGGCCACTTTTGGCTGTACATTCAAACTCTTCTACCAATATGGCAGGAACACTGAGCTAAGCACCGCTTCAGAAATACATCAAAATCTGACGACACATGCATGACTGAGGCATGTGTGGCCTTCACAGCGGGTGCTTCAATTTGATACAGGGAGAACCAGTCTGTTTTGGGTTTGAGTTTGAAGAGCACTGTGGGAAAAGATTCAACTCAATTCAACTCCTCAGAATTGTAAAAACGGAAGAAACTGCCCTTCGTTGAGTTAGCTGTAAAAGTACCAGTGTGCATTCACAAACATGACACTTTGAGCCTGTGCCAAGTGTCATGTCGGTGAGTGCGCAAATGTGTTTGATAATAAGTGAAAAAAAGCATGTGGTGTGTGTGTGTGTGTGTGTGTGTGTGTGTATGTGGTAGCGATCAGTGTGTGTTAGTCCTAAAGTCAGACACTCTGCCCTAAAGGGCAATAGAGCCTGCTACTTCCCAGAGTGGCACTGAAAGAGTGGAGAAGGGCCTTAGAAGCTGACATCTGAACAGGAAGACTCATCCAGACCACACAATTTTGGATCAGGTCACAGGTCTCCTCCACCACCACCAGACATCCGTCGTCCAACCTGTCAGAAACAGCAGAGATCAACCTAACGATTAGACATATGCTGATATTCATTAATACAATATATTATAATTATAATGATCATGATAATAATGATAATGATCATGCATCACCTAATGCTTCAAACAGTGCACTTTAATGATATTTAGATCATTTATTAGTGGTTGTTCATGACAGCACCAAATGATGAAGTCCTAACTGGTGATTTATTTGCAGAATTTTTACATGAATCTGGAAGACGTCATTTAAAATTCTGAGACTATTTATTGGCCCTTGGTGGTTAACTCTGTGCAGTAAGGTTTAATTTGTTAACATTAGTTAAATGAACTAAACTCACAATTAAAACTACAGAAGCGTTAATTCATCTCAGGTGTTGTTCATTTCTAATAATGTATTAAAATAAAAAATATATAATAACTAATAATAATAACTAATAAAATTCAGGTGTATTTTTTCAAATTTACTTTAACATTCATTCATTAATTTTCCTTCAGCTTAGTCTGTTTCAGAGGTCGCCACACAGCAAACTATTCCAGCATATGTTTTACGCAGCGAATGCCCTTGCAGCTACAACCCATTACTAGGAAACATGTATACATACTGATAAACTACGGCCAATTTAGTTTATTCAATTCACCTATAGCACGTCTTTGGACATGTGAGGGGAAACTGGAGCACCCAGAGAAAACCCGCGTGAGCACGGTGAGAACATAGAAATGGCAACTGGCCCAGTCAGGACTCGAACCAGCGTGCACCTTTACTTTAACTTAATCCAAAAATAATTCATTAATAATAAATATTACTATAATATGGCCATTTCTTACTGTTGGTTTTAATGCACAGGGTTCCACTCTTTCATAAACAGCAGATTCAAGGACTTTCAGGTACCGTTACTTTCAAATCAAGCAACTTTATAATTCACACCAGCAACATTTTCAGTGCCATGAAATGCCTTACTGCGCTTAATATTTTACTAATACAATATTTACATTAAACGTCAGAATAATGATGGTTTGAATGTGACATTTTAAAAAAATGTGACAAAATAAAATTTGCTAACTCTTTTACTGATTTAAAACTGTTGATCGTCAAATGCCGCTTCTGAAATATTGATAAAATGTGCATTATTGTCAGCTAAATTTAACACTTTTAAATAGAGAATCTGTAGGTTTTTTTGTTCTGTTTTTGACAGCACCATTACAATAGTCGAAATAACACCAAAAGCAAATGTCATTTCCAATTTAATTGAAGCCCATTTAAGAACCCATGTTTGTTTTTAAGTACCTTCCAGGCCATGAATCTACATGTCTGAAATTCAAGTAGTCAAACGTGGAAACCCTGAATGCAGTAACTAACATTTACTAATGGTAATTTAGTGTATAGTGTTACCTGTTGTACTCTAATTCTTTTGCAATTTAATATTGGTTCAAAACATTTGAATAACACCACATATAAAAGCTTCTGGCAGATGCCTATTAATGATCACACAAACTAAACCGCTTCCTCTGCTGCCACCCACCATTGACTCAGAACAGTCAGTTGGCATGGCGATCTGTTTCTCCTCTGGGGGTGGAGTCATAAGGTTGCTGTCTGCACGCCGGTGTTGGTTGGTCAACGACAGCCACATCTCGTACATCTGCTGCATGTCTCTCACTGACAAAGCACAGAGAAATACACACCTCGTTTTAAAACACACAAATGTGCAATGGACACATCACTGGGTCACATTCACAACCCACCCCCCCCAAAAAAAATACTTCATCTAAGAGTCATTTAGCTGAATTAGCTGGATTCTTACAGCTGTTGTTTTTCATGTAGGTCCACACATCCCTCTCCTCCAAGCTGTGTGCGAAAGAACAGTTGCCAATATAGTGGCACTTCTTCTGTTTCATGACATGAACACACATCTGCAAGCACAAATAGATATTGCGGTGATTATGGGACAACAATGCATAGAGATTGTGTCGACGCTCAAACTTATTAATTAATCTGAAAGTTCAAATGAGAAACAAAAGTCCATCTGTCTGAATGTGTTTTCAGATCTTAGAATTCATTTTGTTCAGGATTTTCTATTTGGTTTGTTTTTCTTTAAGAAGGCATGTTGAAATGCTGTTATGCAAGATAAACGCACTCAGAATCAAACACTGCTGTTTTTTTGGAACATAATTGCTATTAGGCGATAATTGCTATAATTGATTTATGCCACATACTATACTATCTGTATTTTGCTTGTATATATTTATCGGCAATAATATATCGGTTATCGATATCGGCCCAAAAAAAAATCTATATCGGTGCATCCCTAGTACAAAGGGCGAATGTTAATAAAAAGGTCTCTGCAGACTGTTTTTATCAAATGTTATTACAAATAAATAACTTATTTTTACCAGAAAAGGCTGGCTATATTTACATACGGTTACCACACAACTGTATTTAAACCCCTTCTGAATGTGATTTTTGCATAATAGGTCCCCTTAAAATGTTTCCAACAATCTTTTATCTGTATAAACAGAAACATCAACATGACACAGAAGTTTGTTGTCATAGTATTTCTCTTCAATTAACCACAGGCATGACAAATGAATCTCATTTAAGCGCTATGATGTTTAACAGACACCTCTGCTCAGTGTCACCACTAAAACCTGCCTGTCTGAAGTACCAGACAGAACAGTTTGTCAAGATAATCAACACTGACTTACGTCATATTGTTGTGGGTAGGTACGTGAAAAAGGCAGCGGTCGCACCACCACCCACTTTTTCTTCTCAAACGATTTCACTAGCAACACCCTGCGCTCCTTTGTCCAACTGAAAGAAAAAGACAAATAAAAAAACCCTAAGAACTCTCATTAGAGACCTTTAGTCCGGTTATACACCATATTGAATTTAACACGGATGAAAACTATCCGTGAATCTGTTATGGATAGATTTAAAATTCTTTACAGCGTCAAATATTACATAAAGGCCGTATTCATTTTCAAAATCTAAAATACCTTTTTAAACTAAAGGTTTGTATGAGTAAGATGTTTCATTAGCTAAACAATCAGCACATTTTAAACCCACAATCCATCAAATGAACTGTAGTTTTGTGCCTTGTAATATTGCCAATGACAAAAATTCATTACGGTGGTATGCTATAATGTATTGACCTCAGAGAAGGATGCAGTTTACTGCGTCCAAAAATAGTCACATTACAACTCTTCCAGTAAACATAAGCATGTTCATTTTTAATGAGCACGTGCACACTGGTGGTAAGATGACGCCTGCTTAAATACTGGAACCCGACCTGTGCCTGGCTTTGGCAGTGCAGTATTTCAGTGACTTGTCTGGCTCGTTGACCTGGCCCTCCCTCCAACACTGCCCACACACAAACTTCATCTTCAGATTCAGGCCACGTCCCCGACCACATCCCACCAGTCCTCCACCTCCTCCTGTGCTTCCGCCGCTGATGCCGTCTCCTCCTCCAACCACACCACCCGAGACCACAGAACTACCACTGATGCCACCGCTGCTGCTCCCACTAGGCTGATGATGAGGTCCAGGCATAGGCTAAAGACAAACAAAGAACATTTTTAAATAAATAATCATACTTCTATAATTCTATAATTTTATACAGCAAATAACTTAAATCTACTGCATAAAAAAAATACCTACATTATGCATTCAAAATCTGTGAATTTTCAGATTATGGTCCTTTTGCACTATGAATGTTTTGAATGTTATCTTGATTTTAACATGGTATTACTGCATTTACTTCATCTGAATTTTTTTTTTTTCAAATTACATGTAAACTTACTTAAAACAACTGATGCTGTCCATAAACACAGATAGACAGACAAGTAGACACAGACCAACCGAGAGATTTAATAATTTTATTTACCTATTTCTTAACTGTGGAGGAGTCAGAAAGGTGTTGAATATTGTATCAATAAAAATTTATTTTAAAATATTTTGAAGTTTTTTTTTGTTCTTTCTCTGTAATATGGAAATCCATATGTGTAAGTGTAAAGTTAAAATGGTAAAAAAGAAAAGTGGTGCAATGGTTTGGCAAAAGATGCACACATACAACTCAGTCCCAAAAGTTTGTTAGATGTGGGACAATTTACACTGATACAACTTCAAAAGATAATAGTTTAATTTGAATGCTTATAAAGCTTTAAAAAAAAGATTGATTGATTTTGAACTGATTGATAGGTTGATTTTATTTAAACATGTATTTTGATGGCATTAATGCATTTGCAAAATATTTTAGTTCCCTTACTAAAAACAATTAAAATGTATCACTTTAGGACTTGAACGCATCATGAGGGTTAAATAAAAGGAGTTAATTTTAGCGAAGATGAGCATTTGTGAGACAGTAGTGTTACTGTTTCTCTCACCTTTTGTCTCTGCGCATTCTGTTCCAACCTGTGCCAGTGTCTCTTCGACTCCTGCACCATCTCCTCATGGGTAATACCTGAGTCAGGTACACAAGCACAATCTAAATCTCATGAAGTGGTTTACTTCTAGGAGTTTCAATCCTTTCAATCATCTGTCAAAGACCAAAGTACAGAGCAAAGACGGCAACAAGATTCTCTACACAAAGTCAGAACATTTGTTGATGTTTTAAAGGGTCACGAAACACCAAAACACATTTTTTGAGCAGTTGACAGTCATATATGTGTCCCACGCTGCTATAAACACTATTATGACACATATAATTGACTAATAAGTGAAAATTGGTTGTTTTTGTGTTATTTTGAGCAAATTCGCTGCGTCACGCCGATGAGATCCTTGCGTATATTCCAGCGTGGGGAGTGGACGTCTGTCCCGGCCAGAACATTCTGACGTCTCTGAGTGTACGGCATTAATTAATGAGATAGACTTGGTTCAAACCAACCAGAGCGCTCTATTGAGTACGCGGCGCAACTTCATTAATATTCATGATCGCTTCGAAGATTGTACCTGTTATGCTGAGTTCACAGCAGACGCGGAAGACGCGTCAAGCGCGAGTGATTTACATGTTAAGTCAATGCAAAGGCACGAATAGGCATCCTGCAGCGCGATACGTGCAAATGGCGCCGCACGTTTGACGCGATTAACGCGCAATTCGCGTGAATCGCTTCAGTTTGAAAATGAAATGAAAATGAGCTTCAGCGGACGTTCGCGCCGCGTTAACCAATCAGGAGCTTGCTCTTGTGAGGGTGTGATTATGACGTAGCACCTGTTGTTGGTGTCCCAAGGGAAAATCATTCTGCTCACAACAGTTCAAACTCGGCTCGGCTCAGTCAGAAGCACCGCTGAAAGCTTCCAATATCCAGGTTCAGTTTTTTTGGAGGAGTTTATGAGCTCACAGAGCTGGGTGCACCTCTGAAATAATCTAGTGGACTCAGACACAGCTCCAAACGAATCGACGCTGTTTATCAGCCTTCATTAAGCACATAAAACAGTTATTCTCTCTATAAAACCCCTGTTAGACATTTAGCAATAAAGCTACAGTGACCAAACATAGACAGAAGCCCTGCCCATCACGCGAATCCGAAAATAAAGAAAAAGTGACGATAAAGTGAACTAATTTATAATTTTGCAAATAATTCGATTACTGATGTTCATGTAAACACAGTCTGTGTGAAAATAAGCGCATGCACAAATGGAAACTCCCTTTTTTATGCAAAACCTTCCCTCTTTTCCCTTCCCTGACACTCCTACCTAAAGAGAGCTGGACACGCCCACTTTACTGAGCTTTTCCAAACTAGAGGTGTGAAAACACCACGCTGAGACTGGGGGGTTTCGTGGCCCTTTAAAATAACTATGGCATTAAAAATTGAAATCACAGAACAAACAAAAGCTCTATAAGGCAAAACAGTAGTTTCAGTGTACATAAATGTATACAAATAGCATATTCTATACCTGTGTCCTGCTGAAGCACCCAACACTTGAGTTCTATGACTGAATGTGCAAAGGAGCAACTGTCCTCCCGTTGGCAGCCGTACCGAACTTCATGACGGCACACGTCAAACTGGCAGAGTGGGTGAAGAGGGCGTATTTTACTGTAGCGCACGTTTGCTGAGCGAACCACGTGGACCAGGCACCTGTTCAGTTAGACAACAGCATAAGAGACAGAGACAGGACATGTCATGTGATGGACAATTAAGGGTTAGTTCTAGAGGTGTGAACCTACACTGGTCTTACGCTTCGGTTACGGTTATCATAACATCGATTCGGTTCAATTTAATATCTCGCTGCATCACGGTGCATTGACGATGCTTTCCACACACAATTATGTTTTACTTCACTGCACAAGAATTCTTGTATTAAAATGTATAAATACCCTATGTTTTTGTAAATGTTTATGTATATATATATATATATATATATATATATATACATACATATATACACATATATATAATTTGTAATACAATTTTGTCCTTTAATACAGTCAGAACTTTACCTTTAAAACTCAAGCACATGCACAGAACAATATCAGCATTTATCAAATAATAAACAAATATAAATATCCTGTTCGCTTTGAGCCCTCTCAAATTAATTGTTAAATGCCTATGATTGGTCACGTGCTCACAAGAAAGGGCTGCAATTGGCTCTAATGCTAACGCCGTTCACCGATGAGTGACACTGATAAACAGCAGAGGCGATCACAGCTGATCCGTGATAGACGTAGAGGAGAAAACTCGCTCTGCAGACAAGCTCATGTCTGTAACGCTGTAACAGCAGGGGGAGAAGAAAAGTCACGTCAGTCTCAGGTCAAAGGGCCACAGTGAGAGAGAAATGGAGTTTACTTTCATTTTCTCAATTGCAGTGAAATGGGGGTAACTTCAGTGTCAGTGAAAGACTGTCCAGCAAATACACACGCAGAGAATTGTGCAAAGTTAAGTAGTTGGAGTGTCTTAATTACTCACTATCGTCACCCTCGCCATAGTATTCTATCGCGAAATAGCGCATAAGATAAATGAAGTCAGTACATCATAACCAGCTGTTTATTACTGAACCGATACCGAATTGTCCGCGTCTGCGTGCACCAAAGAAATAATTAATTTTGACACCCCTAGTTGGTTCACTCAGAAATATTAATTATCCCATAATTTCCTCTACCTCAAGGCATTCTAGGTGTTTAAGACTTTAAGTCAAATCCATTAGTAGTTATTTAAAAAATATATTTTGGGGCCTTTGTGTTGCCATTGAAGAGATGGAAAAGCCAAAAATAACGATTAAAAAACCCTTCTACTGGATTCTTTTGGGTGAACTAACTCTTTAAGTGCGTCAAACAGTACATTAGGGAATTAATTTGAGGTTAAAAGAAAAAAAAAATGTCGGGAGAGGATGACTCACTTGTTATCATCAAAGGGATGTCGTGCAGTGAGGTTGGAACACACAGCGAGATTCTCTTTGCTTCTCTTGCTAATGATACGAGGTTTACTGTCAAAGCATTCCTACAGGAAGCCAGAGGCCAGAATTAGACAATTTATCCTAACAAGGATATAATGGCTAGCATTAAACATGAAGGTGAACATTACCTCACAGAGGAACATAAACATGCCCATATGGAGCTGGAGGAGACGGGTGACACTGAGGGCCCGGCGTTCATTGGTGCCCAGAGGGTCAAACAGAAGCTCGCGACTCAGAGCTCCCTTCCTCTCTTGAGTCCAGACGTCGATCTCCTCCTGGCAATACGCAAAAGTGCAGTTCTCACCATACTGGCACTCCTGACGCTCTTGTACCTCTGCAAAATAAATAACAATGATTTTAATCAGTGGAAATCTAAACAATCACATATGTGACCCTGGACCACAAATCCAGTCAGAACTGTTGTTTTTTTTGAAGATTGAGATTTGAATAAATAAGCTTTCCATTTATGTATAGATTGTCAGGATAGGACAATAATTGGCTGATATAAAAACAACGCGAAAAATTAGAATCTGAAGGTTTAAAATATTCCAAATATTGAGAATATGAACTTTAAAGTTGTCCAAATTAAAGTTCCTAGCAATGCATAATACTAATCAAAAAATACCTTTTGGTATATTTACAGTAGAAAAAGTACAAAATTGGGTCATGAAACAATACCTTATACAGTATTACATAATAATCTAATGATTTTTGGCATAAAAGAAAATCTATTGTTTTGATCCTTTGCTACTGCCACAAACACACTCATGCAACATAAGACTGGATCAGGTACAGGGTCACATATACACTTACTGTCATCTTTATAAGGTAAAGCCTGTTCAAGAGCTTGTTAAACAAATTTGTAAAAAGTCGTTTACGTGGTAAAAATGATCTGTTGAAGTTCAAAAGTTCATAAGGATCAGAATGAGGAAGAAAGGTCATTTATTGACATGGTTGTTGGGGCCCGATGAGCTAGTCTGAGTATTTTCGAAACTGTACTGTACAAAATGTACTGACCACATCTTTTTTTTTTTTGCATTTGTAGATCATAATAAATCACAGTTATAGCACAGAGTAAAAAGTAGCCAAACTATATAGTGTCTATGACATTTTTATTGCATAAAGATAATATATAGCATAAGTAAACACTATGAAATTAAAAATTTTATTAATAATTTAAAAATATATTTCTGCCACAGCACCACGGTTATGTTTGTGTTTGAGACAGATTTACACCTGCAGGGATATTGTAAATGTGCAAAGACTTCAGCTTATGCCAGAAAACAGAGACATTCTGATATTTCTATTAAAATGTAAAATCCCAGCACAACCACAGTTTTAGTTTGATTATATTAAAAAGTTCTCTTTAGTTTGTATTGTTCTTTGGAATTTGTTTTTAAAATAGCAATTTAGTTATGGCAGAGAATATATTCTATTTTGCAAAAATGTGCAGCATTTAAGAAAAAAATTAAAGGGCTCTTCATCTTAAATTTGTTTCAAATAATTTTGTTAATTTGTGACTAAATCATGAATTAGTATCGTGAATCGTATCGTGAGTCAGGTAAATCGTTACATCCCTATTAATGACATGATAATAAGCAAATGGGTTGCCATAAAAAATTGAGCTTTAGAAAAATATTGCACTAGAAGGAAAACAAAGGCTGCAAAATGCACTGAAGTCCTGTCATGTACAAGTAGTCAGCAAATCTTCAGCAAGGTATCAAAATCAATCTAGGCAGCAGATTCTGAGAAATGATTCCAACACCTTGCTAAAGACAAGTTATGAAATATTAACCAGGTACTAGCTAGGTGCACACCGATATAGGCATGGGTTGATATCCGTTTTTAAGGTTTAGCTCAATTTAGAAAAGTCTTAAAGTTTTAAAAACGCAAAAATACTGTTATACTGTTCCTGCATCAAATACGTTTTTTTATGTGTTGTAAAAGACTTTTTTTAGGGCATCATTTTCTCCAGCAGCAAAGGACCATTCACATCTAAAGCTTTTGGTCAGTCCACGATTCAGGAAACATTTGAAATTTCCTTGATTCAGGAAAACAAATTGCACCAAAACACTTATGCACCAAAAACCAAGCATGACAAAGATGTGTTTTCAAGTTGTAAAGAAATCTGCTTTTAAAACTAATGAATGAATTGTTTAGCCTGACATGTCTACTGATCCAAAATATTTGAAATGTTTCTTAAAATCAAATATATTGTGTTCAACGGGGGGAAAAAATGTTTTTTTTACTCAGACATTTAAAATGAACATATTTTAGAGAGTAGTAGAGATTTTTAATCCAATGTTATCATATCATCAGAATCTTATACCGTCCCATGCCTCCTTAGATATTAGGGGGAAAAAAATCTTAATATCTTCTGTTTCCAGAATGAGATTAATACAGAATCAAAACTAAAACTATAATTTGCAGATCCCATTGTAGAATCCCTTATAATGTCCCTGTAGTAGTGTGCATTCCTTACTTAAGCATATATTCAGTGTAAATAGTTTGCACAACTCTTTATTAAAAAGAAGCCATACCTTTGCAGAGAACAAATGCCCCAAGAAAGTTATTACGAGCAGGACGAGGTCGCACCCTCTTCCAGATGGGGTCGTCTGCGGTTTTGAGGCGACAGAGCAGCACATCTCTCTTACAGCGGTGCGCTGCATCAGGCTGATAATGGTAGTCCATGACTCTCGGTCCTAATTCAGAAAATTTTCACTTACTGGAGATCAGACTGGCATAAAATGCTCTGGAACAGTTCTAATATCATACATGAATACACACAGTTAAGAGGTACAATACCTATGCGACTGTAGCAAGCATTGCAGGCCTGTCTAAACTCGTGCGTGGCAGCCAGAGGATTTCGTGACAGCAGAGAAAGGTTGGTACCAACTGGGCCATTCTGTTGGCAGAAAAGAACAATTCTCAGACCAGGAAAAAGCAATCCATTAAAAATATTATAATGAGGAGTGTTAAAGAGACAAACTGTGTGAACTGTAAAGAATAGAACGGTTTAGACTCACTGCACTGGCGGCATTATGATTACGCAAACTAGGGATGAAACAGTGAGAGATTCGTCCACCTGAGATTTGGAAGGAAAGGGAAATTATTTGGATAAAATTAGCAATCTCAAAACATTGTAAAGACATTCATAATACTTCAGCCTATAGTGCCTCATGACCCTTCAGCTGATCTGGTGCTAAAAAAAACACTATTATAAAAGATAAAAACAGATGTGCTGTTTAATATTTTTGTAAAAGCTTTTGTTCAAGATTTTTTCCAGAATGTAAATCTGTTGTATAGTTATAAATCAGTGCCACTTGATTAATTTAATGGCGTCCAGATAAGAATTTTCTTCTAAAACACCCTTTTAAAATGAAAATACACTAGTGTAAACGGCACCATAGACCCGATTTATAGATTCGCCTGGGTCTGCAGTGCGAGGCATGAAGGCTTCTTATACTCACCATCGTACTATTATTTGTAACAGAGGCGACCCTCATGGTGTAACTCTCATGATGAAACAGTGGCGAAGTCAGCGGGTGGTGTAACTTAATGCGGTGTTTCTCAACCACGTTCCTGTAGGACCACCAACACTGCATGTTTTGGATGTCTCCTTTGTCACACCCATTACAGGTCTTTCAGTCTCTGTTAATGAGCTGATGATCTGAATCAGGTGTGTAAGGACGCAGAAAATGTGCAGAGCGGGTGCTCCTCCAGGAACGTGGTTGAGAAACGCTGGTATAATGAATGAATTTAGTTAAATATAAACAAACATGTTGTGAATAATGGCGGACACAACTTATGCTACATTTTATATATCCAAGCTAACTGCGTAGTTGATGCAAAACATTTTATACAAATATAAAATTATAATTTACTTAAAAAGCCTTGGAAAACCTTTTCACAAAATGTGTATTGTTTTTTCCACAAAGCTTCAAAAGAAACCTCAGGACTTCACATCAGGCAGTTGTATTGGATATCAAAATGTTGCAGATGCACATCCACCCAGCTCAGCCAGACTCGGCTCATGTGCAATGCAAGCCAAATTGATGTTGCACGAACCCAAACTGAACATTCACAAATGCCTTGATAACGCTGCATATACCAGCCTTTAGACGCTCACCAGGAAGTGTGTACTCAGAGAGTGAATCCAGTCCCCCTGTGATCAATGATCCAGAACCCCCTTTCCCAGCAGTGTCTGCAGCCCCAGAACTGAAGGAGCCGAGAGACTCCATTGTCTGGGAAGAGGCTTCGCTTTGACCCAGCGCTGTGAAGGGCTCCAGTGGTGGAAGTGGACTGACAGCAGAGTTGAAAAATTGAGCCGCGAGCTGAGGGGAGGACGCTGGAAGACCCGGAGAGTATGGAGGCCTCAAACCCACAGCAGTGTTTGGTAGATTTGTAGGAATGGCACCTTGAACTGGGTTCTAATGACAAGAGGAATAAACAATAATAAATACACTGACCCGTCCAGATTCAAGTACCATGTCTTTTCTATTGCACTCACCACGCTGACCTCTGCCCCTTTTGGAATACTTTCCAGCAAGGTGTCCAGACATGAAGTGTCCTCATTCATTACACATTCTCCCATGTGTTCCGATACAGGCACAGAGTATGGCACCCGCCCCGACGGCTCCTGGTTTGGGCTTTCTGGCATGTCTTGGGGCACAACCGGGTCCAGTGAAGGAATCTGTGGGTCATCACTGACAGGAATTGGTGTAGCCAGAGGGGCAGGGATGCATTGGGCACTTGTTAAGTCTGTGGAAGAAACAGATGAGCAAACTGAATCACCCAACTCATTTTACACAATCTTTTTATACACGTATGGCTGTAAATACCTGATCCAATATCATTCAAAGTCTCAAGACCATTTGAGGAGGTCTAAAAGGGGAAAAAACAAGGCAATTTGTACATTTTATTTAAAATATGCAAAACAAAAAGCATAAACATATTTTTTATTAACAAACTTGTATGTTTAATTTAACTTGCCTCGCCAGTAGGAGAATTAGTTTCTCCATTGTTGTCTGCCCCAGATGTTGTAGAATCAAGCTGAAATAAAAAAAAGTGTTGTTTTAGGGAGGGCAGAACTGTAAATAGCAATCATTTAAAATAATAACATTTTGCCTAAAAGACAAACCTGAGGGCTGACGTATGCTTTGCGGATTTTCAAACCAAGTTTGTTGGCTAGCTCCTGAGCAAGCTCACCGACTTGCCTGTCCTGTGTAAAATAAACCAATATTTTGTTAGTTAAATGAATACACAAAATAAATCATACAAATATACTTCATATATTATAAATATAGTTACTATAGTAGTAAAATACTAGAGTCTGTATGATTTTCAGCATTTTTTGATATAAAACTACACCTGCCAACTTTAAAAAAACCAAAGTAATAAACACACAATATCACTAAAATATTACATTTACATTTTTGTATTTTTAAAAGCTAAAGTCTCTGCGGCTTTACTCCTGATTCTTCAGATATTTTGCAAATATGGAGCTCATAAATTATTAATGTTGAAAATGGTTGTGCTAATTAATACTTTTGCTATACCGATCAATTAACAGTGAAGATGTTTATGATGCTTCAAACGATTTATATTTTTAAAGGATTCTTTATTTTAAAAAAAGGCTTATAAAAAAAGAAATCATTTGAAGCATCATAAAAATCAGTTTGGAAGCATTTATATTACATGGTTCAAGTGACCCAATTCTGATTTTTTCCTCCCATGTGGCACAGATCAGAAATGACCCACACCAGGAAAACATCACAGCTTTTGCTATTCTCAGATGTTTTAGACATCTTTCAATTGTGGAGACCAATCTGACACAATGCAGACACGTGCATTTGCATCTGCCAGTGGGAGAGATCAGATACTCGCTCTCAATGAGAAATGTACGTCACTGGCGTTTGATGTCAACATAAAAGACACCAATATTCTGGGCTGTCAAATTTAGGTGAAAATCATCACAATTTTATTATTATTTTTTTTTAAACAAGCAAAGAGTTAACATTCCACCTAGTTATCAAAATCTCTGATAAAAAGGCAGGACTGTGCGCAAAAGGCTGGAGGCGCTGAAACCACACCCTCTCAGAGGAAAGTGGGTCTCTCCCAACGATCAAACACTGCTACAACCTTCCTCTAGTAATGTTTGTTTATTTGGCTTTATACAGACATACATGTTTGAGTGCGCTCAAATAGACAACATTGTGGGTCGGAGCTGCGCTGAAACCTTGTCTTCGATGCCATTGTGGCTCAAGGTTGCTTAGCAACATCAGAGCGCTCTGACGTGCTTTAAAATAAAGAGAATGCAGTACAGCTTGTGCTTACATGTGTTTTTAGATGCAAATTGTGAACACAGTGTTTTTAAATTGTATGTAGGCCTGTCAGAATAATGAATATATTGACTTATCGCACAACAAGTGGACATGTCAAAAAAAAAACATCTAACCACATTTTAGCTGATTGCGCAGCCTCTCTAACTCTATTGGAGGTGTCAGTATGGTTAAAAAAAACACTATAGTATTTACTATAAATCCCTATAGTATACTTTCATGTGGGTGTCTGATGACTGAAAATAGACACTTTACTTTTAAATAGATAGTAACTTTTTTCTAGTTCTTTTCACCTTGGACATTTTTGTTAACATTTATTATTATCATATATTTAATTAGGATATTAGTTTTCACAATATGATTCCGATACCTATTTATTACTGTTAAAATGACTAAAATTAAGTTAAATATTCTTAAGAATATGCATTCACTGAAAGGGTGTACTTGCATCATGATGTTATTATAGTGTCAAAATGGTCTTAAAATTACAATAATATTGTTTATCGCAATAAATTATGTTGCTATAAATCGTACCACAAAAAATAGATACCCTGACAGGCCTAACTGTATGTATTCTGATCATGAACAGTAAAAGTAACTCAAGATTGAGCAAAAGAACCAATGACAAAGTAGGTGTTATGAAGCCCCAATCGTTTTAACCAATAGTTTAACACTACAATCTTTGTAATGCGTTTTAGCTATACATTTATAACATTTAGATAGTGCTTGGAAAAAAAAAAGCTTAGAATTCTCTTCACCTCGACTTTAACACAAAAGAAGATAAACATTCAAGAATGTTGAAAACTGGCAGCCATTGACTTCCAGAGATTTTCTTTCCTGCTATAGATATCAATGCTATCAGTTTCGAGTATTATTAAAAAAATATCCTCTTGGCATTCAAAAAAAAAGAAACTCACAAAAGTGAACAAGCACTTGATTGTGAGTCCATTTTCATGTTTGGATGAACTGTGCCTTTAATGCACCTTTACAGAGTTTGTGATTATTTTTTCTAAAACCAGTTTATATTTAAGATTAAGAAAAAAAATACTCGACCATTTTAAAACTTTTAGTGTTTTAAATACTATAAAATACAAATATGCAACAGCTTCGACAAATAAAAACATACGTGAGGAGCAGTTAGTAGGCATCCAGTGCCACACTCATAAGCCTCTCTAAATCGTCCTTGCTCCCTCAGACAAAGTGCCTTCCTGTAGAGAGCCCTACGACTGCCCTCCGACACACACAGTGCACTGTCACAGTCCTGCACTCCCCGCTCGTACTCGCCCTAAACACACAACACAAAACAAAACAAAACCGATTTGCAGACAACACATATACATCATTTAACTGTTCTTGTCATTTCCGCACAATGCACTTCTCAGTTTACAATGACAGATTAACACATCAACCAATGAAAATCAAGCTTACCAGACTATAATGTGCAGCTGCCCGGTTTACATAAAGGCTCTCTAACAGCTCAGGAGGAATGACCAGTGCTTCGGACTGAGCGTAGCGAGCTACGTTCACACCCTCGCTGTAATGGACTGCTGCCTGTCTCCATTCTCCATCACGATACACTGCATTACCTTCATCCAGCAAATTACAGACCAGCTGAGTCAGGAATGCCTGAGAAAAGAAAGGAAGAGAGTGTTTCCATTTCAAATTAAGCTAGCGAAATACAATAACTATGGATTATTTAGGTGGGGCATTTTTTTCTTAAGGGATATTACAAATAAGTCATACCTCATAACCTTCAGGTTCTGGGAAAGGCAAAGATGACCTGTGGCAAAAAGCAAAGTACGTTTAGCAATTTTAGGATTATTACACAAACAGAGAGCAGAGGGGAGTCGGTTAACATCTTATCTGTATTATGGAAAAGAGGCCATAAAGACTACAAACTTACTGAATGAAACCCAAAGCTTTTTGTATCTCTTCCTTGCGCTTTTGTCGTTCTAGATCCATAGCTGTAACACATCAGAATCAGAATTGTTTTATTGCCAAAAGTGCTCCACACACAAGGAATTTACTTTGGCTACAAAAGCTTCCAGTGTACATAAAGTGACAAGTGACGACACACACACAAAAAAAAGACGATAGACATTAAACAAAGATGCAGTCAGTAAAATGATCTGAATGTTGAAATGTATGTACAGATTTGTTATAAATATACAGGTTATAAGGTGATGTGTACAAATGCGCAAGAAGTATTGCATTGTATATTGTTATATGGTGCTGTGTACAAGTCCGTAAGAGAAAGTATTGCACGTTTAATGCACAATAGGAAAATATTAACTGTTCATGAGGTAGATGGCCTGAGGGAAGAAACTTTTCCTGTGTCTGGCTGTTTTTGTGCTCGGTGCTCTGTAGCGTCAACCAGACGAAAAATAAAAACCAACATCACAACCAATAAACAATATTTTAAATGCATCAATCATGAAATAAAACCTAACAACAAAAGAATTTATGTGCCACACAAGCAACTACTACAAGTGGTTAATTATAAAGTATAATATATAACATACATAACATTTTAGTTGGATGTTTTTTCTAGCTAGCAAACGATATTGAATACTGGTTTGGAAAACGTAATGGCAGTAATTAGTCAAGAAAAAACTAAAGATGAAAAGTTGTATACACTTAATTAAACACAATTACGACAACTAAATTATAACTGTACGCAAAAATACTAAGTATTATAGACATATAATCTCCAAGGCCTAAAATTTGAGGCAAGCGAGTGTGAGCACATCCCCGAGCTCGCCTAAGAAAAACACCCACTACTGCAACTCTCTCCGGACTTGATGACATAAAAAACAACTAGCATTACTCCAATAGCGGTACTTGATAACACTCATCGATGGATATCGCTATATAACATATTTTACAACGATATATAGTTGAAAATAGCAGCCAGTGGAACACAATGATAAGAAAGTTAACTTGCACGGGTTGCGGGTTAGCCGTTAGCTTTGCTGCGAGCTAGCGCCCGGCTAGCCCGCTAATGCTGTCAACTTCAGATTTGTTTACACCAATTATTATCAATGATGAGTTTAGTATATCTACACAAAACGGTACCAACAAGATCTTAAACACGTTTACAATTTAGCATTTTAAAATTAACGTTACAGTCCGCGGACCTTTTCTACACCGTATTGTATAAAATCGCATATAAAAATCTCCTGGTAGCCAATTAGCAAGCTACGTTTTCCGATCTACTGCAGCGAGGTCGCATATAAAGATTATTTTTTACCTTTCTCAACAAAGCGCTAAAGGAACAAGTTAAAGCTACAACGCTTGGGTTATAAAAAATGTTAAACATAAGTTAGTTTTATTGAAAAAGTCAAGCTAAGAAGCATGCTAAAACACAAGCTTGTTGGAAGGACATTCAACCCACCTACGACTTCAGGTCTTCTCTTCCACTAGGAGCTGTTGTGAAAGAAATAAATCCCTTGAATTGTCAGCTAAAAGGTTTGTGTGTTTTATTCCTTCGAAATCATTATTTTAATTCATTCGCCTGCCCCGAATCAGCGGACAGATCATGTGCGACTTGAGCCGTTTGGTTTCCCCAAGTTGCGCTCAAGTTTAACTAAACCGTCCAGACTGTGAGGTCCTAAAGGCAGAGAGACGGATCCTTTTTTGTTCAAAGTGGAGCATTCAGCCACTAGGGGCATGGATGAATTCTGTTTTTAAAAAAAACTTGGCAACTCTTTCATGAGGAAAAACACAAAGCTCTACTTTGCTTTTAATTTTTTTTTAAATATAAGTATAAACTTTTATTTAGAAAAGAAGAAATGTACAATATAAATGAGGAAGTCATCTGTAAGAGACTGGAATACAAGTTCAAAGTTAAAGAACAGCAAGTAACAAATAAGACAGAAAAGAGAGAAAATAACAAAAAAACAAAAGCACAACAAAATAAAAAAAGGAGAAGTACAAAATTAAATAATCACAGAAAACATCTAGCAACTAACTTACTGGAAGCATGATATTTTCATAAGCTTCTATTAACTTGCAGGATTTTTGGTTATTAGATAAATGTATAGCTTTAAGCAAGGAATCAAATTCAGTTAAAAAATGAGCAAATGTGGGAGAGGATTTAAGACATTTTTGTTTGTGGATAAAGAATTTTGTATATAATATAAAAAGTTATATACATATTCTTCATTTTTTGGACTAGAGTTATAACAAATAACATCTTTCAATTAAAAAAAAAATGTTTTGTTGATTGTGATTTATTCAAATAATTATATAAATCTGACCAAAACCTTTGTGAGATTTTGCATGTAAAAAACATGTGGGTTAAAGTTTCCTCACTTTCCTGACAAAAAGAACAAGTATTATCAATATCAACAAATTTTGACACAAATGTATTGACTGGGTATATTTTATGTAGAATTTTGAAATGAATTTCCTTTGCTTTGTTTGGGATTACATATTTATATGGGAGAAGCCAGACTCTTTTCCAATCAATATTTTGTATTAACGCAGACCAATATGACTTCCCTTCTTGGAGCGATTAGATTTTTTTCTTGGAGAATACAAAGAATAAGTGTGTTGTTGCATTTCTTATCGTAAATACTAATGCCTTCTAATAATAAAGAGGGTTCCATAGTTCTTTTATTTATATACAAGATATGAATTTTTGTTAGATGTATTAATTTGTTTGGTATAGCACTCACAATAATGTAAAATTTCTTAAATGGGATAGGAAATTGATGAATTTTCATAAATTGTTCATAAGTTAATAAGTTCCCCAAGTCATCAAATAAAAAAAATAAATGCAATATATCTCTGTCATACCAATTAGAAAGAAATAAAGATTTATTCTTAACTGTAATATCCATGTTGTTCCATAAAAAGGTTTTATATGGAGAAAAGTTATGGGAATAACATATTTTCCAAGCCAGTAATGCTTGCTGGTAGAAGTTAGTTAATTTCATTGGGAGTTTATTCTGAACAAAATTACATTTCAAAATAAATGGGAGACCGCCAATTTTATTAAACCAATAATTGGGCTACTTTGCTTTTAATAAAAATGTTAACTGTATGCCTATGACAACAGTGAACTGCATTCGGGAACATGTGTGAATCCAGATATCGTTTATAGATCAAATATAAACCATAGTCTCATTTATTTCCTTTATATTTATGTTAGAGGAAAGTATAGAGTTAAATATTTATAATTTTGTATAGGGCCTCAGTGGTCAACTACTATCGTTTACACATCAGAGCTCATGAAAATGTACAGACAATAAAAGGGTAAGACATCGAGCTCAGTGGTTTTAAATCTAACAGATGTCACATTCCCCCCAAATATCATATTTGAGTGAGGTACCCAATCCAGTAAAAGGCATCTAAATAGTTTTTAATATAAAGAACCAATTTTTGATGTGATTTTTTGTTTGTTTGTTTGTTTCTACTGTTACATTATTAAATTACAGTGACTAATGTACTTGAATAAATGTAAACACATATAATCACAATCAGATCTGGATGTTGAAATGTATGTACAGATTTGTTATAAATATACAGGTTATAAGGTGCTGTGTACAAATGCGTAAGGAGAAGTATTGCATTGTATACTGTTATAAGGTGGTGTGTACTGGTGCGTATCAGAAAGTATTGCACGTTTAATGCACAATAGGAAAATATTAACTGTTCATGAGGTAGATGGCCTGAGTAAAGAAACTTTTCCTGTGTCTGGCTGTTTTTGTGCTCGGTGCTCTGTAGCGCCGGCCAGACGGTAACAGTTCAAACAGGAAGTGTGCTGGGTGCGAGGCGTCCAGGGTGATTTTGCGAGCCCTATTAATGAAATATAAATATATAATGTATTTATTTACTTAATTATTTTTTTTATCATTAAGGTTAATTTAATTAATAGGCATTTGTCTTACACTATTTTATGTTTCTTTTTAGCCAGTTTTGTAGGATATATTCATTTGAATCTTATTTTATAATATTTTAATTATTTTATTTTAATTGTTGGATTACTGTATGTTAAAATGTGTCATGTGTGTTTATCTTAATGAATTGTATCAAATAAAAATACTATATAAATACATCTAATATATATAAACATCAGATATGTAATGTATACATTTTAAAATAATATATGTCTTTTCTCCTACATTTCCATGAATCCCCTTGCTCACTAGAAATAAATGCTACTGTACTACATGCCTCTGAATGCTCTAAAAATGTATTTTCTTTCATTTTTACCAAAGCCAGAAGATTTAAGTAAGTACTACTTATTTATTTAGAAAAAACACCTTACAACTTTGGTAGGTGTGTGATATCTTTGAAAGGGTACTTTTAACTAATAAAAGTTAACTTCCGGCGTTGCTAGGCTCCCCCCGGAATTAGCCGTTTGTTTACACATGTCTCCTTTGGCTTTAGGAGCGTCGATGAAGCTGTCGTGAGGAAATCGCGTTTGTGTTAATAAGAGCAGTTTCTTTCCATCGATAAACTGAATGCGATGTGTTTATAACGTGCATGTTAGTTACTAGTCACTCGTATCTCGAAGCTAACGGTAGTCTCGCCACATAACCTTTGGTGAGTCACTTTGAAATCAAGATGATTGTCTTTGTTTAACGTGTGGTGATTGTAATTAAAGCCGAACTCCAATACTATCACATTGTGAAATATTTGCGATTTATGCTGCAAATAACATGTACTGATATATGTCCTATATTAATGCAGGATAAGAAGTCAGACTATCTACTTCAAAATGCCCCTCTTTGGCAATATTTTTAGTCCCAAGAAAACACCACCTCGAAAGTCTGCATCCCTTTCCAATCTACATACAGTAAGTGCACGTTTCAGTTAATTAAATCAAACACCCCCCTGGAAAATTGACCATCTTTGAACTGCAAAAAATAAAAAATAAAAAAACTATGGTTGTTGCAGGTAAACCACAGTAAACACAAATTCACCTAACGTTAGCCTTGCTTAAGTATCCATGATATAACGTTGGTATTTGTAGTTAAAATATTATTATGACTGGAATTTACATTTTTCACCATTTTATATTCTTTTGAAAGTTGGATCGGTCGACCCGGGAGATTGAATTGGGTCTGGAATATGGGTCTCCTGTGATGAACATTGGTGGTCAGAGCCTGAAATTTGAAGACGGCCAGTGGATTTCAGGTTTGGCCTTGCATGTAACAGTAAACCCAATACATATAATGACAATTAGCCATAATAAAACTATTTGTCAACAGAGTCAGGTGGTAATGTGTCCGGAAAAGAAGTACAACGGCTGAAGAAGAGGAATTTACAGTTAGAGGAGGAGAATAATCTGCTCAGGCTGAAGATTGAAGTCCTTCTTGATATGGTGAGTGTTGGAGGAATCTCATTTCAAAAGCTGCCACAGCTTAAAAAGATAATCATAGTAATAATATTCTTTAAAATTATGTGGTGACAAATTTGATGGATTTTTATTTGTCTTTTCCAGCTTTCAGAATCGACAGCAGAAACACATCTAGTACAGAAGGAGCTTGAAGATATGAGGAGCAGTTCCAGGAGGAAGAAATAAAGAGAGGACACTTTTTATATCACTTTGTATATTTAGCTTTTTACATTTTGATTTGCTGTTTAATTGGAAATTATGTTAGGGGTCAATGAAGAAAAGTGTCACAAGAACAAGGATATATACACACTACCAGTCAAAAGTTTGGGGTCAGTATGGTTTTTAAATGTTTTAAAATAAGCTTATCCTGTTCGCCAAAGCTGCATTTATTTAATCAAAAATACAGTACACATTGTAAAATTGTGAAATGTTATTGCACTATAAAATGACTGTTCAAAAGTAGTTTATGATTTAATTTAATCATTTATTTCTGTGATTTTAAAGGTGAATTTTCAGCTTCATTACCCCAGTTTTCAGTCACATGATCCTTCAGAAATCACTCTAATATTAAATATTATTATTATTATTGTTATTGGTAATAGTAATAAAAGCAATAATTACTGGAGTAATAATTACATTTGAAACTACATACAGTAACAAAGCAGCTATTTTAAAAATTTTAGTAAATATTTAACAATTTAACATTTTTTGCATCGAATAAATGCCGCATTGGGTAACAGAATATTTTTATTTAACAACAACAACAAAAAAAGCATGAAAAAAACCTGACCCCAAACTTTTGACTGGTAGTATATATATAATTTGTTAAGATTTTTTTAATAATTTGCCCTGTTTTAAAATGTTTTTTAATCATTCATGCCAAAAATCATAAACACAATAGTGTGACATTAATCTATATACAGTACAATCTTGTCCAGCATATTTACAACTAGAATCAAAATTAAAGCACAAATTAAAATACTTTTTAAGCATACCAGTGCTGCCCCAAAATAAGAAATACGTTTAATTGAAATCTTTATACTTTGTAGCAAGCCATTAACTATTATTAAAAAAAATATTTCATCATTTAAAATATAACAATATGTATGATCACTTCTGTTCTTTTATATATTTTAATAAATACAGGTCTGAATAAGTATGCTTTTTTTTTAACGTTACTGAATGATTATTCAGTTAGTGATTATGTAACATTATTTTAACCATATTTTGATGTTTTGTTCTCACAAATATTATTTGAAACATGAAAATTATTTACTTACATTTACATGCTTTCTATGTACATAAAACCTATTTAGTGAATTTTATTTGATGACTCTAAAATGTCTTTGACTCATGAATTTTAAAAAGTGGGTTCATATAATGTCATCTTTCTGCATTTTGTTTTCATTTAAAATAGATGTATTGTGTTTTAAAGTGAATCACCCCAAAGCTAAATTTGTCATAAAACGTGCTGCTGATTCGAATCAAACTATTTCAGATCACACAAAAAGCAGCAAATTCTTACACCTTGTATGTAAGAATACAATAATCTGTAACATGTAGTTCTAAATGTGTATTCAAATCACAGCAAACAAATACACTCTTTCTTCAGTTTCACAAGATTATCCAAAAGCTGTAAAGGTTTAAACATGTACATGCTGATTTAAGAGGATTTTCATATGGAGTGTGAAGCACGTACTACATGCCTAATGTTACGTAACTCTACTCATGCTTTTTATTTATTTCTTTTTAAAACAACAGAATATCTGAATAAATGTTGTACTGAATTTATGGTCCAGTGTCATTTGCAAACTATAAATTTAAATTTGCAGTGCACTATTTTTCCAAACAAACAAAAACACACACAAAAACAAAACATATTTAACCTCATTTATTTTTCACTAAAGCACAAAGCTACTTAAATCTTTGTAATGACTCTGTGTTGTTTTTAGAACGAAAATACACCATGCAAATTATGTCAGAAAAACAGCCAAACAAGAGTTCAAATAAAACAAATAATTCCACTGTCCGGGAATTTTCCCTCATTTCCTATGAATAAGAGCCTTTGCAGGCATTACAGATTATTAGTAGGAAGTTTGGGGAAAGGAAGGAGGTGCAGCAGAAGGTTTATTTAGCAGATTATTCCTAAAAGTAATTCATATGTACAGTGCAGTGTGGCTCGCTTGATGACACAAGACTTGTTTACCTATATTAAATACATTATGTGTATTAATAGGGCCAGGTTTACAACTACTTGAAGAGATTTTTAGAGACATAAAAGGTAAGACTTTTCCTTGTATTTTGAGTGGCTTAAAAACAATCAAGTGTTCATTCTCAAGTTATTTTATCCATGTCTGAATTTTTTTTCTTCCAGGGTATTAAGGATTATTTTACTTTTTCATATAATCTTAATTTATTGATTGTGATATATGGATGTTACAGTTAGAGTCTGTGAAATCACATGAAATATTTTAATTCAGAAAATGATTCTGTGAAACACTGAAGTAAAAATAATTGATGATAATGAAAAATGATAATAAAAATGATTTTTATGTAAGATTTACATCAAACCAATTTGAAAAGTCAGATAATTACAGTAATGTTCAAAATGTAAACCTGCCATTTTAAAAGTTTTCAAGCATTATATTGATAAAAGTGTGATTTCTCCATAATCGTGTTGTAAGCTGAATGAAAATGGAACATTATTTCACCCATACTTTGATAATTTATTTTCACAGAAGTAAAACAAAACATATTTTTACTTACATTAATACGTTCTATGTAAAGTCACTTTTGTAAAGTAAATTAGAAGTGGACACCAAAATGCTACATCTCTAACCCTTTTGTGTTGCTAAGAAATGCCAAGTACTTTGATTCTGATTGAACTTTTATTAGTGATTTATTTCTTGATAAAACTACAGTGGCCAAGAGAGCTTAACGTGCAGCAATATAAGAAAACGCATGCAATTGCAAAAAATGCCAGCAAATTAAGTAAAGATCTTCATTTGTTTGACAGCACACATGCTGCAAATCCTCACAACGCAAACACATTAATAAAACATGCTGCATTTTCTCACAACGCAAACAACTTATGAAAACACACTGCATTTTCTCAAAACACTTTCAAATAGAGAACACAACGGAAACGTTTCAAAAGGACCCTAAAATGTGACAGACCCGGCTATTTAGGTTATGGTGATTACAGGCTAATAAAAAACAAAAGACAAGGGAATCAGGAGGTTAAAATAAACAAACAAAAGACTCCATTTCAAAGATCACAGACAACTTCACTGAGCAATAGTCACGGTACAGCGGCATAGGTCATGTTTTTGGGTCCACTTACAACATTTCTGTTGTGTTCTGATGTTTTTGTAAGTGTTGTAAGAAAATGCAGCCCATTTTCATAAATTGTTTGTGCTATAAGAAAAATATGTATACTTTCTTTGAGGATTTGCAGCACATCCGCTGTCAAATGGATGAAGATTTTTTCTTAATTTGTTACTGTTATTAGTTTTTCATTCATTCATTTTCTTTTCGGCTTAGTCCCTTTATTAATCCGGGGTCGCCACAGCGGAATGAACCGCCAACTTATCCAGCATTTGTTTTACGCAGCAGATGCCCTTCCAGCCGCAACCCATCTCTGGGAAACACATCCATATCATTGTCATTCACACACATACACTACGGACAATTTAGCTTACCCAATTCACCTGTACCGCATGTCTTTGGACTGTGGGGGAAACCAGAGCACCCGGAGGAAACCCACGCGACCACGGGGAGAACATGCAAACTCCACACAGAAATGCCAACTGGCCCAGCCGGGGATCGAACCAGCGACCTTCTTGCTGTGAGGCGAACGTGCTAACCACTAGGCCACCGTGGCGCCCTGTTATTAGTTTTTTTTTTATAATTGCAAGTTTTCTTAAATTGCAGCACGTTATGCTTTCGCCCACTGTGTTAAGATAGTAGGACTAAAGAATAATTTGTGTATTAAAATGCCTCCTTTTTAAAAAAATATCAATTTAATCTATATCAAATCACTGTAAAACCCAATAAGTTAAGGTAACTCAATCCATTTGAGGAAACCGATTGCAACAAACCATTTAAGTTCAAAAACTAATCCTAATGAGTACTGTGAACTTAACCCATTTGAGTAAACGAAGCAATTTGAGCACAGTAAAACCCAATAAATGAAGAGAACTCAAACCAACAGAGTACTGTAAAACTCAAACCATTTGAGGAAACCAATTGCTACAAACCATTTGAGTTAAAAAAAACGAATCTAAATGAGTACTGTGAACATACTCCATTTAAGTTGAAGTAATGAAAACTTTAATTAACTCATTACCTTTATCACTTCAAAACTCTTTTCAAATGACCCAGATTTTGAGTTAACTACGCTCATTTTATTTGATAAAGTTGACTGTTGGG
The DNA here is from genome assembly GCA_903798035.1 of Danio albolineatus. Classification (NCBI taxonomy): domain Eukaryota; kingdom Metazoa; phylum Chordata; class Actinopteri; order Cypriniformes; family Danionidae; genus Danio; species Danio albolineatus. The sequence goes on from CAIGQQ010034701.1 coordinate 476,377, forward strand.
TTGGGTGTTTTAGCAAAAGAATTACTCCTACAGGATTTTTTTAACCTATAAGTATAATATAAAAAAGGACATTAAAAACTTTCCCCACACCTGTAAGATCTTTTTATTAGTGCTAAAAAGCTAAAATTCTAAATCATTTTAACACCTTTAAATGTCTACAGTATTAAACGGAGCTAAATCTGCATATCTTGAAAGAGTTTTTTCTTATAGAACAAATAATTCATCCGTTTACATTAGTCATGACACTTCCATATATATTCTATACATGATGCAAAAATCATACATACAAAAATAAATCATACATAAAGTAAAATAAATAACCATTAAGTGCATGTAGATTTATCAAGACACTTGCTGATCTTGATCTGTATAACACATACTATATATAAATCATGAGTGCCTTGAGTAGAAATATGACTGTACTTCCTGTGGGTAAAGAGAAACGCGGCTTGTGCTCATAAACTTCCTCTCTGAAATGTGGCGCAGGTGCTTGAATGTCAGCACATTTTCCGTAGTGCGTCAACTATATAGAAACAGTTTACATCTTCATTCTGAAAAGATTTCTGAACTCTAATCTGTACATGTACTAATACTGAAGAGTTTTTGTGTCTCTTTTGGAAGTCTAAGCAACTATGGGAGGTATTGTAGAAGATCGAGAGACGGCAGGTGCCCCAGATGGAGGATGGGGCTGGGTTGTTCTTTTAGGAGGTTTTGTCATCACCGGCTTTTCCTATGCCTTCCCAAAAGCCATAAGTGTTTATTTCAAAGAACTGATGCATGACTTTGGCTGTGGATATAAAGACACAGCCTGGATTTCATCAATAATATTGGCTATGCTCTACGGTTCAGGTAAGATAATGTAAATTAATTGTTTTCAGATGTCAGAAGTTCTTTATTTCTAATTGTAAATTCATATATTGGATGTAACTCAGGTCCCATTTCCAGCATCATGGTCAATAAGTTTGGATGCCGTCCAGTCATGTTGGTTGGAGGAATACTGGCCTCACTTGGAATGATAAGTGCATCTTTTGCTACTAGCATTATCCATCTTTACATCACTGCGGGTGTTATCACAGGTAACTTAAAGTATATCAGCTTCAGATCTCTAACTGATTTTTGTGTGAAAATTTCCAGTGATGCTTATGTCATTATGTGCTCGAGACACATTACTGTCATTGTGAGTAAGAATTGTTCATTTAACCAGTTTGTTTAGATATCCAGCTCAAAGTAATTGTCGTTTAATTTCTACAGAAATATACAAATGATTTTACCCTTATGTAGGTGTCGTGTTTGAAACAAGTTCTTGAATTTGATAAGATCTTTACATTTAAAATAGTTTTTCTTTTTTTAATTTCTGGTGGACACCAGTATTAGACGTATTGTCTATACACAGATTCCTGGGGAAAAAAAACACGGTTGTTTGTTGCTAAAAAATGGCCAGTTTTACTTTGTTCTAATTATGTCCATGGAAAACAAAAAAGTAGTCGGAGAAAGAAAAATCCTTAAAAGTGTTTCTAAAATGTAAGTTATTCAATCCAAAATCAAACAAAAAGTGCTCAGGGGTCGCTTAAATAATGCGTTGGTGCTCTTTGGGTAAGTGATTTATCAGAATAAACAGCAAAAATCAATCCAAGACACTCAAAAAGTGGAACAAGATTACCCTGATAGAGGCAGTCGTTTGCCGAAACGTGTAGGTGCATTTTTTTCTTGAAGTTATTCTATATTTACTTTTTGATACTGTAACATCAGTCACAAATTTAACGAGTTTATATTGACTAACATTTTATATATATATATATATATATATATATATAAACCTCACTTCCGTTTGGGTAACAGCACCAATGGAACACTTCTCATATGATGTCTCCAGCGTCAGTCACTGTGTTGTTTATGGCCAGTGAGGTTTTGGTCATACAGCCCTTACTAGATTGCTTTCATTACACTCATCCCACCAAATTTAATTCCCACTCGGGTCACGGCACCAATGTAATACTTTAGACAGCATGACATGCAAGCATATTAAAAAGGCATGAAGGGGTGCTAGGAATCATGATAAAGACTGCAGCCTCTAGAGTCAGTTGCTAATGTGCCTTTTATGCCTGAGGAGTGAGGTTAATCTGCACTTCTCATATTAACTGACTATTGTGCTCATTCTAGTAAACCTTACTCCCATTCAGGTCATGGCACCAATAACATGTCACATCTGATAACATGAGAGGCAAGCATGTTAAAAAGAGAAGAGGATGCCAAAGACTGCAGTTTGAGCTTCAGTTTTTAATGCACCTCTTTAAGCTGAATGAATAAGGTTTAAAAGGTTCCTAAACTTACGCCCATCTGGGTCATGGCTCCACTGTAACACTTCTCATCTGACAGGATGGGAGGCAAGCATTTTAACAAGGATGCTAAAGACTGCAGTCTGTGGTGTCATAAGCTAGTGTGCCTCTTGAGGTTTACTTGCATCGCTCTAAGGGCGTACTCACACTACAGTTCCCTTTAACCGGGCCAAAGCACGCTTGTCCCCCATTCTGTCTCATCCGATGGCCCGCAATCACATTGCATTCGGGCCTGAGCACGCCTACGTCATTGATGATGCGCTGTTCAGTGTAAGAGAAGCGCTCTCAGTGATTTCAGTGGACATTTCTTTATATCATCATATCGTTTTAGTCGTTTGATATGCAGTGACACACAGTCAAATATTCCGCCGAAGAGATCAGCCACTGCTGACGCTCATAAACAGTCATAAAGTCATAAAAAGGCGCAGCTGTCATGCAGAGAGGGGTTTGCGTCTTTAATAAGCTACGACAGTTTGCGTTCATTAAACGGTAAGAATGATTAATAAATCCATATCAAACAGTCCCCAAAAGTCACGTCTCCTCTTCAGTTTCGGGCTCAGGCGTGCTTTGCACTCACACTACAAGCGTACCGCGCCAAAGCCCAAGTGAACCACGCTCAGGCACACCTCTTCCAACCGGGCCAGGGCCGGCCGACTGCACCTTGCCTGAGCCCGGTTCAGCGCACTCACACTTCTAAAATTATCCGGGAAACGGGCCTGAGCTTGGTTCGCATAGCATAGTGTGAGTACACCCTAACTAGCTTGTCCCCATCCCCTCATCATAGCTCAATTATGGAAAAATCATAATCACAATTATTTAAACTGATTATGAGTGTGTCATATGATAAAGTTTTTTTTTATATTTAGTTTTCCTCCTGTTAATAAGGTTGCGATTACACCTATACACTTCGAATATCATGAAATTTCACAAATAGCAATGCCAAAGAAAAAAGTAAAATAATAAAATAGTAAAAAAAACAAACAAAATGTCATCAAAATTACTGAATAAAAATATACAAATAGAGCAAACTGTGCTTTAAGCATCCTCACTGTAAGAGTTGAACTTGATTCGTTTCTAAATAAATCTACAAAAGCAGTCAGTGTTTTTGTCCTTTTGTTGTTTGATTAATGATGATAAGCATCGTCTCTGTCACTTTAAGAGCATGGCTCCAATTTATGGTCACACATGCCTTTTCATTCTCAACTTTTTATATTAATTTCTAACATAACGAAGAAGAGTTTATGTGAATAATCACCAAGCGCCACATTTTATACATTTTTGTATGTATTTGACCATTTAGACACATACCTCAAGCTAAAAGATGACTTTACATGTGTGTGTTCTGCTCATCTCTCCGACTGAGAGCATGCACACACCAGTACAAGTTCACTTTTGTGCTTTTAAAAACATGAATAAATCAAATGCACTTCAACAAAATTCAATCACGTCCCATGATGATAAAAGTCCCATTAAACAATACAAGAAAGGGTGTGGGATGTGATACAATATTAACTTAATCTCAATTGATGTTTTTTCATAATCATTAGAGTCCAAAATCTACATTGAAAATCATGTCATTGCACATCCTTACCTCATCAATTTCTTGATGTCAGTGTCTTTGCTTCTGTGTGTTTTTTTTAATAATGTGTTTGTCTCTTTAAAGGTCTTGGACTTGCATTGAACTTCCAACCATCACTGATTATGCTGGGGTCTTATTTTGACAAGCGCAGACCACTTGCCAATGGACTGGCAGCAGCTGGAAGCCCGGTATTTCTGTCAGTCCTGTCTCCGTTAGGACAATTACTGCTCGATCAGTATGGATGGAGAGGAGGCTTTCTCATTACCGGTGGTCTTCTGCTTAACTGTTGCACGTGCGGTGCTGTTATGAGACCCCTGAAACTTAAAGAAAGGAAAGCCTGTAATCAAGAGCTCAAGGAAATGCTGCCTCCTGAGGCTGGACAGGAGAACATCATTTGTGAAAACAATAACGATAAAAAGCCCAGTAAAAAGAAGCTTTTGGACTTCAGTGTGCTTCGCGACAAAGGGCTTATAATCTATATTATTGCGAAATTCATAGTCGTTCTTGGTTTATTTGTTCCGACTATTCTCTTAGTCAACTATGCTAAGGACCAAGGAGTGCCTGACAAGGAAGCTGCCTTTTTGTTGTCTATTATAGGATTTATTGACATCTTTGCTCGCCCTACATGTGGTGTTGTGGCAGGTTTAAAATGGATCCGACCCAAGATGTCGTATTTCTTCAGCCTGGCCTTGCTCTTCAACGGCCTGACAGATGTTTGTTCAGCTACGAGCACAGACTATAAAGGTCTGATTATCTTTTGTGTGTTTTTCGGGCTGTCTTATGGCATGGTGGGAGCTCTACAATTTGAGGTGCTGATGGGTATTGTGGGAACAAGCAAGTTTTCTAGTGCACTAGGCCTAGTGCTCCTCTTTGAGGCAGTAGCTGTGCTGATTGGACCTCCCTCTGCTGGTGAGTAGGAATGACAAATTAGAGTCATTAGAGCGAACCGTGTGTTAGGAAATGGCAGTTTTCATCATAATTTGGTCAACTTAATATTTATTTGTTGTATTTTTCTCCCACAGGTTATTTGGTGGATAAGTACAAGAACTATGAACTGATTTTTTACATGTCTGGTGGAGAGCTGATCACTGCTGGAATATTTCTGGCCCTTGCTTCATTCTGCTGTATTAGCCAAAAGAAACGCAGACTCACCACAAACACATCAGACAGATGTGGAAATCAATCCTAAAAGATAAACAGTAAAAAGAGTTTTTTTTTTTTTTTTTTTTGGAATGGGACATTTTGTTTATTTATTTATGAGTGTGTTTAGGTTTTCTAATATCTGCATATCGGTTTGTACAATTGCACGATCAGTGAAAGCATATTTGATTATGGGTCAACAAATAAAATGTCTGAGGTGATAAAAATAAAAAACAAAAGTGCATCGTTTTTAGAAATGTTATTTTATATTTAAAGTGCTCAGCATAAATGAATGCACCCCAGTTTGAAAATAAATATCTTTATCCATTTTTTAGTAAATACATATAATATATTATGGTGCATTTAAACAAAACAGATATATTTAACATATTAAATATATAAATTCAAGCAAAATATTGAAAAAATTACAAACTACAAAATTTCAACAACATTTTATGTATTTTTTTGTTTGTTTTTCTTGAATTTTGCTCTCTTTTTTAAATAATAATATTTTTCTGTAACATAAATTGAGCTACAAATTTTTGGACTGTTATTGTAAACTATTTCGTAAGATTAGCTCCAAATTTAGTTCTGTTACTGACTAATGTAATATATGTGCACAAATATAACACTGTAAAGTGTCCTATAGAAAATATACATTTTAATGAGAGATTTTTCAAGAGTGTACTAATATATATATGTTACCTAGAGATGGGTTGCGGCTGGAAGGGCATCCGCTGCGTAAAAATATGCTGAATAAGTTGGCGGTTGTTTTTACTGTGGCGACCCCAGATTAATAAAGGGACTAAGCCGACAAGAAAATGAATGAATGAATACTTATATATGCTTAGCTCTGTCACTGTATGTTGCTGTCTTCATCTGTATGAATAATATAATGTAATATACATACTTCAACAGTTAGGCCCTGATATATGGTAAAATAACAATAGGCCTAAATGAAATAAGTTTGTTAAAATGTAAAACTGGAAAAACACTTAATATATACAAAAGAATATGACTGAAAGTCTCTCTCTCTCTCTCTCTCTCTTTCTCTCTCTCTCTCTCTCTCTTCAATAAGACTTTCTCAATTCAATAATTGCTTTGTTACATGACAAATGTAACAAATAAAAAATAAAGTTTACATTAAAATGAACATGCATATATATATATATATATATATATATATATATATATATATA
>CAIGQQ010034701.1:492630-540021 GCA_903798035.1 Danio albolineatus
TCTGTGTGGAGTTTGCATGTTCTCCCCGTGGTTGCGTGGGTTTCCTCCGGGTGCTCCGGTTTCCCCCACAGTCCAAAGACATGCGGTACAGGTGAATTGGGTAAGCTAAATTGTCCATAGTGTATGTGTGTGAATGAGAATGTATGAATGTGTTTCCCAGAGATGGGTTGTGGCTGGAAGGGCATCCGCTGCGTAAAACAAATGCTGGATGAGTTGGCGGTTCAGTCCGCTGTGGCGACCCCGGATTAATAAAGGGACTAAGCCGAAAAGAAAATGAATGAATGAATGAATGTTTAGATTTTAAAGACAAACAAATAAGTCATATATACATGAAATATATATTTCAAAAAGAGTTTATTTATGAATATGATGACATATAGCCTATGTTTATGAGGTCCAAGGAACTTGATGAATAGGCTACTTTATAATAATACGTTTAGTTTTTTTTTACTTTTTAAAAACAGTGCCATTTTTAATTAACTTTAAAAGCATTTTAATTGAAACGTTGACGTTTTATTTATTTTTTACCTTTACGCACAGTACAGTGTTAATCTTCAAACTATTTAAAATGTTTAAAGTGGCTGACAATAATAAATAATCATAATATTAAGAATGAATCTGCCACGCTTTTGAACTGTGCAGAGCTGTAGCTGCTTAATTAGGCCTACTATGCTACTGTATTTTCAATACCTGTCATTATGGTGGTACTTAGAGAGACAATTTTTTTTCTGAGGTGGTACTTGGTGAAAAAGGTTTGAGAACCACTGCTGTAGTGCATTTAGTTATTGTTTAAGACTATTTGGCGATTTCAGTCATCATACTGTAGGCATCTGTCATCTTTTCATCAGCGATACGCAGTCCCTTTTTCATTGTGTGTAACGTTTTTGTGTCTTTTGTTTTACTTATTGTATAACAGATAGATACAGTTGGTACACATCATTTACAATAACAATCATTAGATCATTTACAGTGGAACCAATAAAGAAAAAAAACATAAGGAAAAAAATGACAGAAATCAAAACAAAAAACAAAGAAATATCAAAAGGTTATCTTATCTGAGGATAGATATAATAGATAAAGAAATTTAGAGTGAAGAGATTTAATATATTAAACATGTTAAAGGTCGTGCAAATTGTATATGTTTTTAGTGCGTTCTTGTTAAGTAAATCTGAAATTGTAAGTAATTTTGAATCTTTTGCATAAAAAATTGGGCTTGCAATTTGAAAATTGACATTTATGAATATAAAATCTACATAAAAATATTGTTTGTCACTGATATGTATGAAAATGATAGTAATTACTTTTGGATTCACAGAACAATTCTGTAAAGTATGTTTTTGTGTCTTGAGGTTGTTCTGTAGGTTTTTCCTGTGAGTATTTGGCGCTATGAACGAACACCACTGCAAATACAATGTAAATATACTTAAAGCACTCTAAAAGTTTAAATAATAAAGAATTATTCACTGTATGTCAATATCGTGGATGTACATTATCACAATATAACATTGACTTTTTAATATAGGCATATCTCTAATTTCATCAAACAATCGACTCTAACTTGAGTCATATTTCTCAGCTCTTCTGCTTGTACTTAAGTGCGTCATTTCTTAAATATCAATTTATTTTCGGCACTCAGGGGCTCAGCAACTTTGGTAACAACAATATCACTTTCAGTTTGTGTGGGATTTTAGGGCATTCTTTAATCAGTAAACATCATTAGTTACTGAAGGGTTAGTGAATCATTTATTTTACTGAGTCATTACACGTTGATTCAACCGTAAATAAAGCAATGGACATGAAATTGCATACTGACTGAGTGGCGTGTCTTTTGAACAAAATGAAATGGATACTTTATCCCATGAGAGTTTTTGTTCATTGCCATAACCAGGGTTTGAAACTTTGTAGTTAAAAATGCTGCTGTATTAATGCTTACAAGTAAATATATGTATAGTTTTATTTAGTTAATATATTTATGTATTTCCTTAATACATAACATTTTTGCTGTAATAATGTTCATGAATATGATTTGATGTATCAGTGATTGACGAACTTATGATCTACATAATTTGTATAGATTTTTAGTGAATGCTTACCATGACTTCCAACATAAATGCTTAATGGTGCCTACATGCAGTGTTTTAATTTCTGCTGTTCTACACATCTGTTGTAGGCCTATAGGTTTTATTATGCTACTGGTTTTATAGCGTATGACACTTTAGATGATATCATAATGATTATTGATTTATTTAATTAAAATGAGGGCTCCTCCTCTCTTTTCTTTGATCGCTGCCCCTCAGTTTAAGTGTGCACCAAATGCAGTGTTGCAAGATCTTTCTATGAAAAACGAACAAAAGCCATTTCCCCGAATGATGTACCAAATTGGAAATATGCTATAGGATACTGAATCATTAACCCCAAACTATGCATAGATTAAGCATAGTATTAAAAATAAGTCTAATGAGAAGACACCTACAACGACTACATCTGGCAGCATAGAGGAGCAAAGGCTCTAGGAGTTCAGGAGTTCCCAAACTTTTCAGCCTGCGACCCCTAAAATAACAATGCCAGTGACTCTAGACCCCCAAATTCCTCTTAGGTGGTTATAAATATGCAAACGTTGCTTATACCACAATAGGCCTATCTAAACACGAGCATATTGACAACACAAAAAGTGCAACAGTCATCATTCTTATAGTCATTTATTAAATTGTTTAATTTAATATTAGGGCGCCACGGTGGCATAGTGAGTAGCACGTTCGCCTCACAGCAAGAAGGTCGCTGGTTCGATCCCCGGCTGGGCCAGTTGGCATTTCTGTGTGGAGTTTGCATGTTCTCCCCGTGGTTGCGTGGGTTTCCTCCGGGTGCTCCGGTTTCCCCCACAGTCCAAAGACATGCGGTACAGGTGAATTGGGTAAGCTAAATTGTCCATAGTGTATGTGTATGAATGAGAATGTATGGATGTGTTTCCCAGAGATGGGTTGTGGCTTGAAGGGCATCCGCTGCGTAAAACAAATGCTGGATAAGTTGGCGGTTCATTCCGTTGTGGCAACCCCGGATTAATAAAGGGACTAAGCCAAGAAGAAAATGAATGAATGAATGAATAATTTAATATTAACTTCACCTAAAGAGACTGGTGGACACAATGTTTTCAGCACAAGTCGATTCTTGGTTTAATTTTGGAGACCGCCACTCAGAGATCATCCTCAATGTTCAGTTGTGGCCTGCACTCATTTTGAATGTATTAAGATTGCCATAAAGCCATAAAACACCAATCCTATGAAAAAATCATTTAAAGGCTGATGTTTTAATATTGAAAACAACTACTTTTTAATGTGGGTTGTGGTTAAATATTGTAATTTTAATAGTTTAATAAAATGTATTTGACTTTTTTAAATGACCAAGCAAACCCCTGTCATTGTCCTGCGATCCGCCAGGGGGTCCTGACCCCCACTTTGGGAATCACTGCTCTAGGCTAGAGCTCATTCACTCATCTGGTATCACTAGCTGCACGTCAGGGTTGCAAATTTATTGAGAGAAATTATTTAAAATGAATCTTCATTCAAAGAGATTAAAATGTTATTCTTGTATAAAATTTTAGTGGTGACCTTGGTGACCTCACAACTGGCTACGGGTCTACATTCATATTTCACACATTCAATAGACTTTTTTTTAAAATTGCTTTTGTACAGTATAATATAACAATTTTTTAACTATCTGGTGGTTACACTGTTACACCGACACGGGAGGTAACAACAACAAAAATCATTTGCTGTGCATGTAAAATATTAAATTGAAATAAATATAGAAAATACATACAAATAGGGCAACACAGTGGCGCAGTAGGTAGTGCTGTCGCCTCACAGCAAGAAGGTCGCTGGTTCGAACCTTGGCTGGGTCAGTTGGCATTTCTGTGTGGAGTTTGCATGTTCAAAAGTCCAAAGAATTGTGGTACAGGTGAATTGGGTGAGCTAAATTGTCCGTGGTGTATGAGTGTGAATGAGTGTGTATGGATGTTTCCCAGTGATGGGTTGTGGCTGGAAGCGTCCGCTGCATAAAACAAATGCTGAATAAGTTGGCGGTTCATTCCGCTGTGGCGACCCCGGATTAATAAAGGGACTAAGCCGACAAGAAAATGAATGAATGAATGAATGAATACAAATATTACAGCAACTGTGATGCACAAACACAATCTGCTGATCAGTTTATGAATGACTCCCACATGCTCAAAAAGACATGCTCTTTCCTTTCCTTAATAGAATGAATCTATTCTAAATGTAAAATCTTTCCTAACTCCATGATCCACTTATCAAATGTTGGAACTGCTTCAGACTTCAGTGGACGTTTTTTTTTGAGGGTGCTATTTAAGTTCCTACTTAAAATTTGCAATTTCGGACGTCACGTTTTAAAACTTTTTTGTTCAACCACAATATATGCATATTCAGATGCAGGTTTACGAGTGAGTCATTGAATTATTTACTCACGTAATTCATACAAGATAGAAGTACTACCATGTGTCGTGTAAATGCGTGTTGATTGATATTATTGCATCTATTAATACGTTTTCAACCATAGTTTGGATATCAGTACAGCTTTTTATAAATTCAAGGTACGCTGTAAAAGATTCTAGATACCACACAATTCTTTCATGTTGTCCCAACACAATTCGATGGAGTTAAATTATTAGTTTTTCCAAATTAAGTTGACTGAACATAAAAAAAATTAATTTGTCTCTCAAAAAATTGAAGAATTGTGACGTTTCAACTCCATTTGTGAAGTGTTTTGAGCAAACAGCAAAAGTAATTTTTGAGTGTAATTCTTTCTGTTTTGTAGGTCACAAGATGCAACTGACCTTCTCTCAGATGATCTGGTTTTGGTGAGGAATTTCGACCCTTACCTAACTATTAAGTCATTGTTGCTGGGATACATCACATGAATACAGATCAGTGTAAATGAATGCTCCGTCTGCTCGCACTAAGGTCGAACAGCGTGTGGAGCCAGCCAAGAAAGCTGCCCAGATCATCCATAAGAAGTTGGTGGGTTGCCTGCAGAGTCAGCAGGGACTGGACTCAGAGAAACGAATGGTAAACTGACCCCACGTTTGATCATGTGGTTTATAAGTGTGCTGGGCCTGGCTTTGATTAAGCAGCGGCTGTGTATGAGAAATGAGTAATGCTCAAAAAGACAAATGTAACGGTCGTGTGATGAAGTGTTGTGGCTGTGAAGATCATCAGCATGGACCACCGTCACAGAGAATGATGGAAGGATTTCTTCCGATATTCTGTCTTGGCCTACTATTTTGTGAAGGATCCAAATTGTTAATGGGGAGTCTGTCTTTTGAGGTTTGTGTTTTGTCTGTGCGCGGATAGTTATGACTAGACTAAATAGTTTGGATATGCTTTCAAAGTGGTAGCTGCTATGAAGTGCGATATACAGATGTTGTTTACTTTTTTCGTAACCATACTTCAATTACTGTTTCTTTGCAAAACAGAATTTGTGTGGAATATCCAAAATGGTGGCTCAGTGGTTAGCACTGTCGCCTCACAGCAAGAAGGTCGCTGGATTGAGTCCCAGCTGGGCCAGTTGACATTGTTGTGTGGAGTTTGCATGTTCCCCTATGTTTGTGTGGGTTTCTTGTGGTACAGGTGAATTGAATAAACTAAATTGGCCATAGTGTCTCGCTATGTTTCCATCCAAAAATGCGAATGAACTTTATGCGCAAAACTGGCTTATCGCATAAAAGACGTGCGAATAAAGCAGCGTTTCCTTCCAACGAGTCAAAGCAGACAAAATAATTACTTCCTGATTAACTGGCGCCAAATATGAACAGTAAAAACGTAATTTGCTGCAGCGGGAGAGGCTGTGTCAATCTTTTTCTTAATTTAATTAATGACTTGATAAATGACGTGTCATTTAATCCTGACACGCAATGAACACGCGGCGGCGTTTGAAGGTGTCAGACGCGGAACACTGACACTCTTGATTCTCGAGGTCATTAATAATATAATAACACAACTACTTCAACGGTAAGGCGTTTTAGAATGACCAAAATAACATTTCAGATGTTTTATGGTTTGTCCGTTCACACACATTTTTATTATCACATGACCTCTTATAACAATGACCTTTATTTAAAGCGCATACTGAAATTTATGCAGGATAAGTGTTTTCATCGCAGTTTATCTTTTCTTATTGAATAAAAAGTTTATCCTACTCAGTTATGCGCATTTAAAAAGTTTATGCACATCATGCTGTTTCCATCAACCGTTTTTTTATGCGCATATCCAAAATGTGAATAAAAATAGCTGGATGGAAACATAGCTAATGTGAACGAGTGTGTATGGATGTTTCACAGTACTGGGTTGTGGCTGGAAGGGCATTCGCTGTGTAAAACATATGCTGGATAAGTTGGCGGTTCATTCCGCTGTGGCGACCCCTGATAAATAAGGGATTTTAAGGGTAACTTTTTGATTTAGTGGCTAATTCGTATAATATCATTCGTAAAGCTTTGCACAATTTGCAGATTTGCTGCGGTTGGGTGCCATGCCTCTTTTTTATTATTTGTAATTTTTTTCGTACGACTGAACTCAAATTTGCCAGTGTATTTTTTACACCACAGGTGTTGAATTTGTCTATATGAGTCCCACCAGTCAAGTGTCCAGGTTACACTTTCAAAAGTGTATATATTTTACACTGCAGAGGTGTATATATTCAACACTTTTGAAAGTGTAACCTGGACACTTGAGTGGTGGGACTCATATAGACACCAGACAGGTGTTAAATTCAACACCTGTGGTGTAAAATGTACACTGGCAAATTTACTGTAGGTTTCAAATTCACAAGTCAGCAAAAAATACTGACTGTCAAATACAATTATATCAGTAATTTTACTAAACACATATCTCAAATGAGAACAATTAATAGTGATGAGGAGTATGGAAAGGCAACACCAGAAATGCACACTGTTAAACATCACAATTTAACCCACATCAGTGTTAAAAACAGTAAATGTAGACTTGGATTTTAGCACTATAACACTACAGGGGTTTACACCAGAAATTCAACACCTAACAATTTGCTGTGCTCGTACGAATTCGTATGAATTAGCCACTCAACTTATATTTCCTTGTGAGGGCTGGAATATCTGCTCAGTGCTCTGGTTCTTGGTTTGTTAAATTTTTTTTTTATTTGACTTTGTGTCAAAATGTCAGTGATTTCAACAGTAAAATGTAAAGTGCTACAGTAAAAATTTGTTACCTGGTTAACAGTAAGTTTCCTAAATATTTCGGTCAGTAACCGTAAATTGGCTTTTTCCAGAATTCGCTGTGTGACACTTCACTTTTGCTTTTGTTGACATTACTATGGTTCTTTTTATTTTTTTCTGCCACAGTTGTATACATCAGAGTTTTATGTTACATCTAATGCTAATAAATAATGTTTATTTCATTACTTTAATTTTATATGTGTTATTTTTATGGTGTTTCGTAGTGTGAATGACACTGAGCACTTCTATTTATTAGTATGCTTCCCTGCTTATGGAAAAATTAGTTTGATATTGGTTCATTATTCATTATTGGTTAACGTTCTCATAACCATATAGTTGTGTTTATGTGTGAGTAACAAAGGATATGATATAGATGTTGTACTTCAAAACATTTGGACATTATTAATTATTGAAATATGGTTGTTTATGGTAAAAATGTGAAATTTATTTTACAGTTTGTACTGTATCTTTAACAGTAAATTACTGCCAACCACAGCTGCTGTTTTTTTTATTGTAAATCTTACTGATGTTTTTAAACACTTTGGTTTGTGCCCACAATATTGCATATTTGGATGCTGCATTATTATTCACTCCAGTTAATTAATTCTATTAAATAGAATTATGGAATTATAGAATAGAAATTAACTCCTTTGTATTGAGTTATTATTGTTTCCTAAACTCATTGTTTATAATTAACTAAATATTATCACAGCTGTAATTATCTGCAGCCTAAAGGCTCCGATTTAGTGTAGAAAATCTGGTCTATTTCTCAGATTTTTGCTTAGTCTACCTTTCATTTTTCCTTTGTGTCTAGCGTTATGTTAGGAAATTGCACAATAATGTTGTGTTGCTCATGCAAAATACATGAAGATATTTTAAAAGCAGAACTGTCAAAAACGTGAGATGCGTCACACTTCCTGGTTTCCTCACTTCCTCACGTTCCTCATTCATACTTTTCGTTATTTTCAGAAAAAGTTACCCCTCATGATGTTGTCTGTCAGTATGGCTGAGAGCATCAAGGATTTCGATGGCGATTCCTCTATAAGGTGAAAGCATATGTATTATGTATTATGTTCTAAGTTTCAGCAAAATCTAGAAGTATATGTGTTCCCTCTTTTTAGGATTTCCATAAATAAGATCAACTTAAAATAATAAAAATGTCAATGTTATTTCATTTTTTTTGTCCGTTTCAATGAACATCAAGACAAAACAATGTTGTACTAAAAATACAGGAAATTGAAAGAAAAATACTGCAAATTGTTGATTATTACTTGAACACTAAAACATTTCAACATCAATTTTGAGGTTTTGTTTTAAAAGCTGCACATTATTAGAACCAGACGTATTAAACGTTTACATTCACTGTTCAATTTTAATGAACAGACTATTAAAACAGTTCTGATTTAAAGCTGTTTTACATCTTTTTAAAACTTAGATCAGTGAATTCAATCCTTCTTTTCTCTATACTGTCTATGTGAATACAACTATATCTTTCAAATTACAACTGCAGTGCTTTTCTGCCATTCGATTGGATGGAAAAAGTCCAGTTTAATGGACAGCAGCAGCAAATTTGGTGCAGACAGGAAGTAAAAAAAAATTGTATTCAACGTGTGATGTTTATTGTAATGGTCTAACACCAATATCTATCATGATACTTAAAATGTTGATATACCTCAGGTTGAGCTAAGCATAAATGTCAGTATTGTAGTTGCCTTGGAAATACACATTTTACAGTGAGTTTTTAAGCACACCTGACCTCTTTTTTTTATTTTTTATTTTGTAGGAAAGTTCTGGAAATGTGCTGCTTCATGCAAAATACCCTGGCACAGACTTTGGCTGACTTTGAAATTAAACTGGAGAAGGAAGTTCTTGTGCCTCTGAATAAGCTTAGTGAGGTAGTCATTTATTTATTTTTTGTTACTTCCAAACCAAATGAACTAAAACAGACATAATTAATGACCTATTTCTGTTATCAACGCAGGAGGACTTGCCAGAAATCTTGAAAAACAAAAAACAGTTTGCCAAACTTACTACAGACTGGAATAATGCTCGTACCAGGTGATTTTCTCATTTATGTCAGCGTGACCACATAAGAATTACAATTCTTCAACATGAATCGCACCTTCATATCTCTGCAATCTTCTTTTTTATGAAGATGTCATTGTGTCGTGAACAGATTTGCAACGTTTGACTCCTACATGTATTCTCACTTTCAGATCTGAGACCAGCACAGGCCCACAGGCCAAGCAACACGGACTCAGAGAAGACGTGGAGGAGGCCTGGAGAAGACTGGAGTCTATTAAGGTTAAACTTAATTAAAGCTGCTTTCTTTATTCTTCTACCATAGTCAGTTTATAAATCTTGTTAAGTCATGATAGGTCCTTTACATGCCATCAGTCACATAATTTACTACTTGGCACAAGCTGATTGGTTTCTGCTGATTCTGCAGTCAATGAGATCCCTACTTGAAATTTAAGTCTTTCCCTGACAGCGTTTTTTAAAAAGCCCTCAGAATGTTTTCTGCTATGAATATATGAGCGTATTATACAGTATATCAAATTTTTATTAAATGCATTTTATTAAAGCATTTAATTCTGTCTTGATGTGCTTATCACCACTAGAATGCAAATAAGTTTAATCAAAAATTCTACCAATTAAAAAAAAAAAAACTTTTTCAAAGGAATGCATTTCCAAGATCCCAAACATGAGTGATCAGAGTCAGAGTCAACCAATGACTGCCTGTTTAGCTGTACACCTCTTCATTTTTACATGCGATCTGATCTACCCTAATTGTTTTCAGTGGTGGAAAGAGTACTGAAAACTCATACTCATGTAAAAGTACCATTACTTTCCCAAAAATGTAGTGCGAGTAGAGTAAAAGTATCTGAAGTAAATATTACTCAAAGTATGAGTTTTTTAAAAGTACTCAAGAGTAGTGAGTAGTAAGTATTACGCTGTGAAAAGTTGATGCGTTTACAGAATGTTACGTTTACACATCCCTGCACAAACAACATGTAGTGTATTTAGGGATCTTCCTATGTTCGTTTGTTCCTTCCAACCTTCCTTCAATTATTTGTTTGTTCTCTCCTTCCTTCATTCATTCATTTGTTCATTCCTTCCTTCCTTCATTTGTTCGTTCATTCTTTCTTTCATATTTTTGTTCCTTCCTTCATTAGGTCCTTTGTTCATTCGTTCGTTCGTTCGTTCGTACTTTCCTTCCTTAGTTTGTTCAGTCCTTCCTTGAATGCTTCCTTCATTTATTTGGTTCTTCGATCCTTCCTTCCTTTCCTTGTTCGGTCCTTCCTTTTATTTGGCCCTTCCTTCCATTTTTTCATACGTTCCATTTCAAGAGTTCACACTTAGCTGATGATTGATAATAAAGCTTGTTTGGCATCCCGGGAGAGAGCCCTGAGCTCATAAGATCCTCGAGCCCTGGGCTCCCTCCCGTTTGCAGGGCGAGAGGAGAGTTTGAGGTCAGGTAGATCTCGATGAACTCCCCCTCGGCTTATTTCCAACTAGTGGCAGGACTGAGGTGAGGTGTATTCGTTAAGAGCTTGACTATGATATCAATTGTGCTTTCAAATTACTTAGTGCGTGTTATTTGGACCGTGGGAGGAAACCGGAGAGCCCGGGGAAAACCCACACGAGCACGGGGAGAACAAGCGAAACTCTGCACAGAAATGCCACCTGATTTAGTAGGGACTTAACCAGAGGCATTATTGCTGTGAGGCCACAGTGCTAGTCACTGGGCCGCCGTGTCGCGTATCTGAAAGGAGGGAAAGTAGAAGTGGGTGGGTGGGTGGTTGGGTGGGGTTCTTCAAGACGAAGATGTTGAGATAAGAAAACTTTGGTTATTTATAGGGAGTTAGGAATTGTCTGATTGGATAATCGGTCATTAGCTGAAGCTGTAACAGCTGGGAACAATCATAAGCACGTGATCCTCTCGAAATTTGTTTATGAATAAACTTGACTTAGTGATTGTTTAAGGCTGTTTGGTGATTTCAGTCATCATACAGTCGACATCCATCATTTTCAGTGACATGCAGTCTATAAAAAGTCTCTGGATCATTGCGTGTACAGATTTTGGACATCTTCTTGGACATTTTTAATGTTTCAAAAAGGTTTGCTGCATTTATAAAGCGCCCATGTCTTGAGGATGTTCAGTATGATGCGATTTACTTTCTATGTGTGGTTTAATCTGACAGGAATCACAGGACTAATTTCTCTACTTTAGACAATGACCATAGACAAGAAAGAAATAAAGTAGTGACTGCTGGCTGAAGGAAAGTAGTGGAGTAAAAGTACCGATACTGCACTAAACATGTACTCAAGGGAAAGTAAAAGTCCACATTTTTAAAACTACTCAGTAAATTACAATTCCTGAGAAAAACTACTCAATTACAGTAGTGCAGAGTATTTGTAATTGGTTACTTTACAACACCGATTGTTTTGGAATTTCTCACATGGGTGAAACTGAAGTCCCGTAACTTGTTCTTGGCATATGTTATTACTCCTCTTATTGTACTACTCTTATTACATGGATTGCCATAAAAACTCGATTAATGGTGGTGTGAACCTATACAGTTTGGTTCGATTATGATTATTAAAGGGCTGACCATATATGTCTTCTTTTTCCAAGAAATGTCCTGTTTTGGAAGTAAAAATATGTGTACGGCCAGGATTTCCAAATCTTCTAAAATGTCCAGGATTCAGCATTTGCTTTATACAGCCATCATTAATTGTATTAGTTTTTGCATTACTTTACCTTTCTCTTCAAGCCTGATTTATTTGTCCTGCTTCACAGTGCGAGTCTCTGCTGACTGCGAGCACACAGCCACAAGTTGCGTAGGCTTTCCTTAACTGATACTGAATTGCACCTGCATTACGCTGTATCAAAGAAGTAATTCATTTTGACAATCTACTTGTTAATGATGGGGGAAAATTTAAGTAATCTGACTGAATGTTTACTGACAGCTGATTTCATACTGATTTCACAGACAAGAGTTAAACCAGGTCTAAGTCTTAGTTTAATTTGTTGTGGTTTAAGTCCACATGGTATCAAAATGTACAATGTTTATTTTGCTAGGTCACATTGTTACTCGCGAGGTGAATTATTAACTTGTGCAAATTAATCCAGTGGAAAAAAAAATGTTTGTTTTGGTAATCTTCGATCAAAGTTTGTCCATTTACTTCCACCTTTGGAGTGGCAACCCTTCTGTTGAAGTCAACCCGAGGGCTTCCATAGCAACTGTAATTTAAAATCCTTAATGACACCCGTCTTACCGTTAGTTTGCTATGATGGAATGATGCACAAAGAAAGCCCTGTCCTACTCAAGTACATCAACATACTGAAATAAAAGTCTACGCAGCTTTTCTTAAATGCCTTTGAGGAACATTAATGCTGTACATCTAGAGCCAATACTATGCTGTTGACGGATTTTAAGTTATGTCACTGGAACTTATTTCCAGTTAAGAAAGCAATTTACCACACATGCAGTTTGGTCTGGGACTAGCCTTGTCTGTAAGACAGAAGGTTAGAGTTTCTCCAAAACGCTCCACCTCCCCCAGCACCACCTGTCTAGATCTGTTGAGCTTCTAGATTTATGTACAGTCATCGGCCATTTTATTAGGTACACCTGTCCTACTGCATGTAATGCAAATTTCTAATCAGCCAATTACATGGCAAAAAACTCAATGCATTTAGGCACGTGGTGAAGACGGTCTGCTGCAGTTCAAACCGAGCATCAGAATGGGGAAGAAAGGGTATTTACAGTAAGTGACTTTGAACTTGGTATGGTCGTTGGTGCCAGGCGGGACTGGTCTGAGTATTTCAGAAACTACTGATCTACTAGGATTTTCATGCACAACCATCGCTAGGGTTTACAGAGAATGGTCCAAAAAAGAGAAAATATCCTCTCTGAGTATTGTTGCAGACCATGTCCATTTATAGAAGTATATTCTGATGGCTACTCCCAGCAGGATAATGCGCCATGTCAAGTGCGAATCATGTCAGACTGGTTTCTTGAACATGACAATGAGTTCACTCTACTCATATGGCCTCCACAGTCACCAGATCTCAATCCAGTAGAGCACCTTTGGGATGTGGTTGAACGAGAGATTCGCACAATGGATGTGCAGCTGACAAATCTGCAGCAACTGCGTGATGCTATCATGTCAATATGGACCAAATTCTCTGAGGAATATTACCAGTACCTTGTTAGAATCTATGCCAGTGAAGTATTAAGGCAGTTCTGAAGGCAAAAGGCGGTCCAACTAGGTAACAGTAAGGTGTACCGAATAAAGTGGCTGGTGAGTGTATGTGTATTGTATATCATGTATGTCACCCCAGTGCCTGTCCGTCTGTCTGTCTATTAGCAGAAGCACGTCTACACTTGCTGAGTAGCAGCAGCAATGTGCAGATCTAGTCTTTCAAGACCAGGTAGACTTAACAATATTATATCCATTAAATTCCACCTGAAATCAAAATAATAATAAAAAAAACTTTTTATTATTAATATATTTGTCTTGTATGTGGATCTATAAGCTAATTTGCATTTATTCATATTTAAAAGATACATGAGTTCAAAACTTTTAGTCTCTAAATTCCACCAATATGGATTGGTGATTGTGATGACATCACTCTGCCCTATAGCTTCCCATCAGATTTTCTGTCCATTCGAATGCTCTCTGAATCTGAACACCTCCCTCTCACAACATGGCTGAAATCTGTCACTTGTTGACACTATCTGTGACCCTGGACCACAAAACCTTATGTTGCATGGGTATTATATCATGCATGTTGATTTGACCTGTGAAGACACGTGAGTTGGCGCATGTGAGGAAACACAAGTGTGAGTCAAAGAGTTATGTGTACTCTAACGTACAAGTCTGCTATCATCATTATAAAGAGAACGAGATAAACATACACATCACAGGCATATTTTGGCAATACACAAAAATATATTGGTTCAAAATGACAGATTTTTCTTTTATGTGAAAAATCATTTGAATAGGGTAGCACGGTGGCGCAGTGGGTAGCGCTCTCGCCTCACAGCAAGAAAGTCACTGGTTCGAGCCTCGGCTGGGTCAGTTGGCATTTCTGTGTCTAGTTTGCATGTTATCCCCGTGTTGACGTGGGTTTCCTCCGGGTGCTCCGGTTTGCCCCACAAGTCCAAAGACATGCGGTATAGATGAATTGGGTAGGATAAATTGTCCATAGTGTATGTGTGTGAATGGAAGTGTATGTGTGTTTCCCAGTGCTGAGTTGCAGCTGGAAGGGCATCCGCTGCATAAAACATATGCTGGAGAAGTTGGTGGTTCATTCTGCTGTGGCGGCCCCAGATTAATAAAGGGACTGAGCTGAAAAGAAAATGAAAGGAAATCATTAGAATAATATAAGTAAAAATTACGTTCAATGAAGATATTTTATACATTTCCGACTATAAATATATAAGAACTGTTTGTTTTTTTTATCAGTAATGTGCATTTGTATTTATTATACTAAAACTACTGCAGGCGTCATGGTGCTGCAGTGGGTAGCACAATGGCCTGACAGCAAAAAGGTTGCTGGTTCGAGCCCCGGCTGGGTCAGTTGGCAGTTGGCTGTGTGGAGTTTGCATGTTCTCCCCGTGTTTGCGTGGGTATTCTCCAGGTGCTCTGGTTTCCCCCACAGTCCAAAGACATGTGCTATAGGTGAATTGAATAAGCTAAATTGACCATAGTGTATGCTTGTGAATGCAAGAGCGTATGGGCTTTCCCTGTGTTGTGTTGTGGCTGGAAGGGCGTCCGCTGCGTAAAACATATGCTGGATAAGTTGGCGGTTCATTCCGCTGTGATGACCCCTGATAAATAAAGGGACTAAGCCGAAAAGAAATGAACTACTGCATTTTGTCATTCCTAAGGGGATAGATCACACTAAAGTGATGATACCCTCCATTTGGCCCAAAACTAAATTGAGCATTTTCTCCTGTTGAACACAAAAAAAGATATTTTGAAGAATGTTGGAAACGTAGCCATTTACTTACATTGTATTATTTCTGCTATGGAAGTTAGAGGCTAACTGTTGCCAACGTTCTTCAAAATATCTTTGCTTGTGTTTAACAGAAGAAATTAAATCTTTATTAACAGAAGAAAGATCTTTATTTTGTGGTCAACTATCCCTTTCACCTACTTAAAGTCAGCTGATTTGAAGCCAGAATCATGAATCTCTTCCTATTGTCCCACGTTTGGCTGCTTTTACAAATGGTTGTGATAAAATCTAATTTGGTTACCAGCGGAAACTTTACATCTTGTTTAAATCAAGCACACAATATTTGCTGATCTCGTTTCCTCCTGCTGCTGTTCATACTGTCTAAAAAAAGCATGTTTCAATGTGCTGTGAAAAAAGTCTGTGAAAAAATAAGCTTATTGGGCTCGCTAAGCCAACATTTTATATCATTACATTAATATTTTCAGAGAATTCACAGGAAGGAAATCAATAAAACAATGCACTTTCTTTCCCTCAGGATCAGTACTCTGCAGACCTCTATCATTTTGCCACTAAGGAGGATGACTATGCCAGTTACTTCACCCGTGTGAGTACATGTGCATTACTCTGTATGTTTGTTTACCTCTGTAGGCTCTTTCATTAATGCCGAATCAGGATTTAGCTATTTTTAAAATCCTATTACACTGGATATTATTCAGCATGGTGTCACAGTGGTGCAGTGGGTAGCACACAGCAAGATGGTCACTGGTTCGAATGCAAGAGTGTATGGGTGTTTCTCGGTATTGGCTGGAAGGGAATCCGCTGTGTAAAACATATGCTGAATAAGTTTGGCGGTTCATTACGCTGTGGCAACCCCTGATAAATAAAGGGACTAAGAAAATGAATGAATGAATTATTCAGCATTATCATTAATATTCAAAATGGCTCAGTGATTAGGTTATAAACAGTATTTATTTGACAAAAACACAATTTTCTCTCCCTGATTGCACACACTAGTCTTGTCTAGTCTCACCGTGCCTTTAGATCCTTGCCTTGTTTCTTTGTTTATCCTGTTTGCCACCTGCACTGTGACCACGACTACGCTATTGGATTACCCTTGTGATACCACTTGTTCCTGTTTGACCATTGCCTGCCTGACTAAGCTGTCTTAAAAACAGTTTCAACTTTTGCTACAAGTTTAGTCTACAACGAATTGTCTACAACAATCTAAAACTGAAAATATTTGATGTTTTTTTGCCATTCAGCTGCTTTTAAAAGGCTTTGAATGGGCTTTAAAGTGCACGTTTTATAAAGCGATACAGATATTGCTTGTGTAAACTACAAAACATGGTCACACTTTATTTTAATCATTCGTTTGTTGAATTTACGTTACATTTCAACTAATTCTCATTAGATTATAGGTAAATTGTTGGTTGGGGTTGGGGTTAGGGTTAGCGTAAATTGACATGTACTTGCAAAGTTTCTTATAGTCGGTTAAATGTCTGTTGAATGTCTGTATCAACAGATATTAAGCAGGCAGTCTACTAATACTCAAATGGACCATCGAAATAAAGTGTTACCTAAAATATGAATTGTGAAATGATAAAGTTATGGACTTATGTGCTAAAGCCAAAATGTGACAATTAGAAATATGAGTTAAAAACATCAACCTCCTCTCCTGTAACTACTTCATATAACAAAACACTCTTTAAAGTAGACCTATTATGCAAAAAGAACTTTTACAAGGTGTTTAAACACAGTTGTGTGCAACAGTGTGTGAACATGGCTATAATAATAATATATATCACACTATATAACAGTCTGCAGAAGCACTTTGATTGACATTCTCCATTTGTACATGTCATCAGAGAGGAAAAGCCCCGCCCATTAGTGACAATAATTCCCTCATTAGCATAGACAGCCCTGAGTAAGAAGCAGCCGTTTTAAATCTGCTGCGATGCTAATGCACAGTCATTTTTGCTCCTCCCTCCTTTTGGAATAGGGCTGGGAGCACAATCTGGTAACACTTCATTTCGATGGTCCATTTGAGTATTAGTAGACTGCCTGCTTAAAATCTGTTGATACTGACATTCAACAGACATTTAACTGACTATAAGAAACTTTGCAAGTAAATGTCAACTTACACCAACCCTACCCCGAACCTAACAGTTTACTTATAATCTAATGAGAATTAGTTGCAATGTAACTTAAATTCAACAAACGGACCATCAAAATAAAGTGTGACCCACAATCTCATTTGAATTGAAAGTGACGGTCACCATAAACGGCACAATTTGAATCAAAGCCTAAAAGGGGCAGTTTTAAACAGTTACAAAACAGTATTTATGGGGTATTTTAGCTGAAACATCACATACACACTCTAGGGACATTAGAGACTTATTTTACATCTTGTAAAAAGTGGCATAATAGATCCCATTTAAAGCACTTACAGGAATAGCATGTGACTTGCTTCAAGTAATTTCACTTTCTCTTTCAAGAAACGCTTGAAAACATTGAGGTGTCATTATTCTACTTTGTACAAAGCGTTTAGGATAAAGCAAAAGTACTGTAATTAATTAGCAATACTCGTTAACTTTTTAAAAAACAATAATATGATGAAAATTCATACAATTCTTCTTTTATCCATGCTGTGTGGTATCTGGTTTAAGATTAGCATCTTGAGCAAATGCACAAAATGGAGGAAAATGCCAACCTTGTTATTGTCAACTGTGCTATAACCAAGAATGACCATAATTTAAACAACAATTACAGAATCAAATGTTCACTGTCACATTCAGACATTTTGTATTATTTATCACAATTATAATGGATTCAGTTTACTGTAAATAATATATTTTTTTGGTATGTCATTCCAGTTTAATGAATAGGAATAGAAAATGCTTAAAATGTACCCCAGTTCTGTAATCTGTCACAGAAGACCAATGTGAATGTCAATACTAAAAATCATATTTCTTGTAAATAAAAAACTGCTTAGTTTATTGTTGTTGAGTAAAAATACCTTTAGTTTGTTTTATAAGAAAATATTATTTCAGTTTTTTAAGTTTAAATCAATGTGTTACTGTATCTACAGTGATTGGCTCATTCTGAAAACGTACTGCTATGTTCATTTCTGGAGAACACCAAATCCCAACAAAATTCCAAGAACAACGTTTTTGTTTTGCAGTTTTTGTTTTGGCGAATCCACCAGAGATTGCTGTGTATGCTTTTTGAGATCTTAAATTCAGATCTCTTTCGCGAGTGCCATTCGCGCCTGATGTTCTAACATAAATCCACTAGAGGCCGCTGACAACTGACTGACTGACTGACTGACTGACCCGATCGACTGACCCACCCTCCTCCTTCCCTAAAACCAACCAATAGTGTTTTCAAAAGCACAGATTGATCTGCCAACCCACTTTCCTAAACCCAACTGACCGTTTTAAAAAGCTATCCCTTTGCAAAAAGTTTTTAAAAGAACAGCCCTTGCCTGATTTTTACCCCGTTTTCAGATTTTACCCCATTCTCACCCTCTTATTTACTTGTTTATTTTATTTTCTGTCATACCTGCAATTTGGAACCATTCTTCGCCACACTCGAGCCCCGTCGTCGTGGTCAACTCCTCTCTGTGTCTCAAGTCTGCCGACGTACATGGCGAGCTAACTGAACAAACTGGCAACAGCAGGAATGCTGTCCATACTGAGGTAAACAGTCAGCTGGTAAGCACGAAAAGAAATGACGTCAAACCGCCCCGTATCGATCGTTGTAAGGACGAAATGCAGCTATACGTACTACTGGCTACATAATTGCCGATCTCCAGAAATGTATATAGGGCTAAGTTTTCAGAATGAGCCTAGATTGCAACAATCTGTGTGATAGTGTCAATTCTTGATGCAGTTTTTTTTTTTCAGGAAATACATATGTATATATTTATTACTTGTATTCAAATGTCTTGACTTATTTGTATTAATTAATAGTAATTATAAATCAATGACTTAATTTTAATTGTATTAATCAGTTCATTTTTTATAAAATGTTTCGCTACGCTAACTGAGATCTTCTGACAGCTTCTAGAACTACAAGCTGAATATCACAAGGCTTCATATGATTTCCTGGAGAGAAACATAACTGAGCTCAAGGAGAGTCACAGCCACACAGGTGAGCAGAAGAAAAGGATATTTACCACCAATTCACGATAGACCTTAGCGTTTCCACCATTTCTATGTGTGTCTGTTTGACTACAGAGTCGCTGGTGAGTTCATCAGAAAATAAGGTATTTGGAGAGCCGCTGCTATCTCACCTTCAGAGCTGCGGGAGGAAGATTGCTGTCCCCATCGAGGAGTGTGTGAACATGCTGTTACGTACAGGACTCAGGGAAGAGGTAAGTACACACATACACATCTGAGATCAAATATGCAGCTTTGCACTATAACACAAATGACTGCACACCCACTGAGCCGCACGCCTCGTATTTTCAGTATCTTCTTTCACTTTCTGACTCATATCTGCTATCTATCTTTACAATTGTCAACTAGGGGCTGTTCAGGCTAGCAGCCGCAGCGTCTGTTATGAAAAAACTGAAAAGCAGTCTGGATTCAGGCACAGTCGACCACACTGAGTTTAAGTCTGACCCTCATGCTGTTGCAGGTGAGTTCCAGCTAACAGGGAACGTTCCCAAAACATTCACTTTTCAACGCTCTTTAAAAGTTGTGAAAATGTTAGCACAGAACGTTATCAATGGAATATTTTTAGAATGTTCTCATAACGTTGTTAACGTTCTTGTAACGTTGTTAAAATTCGTCTTGAGGATGTTATTTGTACTTAATGAACGTTCACATAATGTTGATGAAAAACGTTCTTATAACAAAGTTCTTGGATCGCTCCAGGACGTTATTTGTACTTGATGAACGTTCTCATCGTCGGTTTTATGAACGTCGTAAGTACGTTATGCTAACCATAAAGTAACGTTCGAGCAACATTAAACAAACTGGACATTTCAACGTTATTGGAATATTACAAATAAACTTTCTTACAACATTATATTTTGGTGGAAATTTAGGTTTTGAAAACGTTGTAAGGACGTTCGGCTAACCAATAAAATATGTCCTAGTAGCATTAAGCAAACTGGACATTTCAACATTCTCTGAACGTTACACATAACATTATGAGAACATTCTCACAACCTAAATTTGTTAGCTGGGGACTTATGCTAACTGTTTTCATGTTGTTGTTGTTGTTGTTGTTTGACTAATTTTAAGTGTTCAGACTGAATTTTGTATTGAGGGCGTTTGCATGACATAATTTCCACTTAGTGAGCAGCACGGTTGCTTAGGGGATAGCATTGTTGCCTCATAGCAAGAAGTCTTCGTGTGGGTTTCCTTTGGGTGCTCCAGTTTCCCCCACTGTCCAAAGACATGCGCTCTAGGTGAATTGGATGAACTAAATAGGCCATAGTGTGAGAGTGTGTGTGTATGAATGTGAGTATGGGTGTTTCTCAGTACTGGGTTGCGGCTGGACAGGCATCCGCTGTGTAAAACATATGCCGGAATATGCTGGTGGTTTATTCCGCTGTGGTGAAACTTGATATATAAGGGACTATGCTGAAGGAAAATGAATGAATGAATGAATTACTTCTACTTAACAGTGGAAAACTGTTTTGGCTTTGTTTTGGTTTTGGCCATTTCTTTACATGACAACAGCATTTGAGGATTCCTTATAAACAAAGAAAATGCTATTTATTTATTTATTAATTTATAGAAAATATTCATTGTCTATTAGCGAAACATTTCAGTCATCATTTAGTGAAGTGTTTTGAAACTTGTATGAATATGAGCAGACTGTCCAAGCTGCTTTTATTTTTTAAAATACATTGAAAGTAAATGATGGGCGGCACAGTGGCTTTGTGGTTAACACAGTGGTTTCACAGAGCAAGAAGGTCACCGGTTTGAGTCCCGGTTGTGGAGTTTACATATTCTCTCTGTGTTTATACGGGGGGGTTTTCTCTGGTTCCATCACAGTTCAGAGATATATGGTAGGTGAATTGGAAGTAAATTAGCTGCTGTGTGTGTGAGAGACTTATCAGTAGGCCCACACGGAATCTGCGTGTGCAGAATTCTGCATATTTTTAGCCTATCATTGTATCTGTTTATTTATTGTATATAATGTGTGCGCATTTATATTTATTCAGTTTTTTAAATTAATTTCAGTAATACTACTGACTAAAATGAAAATATTCGAATGATTTATTTACAATACAGTTTGTAAAGTAATATTTTCTGTCTTTTAGTAGATATTTTATACGAGAGACTTGCTTTGTTTAACAAATAAAGTGGATCAAATTGGATTCGCATTGTAAACATTTAATAAAAGTTTAAAATGCATTACTTTTTATTTCATATATTAAGGTTTTAGTTATGATACTCCCAAAATCATTCTGCATAAATCCGCAAATTTTTAACAAAATTTTGCGCAGAAATAGCAAAAAATGTCCGCAGATTCCGTCCTGGCCTACTTATCAGGGCACAAATTTGTATAATCACGTATTTATTCCAAGGAGAAGATGAGTTGTGAAGTGAGGATATTGCCCATGTCACCATTTATCAAAAGGCTTATAAATTATGTAGAATGAGTTTTATGTATTTATGAAAACATGAACAGCTTCCTCTGAGGGTTGGGTTTAGGGATAGGGTAGGGTAATAGGAAATACAGTTTGTACACTCTAAAAAGTGCTGAGTTCCACTCAATCAATTTGTTTCAGAAATTTAAGTGGATCGAACATAAAACTATTAAATTGCAAAGAATTGTGTTGTTTCAGCTCATTTTTAATAACTAGTTTGAACAAACAGCAAACGTCATTTTTTAAATGTGTACAGTAGCAAAACAATGTAAACCTATGAAATGTCACCCAAATCACAAAGAAAAAAAAAAAAGGTATGACGTGTGTACTGGTTTAACTCCATGTGAGGGCTTAATTGTCCTCACTTATTTAGTGTAATATGAAAAAGACCCACTAGTGATGACGTATGACTGGTCCTCACTAATTATAAAAGCTTATAAATTGTCCAGAACAAGTTTTTATTAAGAAACATTGTGTGTTAGAAAAAAAATTAAATGAAGATAACGCTAATACCTAATGTAGTTAACTAATGTTACTTTGTTGTAAAGTGTTATCTCAAACCCTTCTGAAGACATCTAGCTTGATGCGGGGAACATTTTTAAAAACCAGAAGTCAATTGAAATGCTTTTTTACCACCAAAATCCTTCCTCTTTATTGTAGCAAAAGTATATATTTTATGTTTGTCTGCATATTTTAATCGTGCCTGACATCAGTGACTAAATTTGTATGTAAAAATTGGCACATCTAACTATTATATTTTTTAAATATTAAACAAAAAATGTTTTGTACGTTTCAGCTCGTATTCACCTTCATTGTAAAAGAAAAAGATATTATGCTAAAAAACAAGCTACTCTAGTCATGTAGGTTTGTAACAGCATTCACATGATTACTAAAAGCTATTTCTGGGTGAACTATTTCATTTGGTTTAACTGGCACATGGCAGAAATCTAATAAATATTATATATAATAAAATATTGGATATTTCTTTATTTAATTTGTTTTAATTGAATGAATTCTAACAATGTTATTATGTTTTAAAATTGTATTTTAATTAATTAATTAAATTTATTTTTATTTTGCTGTCTTTGCAGGGGCTCTTAAATGTTACTTGCGAGAACTGCCTGAACCGCTCATGACATTTGAACTATATGATGACTGGTTTGAAGCTGCAGGGTGAGTCTAGTATAGCCTTTTTTCCCTTTTCTTTTCTCATATGCTGAGTTTGCATCATGATTACCTTTCTTTTTAGAGAAAAAGAAATTGATGAAAAACTAAAGCAGCTGCGGACAGCGTTGCAAAAGCTTCCCACAGAAAACTACAACAATCTCAGGTACGGCGAATACCTCAAAGTATCTCTTATCTACCTCAGTGTCTGTGTCACACCAAACCATTACTCACTGTGCCTATAAATGGCTTTGTATCTCCATCAGATACCTCATTCAGTTCCTGTCACACTTATCAGAGGAGCAAGCAGTGAATAAGATGACACCCAGTAACATTGCCATTGTGCTCGGGCCTAATCTACTGTGGCCTCGCTGTGAGGGGTCAGTATAGTGAAGTTCGAACCCTGTCAATTCAATTCATCTTTATTTCTGTAGCGCTTTTACAATGTAGATTGTGTCCAAAAAGCTTTACATAGAAGTTCTAGTAAACTCAAACTGTCAGTTCAGTTTTAGAGTTGAAGTTCAGATTAGTTTAGTTCTTTGTAGTTGAAATTTCGCTGCTGAAAGTCCAAACACTGAAGAGCAAATCTTTCAATGTGCTTCTGCAGTTTAATCTCCTAAAACATGTCTTTGCCTTATATTTTTACCTCAGAGAGACGTCATTGCTGGACATGGCATCTGCCTCTTCAGTGCAAGTTGTGACTATCATAGAGCCGCTTATACAGCATTCCAAGAGCCTCTTCCCGGAAGGTACCGTGATGTAACGTAACGTAACTGCTCACTATTGAATATAATAAGAAAAAGCAGCAACCTTCAATATTTATTTTTATTTCTTTCAGTATGGTTATCACCAATATTGAATTCAGTTTATCTTTGTTTGTATATTATTGTATGGCTATTGACTATCATATTCTATTCAGTCATTGCATTTAGATGTTATATACTTCTAAAGATTAAAATACATTTTATTATTGTATTTTGTATGTGTTTTTTATGTATTAATTCATTTTTATGTATTAATTTTTATGTATTACTCGATTTGATTGCCAAGATAAATTTATATTTGCAGTATGTGTCTGTAAAAATCTATTGTGTTTAATGCTGGAATACAGACACAAAACCTTCTTTATGGTATGCTCATTCTTGTCATTCAGTTATCATGTTTTTTAGTTTTGGACCAAAAACAACCACACAAACAACCAAAATTAAAACATTTAGTGTCCGTATTGTAAATTTAAGGACTGAATCAAAGGATATAACACAAAATGAATACCTTTTATGATGTAAATGTAAACGCCACGGTGGCGTAGTGAGTACAACGTTCTCCTCACAGCAAGAAGGTCGCTGGTTCGAGCCTCGGCTGGGTCAGTTGGCATTTCTGTGTGGAGTTTGCATGTTCTCCCCGTGGTTGCGTGGGTTTCCTCCGGGTGCTCCGGTTTCCCCCACAAGTCCAAAGACCTGTGGTGTAGGTGAATTGGGTAGGCTAAACTGTCCATAGTGTATGTGTGTGAATGAGTGTGTATGGATGTTTCCCAGAGATGGGTTGCTGCTGGAAGGGCATCCGCTGCGTAAAACAAATGCTGGATAAGTTGGCGGTTCATTCCGCTGTGGCGACCCCAGATTAATAAAGGGACTAAGCCGAAAAGAAAATGAATGAATGAATGTAAATGTAAAAAAAGAGCTTACAATCATAACAATTATGTGTGCTGATTATGTGTGTATCCATGGAGAGCTTATAAAATGTGCAGTCAAAATAGCACCAGGAAATACTCTTTGTTGCACCCACACAAAAGAAGATTTGCTTCAAGATGTGTCTTGACACCCATATTGAAACATAAACACTTCAACTACGCTATGGTTGAAGTCGATATGCTTGAACTCTTATTGGCATCTTGTTTTTGACCTTTTTGGTGTGCATCAAGTTCGGATGGCAAAGGAATCTCGCTAGAGTTCAGTTTAACCACAACCAAACCTACAAGTCTAAACACACCCTTTGTCTTGATGTTATCTCATTTCCCTTTGAGTTCCTTTGAAACACGCAGACCGTCAGACTCTACAGTTAATTTATGTATTTTCTTTCCATGATGTTATTGATTATGATTAATTATTAGTTTTAATTTATTGACAGTGTAAGGTCCAGCCAGATAGTCCAATGGCGGTGTCTACTGCTGGATGAAGGTTCATTGCCTGTTCCATCTTTCCAGGGCACAGTGTTGATTTATTTCAAGTTTAACTCATATCTGACTCCAATTTAAGTATGAGGTGGTTTAGAATGTTAATATGTTTATCCTCGTTTTATCTGACTCCAATTATAAAGCATTAATAAGCTTATTTTGTTTCCTTTTAATATTACTTTAGACTATGATTGAATATTCTCTTGATTCGTTATTGTTTATTATTCTCGTTCATTCGGATTCCTATAACATCCTGAGTCTTGCACCGGCCGGGTATACAATCTTTTAAGCACAAGCATGTCAGTCTTGGTCACTACACAGAGGCGATTAACCGCTATCGAAATCGGGCAGAACCCTACTTACCCAGATTAGGATATTCTTTGTGCAGTCCCCATCAGATCTGCTATCTACTAAATCAGAGTTTAGAGATGAAGAACTATCCCCTTAGATAGCCTTATACAGTCTGAGTATACTTGAATAATGGCCATTGTTAGTCGGATCTCTAAAGACATCGTATAGCGTGCCACGCTGCTCCGTCTATCGCGTTTTAGTCCACTACTAACCTGTACATTGGGTTGTGGTGTTATGGATTTAACGTAGTCTACTAGAGATAATAACACGAAATCAGTTTGAACAATTCAAATCATAACAATTTATTAGTCAGTAAGTGTGTATTATGCCAATTCATAAATGATCAATACAAAACATCAAATTCTCAAAGACAAATCCAAGATTAAAAGATGCATACCTGACTTTCAAAATATACATGTGGAGTTTTAAGAAACTCTATGGTCCATTCTGACTGCAGAAGCGCCCTGAACAGCTTGGAACTCAACCTTAAATATCCAAACCAAGGAATAGAAGGGGTGTGTGTTGAATAACAAAAGGCATTTGAGTAGAAACCCCCTGTAAAGGCACACCCTTAGCAGTGGTGCAAAAGATACCTGAATTTATATATTTATTATTTTGATTATGTCTATTTCGGAGGGAATGAGACCATTGTACCAGTCGCACTGAGACATTTCAAATGATATCAAACATGATAGATAAAGTTACTTGCATTGATATTTCAATGACAATTCATACTTTGAGATGACCATTTTGTGTGAGTTAAGTAAGAGGAAGACAGAGGGGGTTTTGGAGGTATTTCAAATGTAAATGAAGGGAAGAGCCGATTTGTCTGTGTTTTCAGCTCATGTCTTTGAATTGCCAAAGACATCAAAGGATTTGAGAACTCAAAGTCTCACAACAGACACTTTGCAAATTCCTCATGAACATCCATTCAAAGCTTTGTTTTATGCATTTAATACTAAAATAGTGAAACTCCAACCACAAACTTTCTTCATTTTCTTTCAGAAGCTGATTTTGAGGTCCCAGAACTCCCTGAAAGCCCGCTCTTAACAACATCTCAACGACCTCTTTCTGACAGCATCTTACCTTCTCCATCTTTTTCCTCCGGTCGACCGTCCTTATCAAAAACTGACAGGTAATAAAATCTCCTTTGTAGTTTCTAAGATCAAACCTCTCTCCTTAAATGAAACTCGCCGAAATCATTTCTCTTATTTCAGCTCAGCCTCCTCTGATGACTTCGGGGTGACATTAGTTGTTAAAAGAGCTTCTGTGAACCGCGATGCTGTTGTGTGGGACAGCGATTCTGATCCAGTCGCTCAGCCGCCGACACAGGATCACATGCCCACAGCACTTCCTCGTTACAGTCCTGTACTCATTCAGAGCCAACCACAGGTTATGCCACAGATCTTCAGCCAATCGGAGCCAACTCAGGATCTGCCCACCCAGGAGCCCACACTGAAGATCGCTGCTCCTTATAAACGTAAGTCTCTAATTAAAGAAGCTTTTTTGACTGAGGTGTAGTAGGAGAAACTAAATTTGGAGTTGATTTCCACAGCTAGGAGGTCGTTCATCCAGCACAAGGCACCAAATTACACCAAAGGCCTTCCTGTAAGCCCAGTAATGTCGTTCCCAATATCCCAGACAAAGATGCCCCCTGTTCCATTGCCTAGAGGCTCGGACATAAAGCCACCTCTTTCACCCAAGCCAGAAACCATGTTAGTACCACTGCCGACATTACCTGAAGGAGGACCACCAAAGAAACCTCAAGGTAGAAGACCCAAAGTTCCTCCTCCACAACCACCGCAAGCACTGAACAAGCAGCTCTTTTCTCCAGCTCAGTGAAGCCCCATGGATACTTCATTTCTTTACGTGTACGTTAGCATATGTGCACAGTAGCATGCACAGCCTTTCAAAAGATTCATGTCAGTCTCTCCAAGTGTGACTTATGCCCAGTTAAAAAGAGATTTTGTTGCCCAATTTGGCATTACATTTGGCATCGAGCAGAGATGGGATATTCTAGGGATTGAGGTCAGCTCAGTTCCAAACCAAACGCACCTGTAAATTATGGGTGCTTCTCAATGTCCTTCCTCATTTTCTCGTTCCTCTGTCCTACAACAGTGGAAACAGATCAAGTTCAGCCCTCTTGACTTAATCTTAATTCTCTAACTGCACCCTATGAAGTCATGAGAGAGGATCCTTTGGGGATGTTTTTTATTGACCAAACGTGACGCAGGTTATAAATTCTGCTCCCCCTTCACATCTACATCAATTATGTTATCATTCATCCATTAACTTTCCTTAGTCCCTGATTTATCAACGGTTGCCACAGCGGAATGAACCGCCAACTATTCCAGCATATGTTTCACACAGCGGATGCCCTTCTAGCTGCAACCCAGTACTGGGAAATACCTATACACTCTCACATTAAGACACACACTATGGCCAACTTAGTTCACTTGTACTGCATGTCTCCCAGTTATGCTTTCACATTTCCTTTTTTGATGTATAATGTACTTTTCAGCAATAATGAAAAGCAATTCATAACTTAAATAATAATTTATTGAAATAATTCATTGGTAAAGTCCAGAAGTAGATGCACTTCCAACTGAAATGGGATATTAGGTAGGGGGGTGGGCTTTCTTTTTGCGCATCTCTCCAAACATGGAAGTGGTCAGACTCTGTTTGAAGATTACCAAAACAAACCATTTTTTTGTGGATTAACTTGCACTGATAATTTGCTTATGTAAAGAATATATTTGGTTTCATAAGTTGAATGTAAATAACCGATTTGGTCACACTTTATTTTGATGGTCTGTTTGTTGAATTTAAGTTACATTGCAACTGCATGCCAACTAATTCTCATTAGATTATAAGTAGACTGTTAGGTTGGGGTTAGGGTTAGTATAAGTTAACATGTTCTTGCAAAGTTTCTTATAGTCGGTTAAATGTCTGTTGAATGTCTGCATCAACAGATATTAAGCAGGCAGTCTACTAATACTCAAATGGACCATCAAAATAAAGCAACACAGGCTCATTGTGAAAATGTAGTACCGAGTACGTTTCTGGAGACCGCACATTATGTGGTCTGAGGTACGTATGGCTGCGTTTCATTTTTTTTTTTAAACAAACGCTACGGGGCGGTGTGACGCCGTTTCTTCTCGCGCTTACCGGCCGACCGCCTAGTGTGGACGACTTTACCGCTGCAACCTGTTTGTCCCGTTAGCTCACCGTGTTCGTTGGCGGACTCGAGACGCGGAGAGGAGTTGACCACCACGACGCCGGGGTTCGAGTCCGGCGAGGAGCGGTTCCAGAAAGCAGGTAAGACAAACACAGAATGCCTATAACGAAGTAAAACAGTAAACAACAGGGTGAGAACGCGGTGAAGTCTGAAAATGTGGTATAAATGAGACGAGGGGCTTTTGTTTTGTTCTGGATTGCTTTTTTTGAAAGCCGTTGGTTGGGTTTAGGGAAGCGTGTGTGTGGGTGGGTGGGTCGATCGATAAGATTTTGGTTGTGTTTAGGGAAGGGGGAGGGTGGGTCAGTCCGATCGGATGGTCAGTCAGGCCCTGTGCGTTTTCGTTTTAAAACGCATAAGTTTTGCTACGGTTACGCCATCCGTCCACACTACGCCGGAGTTTTCGAGGTGCGAAAACGGAGCGTTTTAGAAACGCTGGAGAGAGCGTTTCCATTCTAAAACGCTGCAGCTGCGTCTCAGTGTGGACGTGGGAAAACGCAGACTTTCGAAAACAGAGGCGTGGCTGCTGAGATCCGCTACGTGATTGGGGCTTTGGGTCATTGCGTATCCTTCCCTTATTCGTCAAGCGCACGTGGCTATAACGTCACCGGCAGACGGAAGACCAGCCTTCACTGTAAACACTGTATTTTCAAGCCATGGATGTTTTATATTCATTTGTTACTTTAAGTAACAACTCGACCTCGTCGTCTGTCCACAAAAAGACCTCTCTTGCTTTCTTTGCCATCGCGTTCATCGTTCAACCAGCGTTTGTTGACTAACAATAACCAAACGCCGAGCGAGACACGTGCTTCCTGTTTATACTTGAAAGCGCATGCCCAGAGTGCGCTGACGGTGCGCGAATGGTCACGTGATATACGTTTCTGGTGGAGTAGTGAAGACGGAGATCTTTTGAGATGCTAAGTGAAAACGCTAGTGTGGACACGGATCGTTTTCATGCTAAAACGCCGTTTTAAAACTAAAACGCACTAGTGTAAACGGGGCCTCAGTAGTTCAGTCAGCCAAAAACGGTCGGCCGACAGCGGCCTCTGGCGGGTTTACGCGAGAACGGCACTCGCGAGAGACGTTTGAGATCTTAAAAAACGCTTCTGCAGTGGCCTCTCGTGGACTTGCCAAAGCAAAAAGTGCAAAAAGACGTACCCGACGGGACGTATTCCGCGGCCTCCAGAAACGCACTCGGGACTACGTTCTCAGAATGAGCCTGGGTTGCAATAAAGTGTTACCACTGATTTTATTAATAACTGGTGAACTAAAATAAAAAGACAAATGTGAGGTTTTGTGGAGGTTGAAACCAGTACAACTTAAATGATAATCTTTAATATTCAAGTATCCTGGCTTTGAATTGATGCTAAAAGAAAGTGAGTCACTTGATTCAGTTCCTCTATCCTCACATCTTTTCCTTAGCTCCACCCCTTCACGGACCCAAGGGAATGACGTAAGACACAAGGAAAGTTAATGAGGATTCATTCATTCATTCATTTTCTTTTTCGGCTCAGTCCCTTTATTAATCCGGGGTCGCCACAGCGGAATGAACCGCCAGTTAATGAGGATACACAAAATAAAATTGGAGAAGCACCCTATGTTTGATAAGAGATGAGACTAACCTCTCTGCTTTTCCCAAATGTTTTATACTGCCCTTCAGAGGGCACTTTAAAGTGAAAACAATCATGGCTGTCGTATTATTGTGTCATTCCAAACTAATGTGCTAAAAACTTGCCACTTTAAAAAGCCCTTTGGAATTATGGATTTCAAAGGGTACAACTGATGATCCTTTGCGGAGCGCAAGTGTTTTTTGTTACACACTGCTTTCTATTCATAAGGGCTCATCCCTATGCCTTAATCCTTTCGAAGCTGTCACTCCGGAGGGTAAACCCATGGAAGGCATAAAGACATAGGGGTGAACCCTTCCGAATGCAACGCAGTGACTGTATAGCGGCCCACCAGTATCTGGGTTACCATAGGGCAGTGGTTCTCAATCTCCCTTCTGGATGTTCCGTGTCCTGCAGATTTTAGCTCCGACCCCAACCAGACATAACTGGTCTAACTAATCAAGCTCTTTCTAGGCTTTCTAGAAACATCCTTGCAGGTGTGTCGAGGCAAGTTGGAGCTAAAATCTGCAGGACACCGGCCCCCCAGGACTGAGTTTGAGAACCACTGCTATAGGGTGTCGTTGTGGTTTGTAAACAAGTTCTGTGAAATTGACCAACAGGAACAAAGAAGGTTTTCCCTACACAACTTTCAGACTTGGTGAAGAGATAATGCTGCAACGCTTTGGAAACCAATGTTTGCTTTCAGAAGTTATTCATTAGTTCCACCTTCTCATTTACATTATCAGCAATGTTCGCAGAGATGTGATGAGTAATCTTATTCTGACATTTCATTTTCATGACACAGCAAGAATTTTGTAGTCAAAACCACATAACCTGACAGTTGTAACGGAGTAGCTACATTTAAATTGGAACTCTTTCATTGTTCCATATAGTATGACCATGAGTAGTATAAATGGTATTCTGACATACTACATCCACCATGCTGTCATTATCACATGACTTACTGTACCTGTGATTCACTTCCATGTGCTGTACTTGTGCTTTCAATTCACTTCATAACTCCTCTCTCATTGGGACAGCAAAGTGTCCATTGAGTATTCTCAAAATACGGTCAGCTTTGTCTAGTAGTATAGTATGTTTTTCGATTCTATGCATTCAGATATACTAATAGGCTTACATGCTGATTTTCCACATATTAGGAAATTTAGTGCACAAATCAAAACGACTGTAGTCTAAACACAGCATTACACATCCTGAAAACTGAAGCCAAAATATTTTGATCCCCCCCTGGTGGCTGGCTGCATTATAAATCATTCCTATCCTAGTGTACACATAAACACAAAAGTATACTTTGGGTCTGAGGTCTTGGAAAGTGGACTGGAAAAAGCGCTGGTTTGCTATGACATCTAACTCTTTGTGCTGCTCGTCCATGTGCACATGTTTTGAATTCACTTCTGTTTAAAAGTTTGAGGTCTGTTACATTTTTATAAAAAGTCCCATTATAGATAGATTTAATCAAAACCACAGAAAAAAAAGTACAATTGTAAAATATTACAATTTAAAATAACAGTTTTTCTGTTCATATCAATTTTGAATAAAAAGCTGAGTTTAAAACAGACTTAAATAAAAAAATAATGATACTTATTTTGAAGAATCTCAGATAAATATTGTCTAAACGCATTTAAGTTCACGTTTAATTTCAGTTTAAGGTTAAGATGACAACTACAGACCCACAAACTTTTGAACACTAGTGTGTGTCTATCTGACCATCCGATCTGCTGTCGAGATATGGGTTGAAGATCTGTTAAACACAAATATCACACAGCAAAATCTGACTTCCTTTGGTTTCCGTCTGACACGCTTTACATTAGCTATTTATATATAAGCTTATTCTGAAGCTTGACGTTCGATAACGCCGTGATCATACTTGTTAAAGCATTTCAAGGCTGATGTTGTTCGTAGCTTCTTTTAATGAAAACTTTATTGCTGTCATAACATACAATGCCATTTTGTAAATTTCGCACACACGTACGGTATGTACATATTATATTGTGGTTACGGGAATGGAGAGGTCAACCCCTCTGTCGTAATGAACAAAGCCTAAATTCAAACAAAATTGATATCAATATTTAATCATAATTTCATAATACATTGATAAACGTTGGTGGCCATCATATAATATACCTGAACAAACACTGTGTCGAGCTGAAGATATTTATCATGTAATAAAGTAAAGAAAACAACAACAATATGCTGGTTATGTCATGTGTTTTGTTTCTGCTTAGAAGAAAGCAGAAAAGCACATCACAGCTTTTTGCATCACAGTGACATAGATCTTGTCTTGTTGGCTTCTCAGGAAATGTGTTTTTAAAAAAAAAAAGCTGTAACACAAAGTCAGCCACAAAATTAGTAATATGAGCTATTAAACTACATGCGTGTGTTTTGCATATACAAGTTAGCTAGCAGGTATATGTCAGTACTTCTACGTGGTATCACGGTACACTATATAAAACAGGTTTACTTGAATTCTAAATAATTCAAACTAAAATATTGCATATTTAAATGGCATTTTGTTACCATTTTATAGCTAGCTGTGCTTATTGTGCATTACTGTGGCAGATTCTATTTCCCTGGATCATGAAAAGGCTGACAAACAGGTGAAAATTGTAGATGCTAATATTCTTTTTCCATCCTTGTCCAATATTAGCTAAATGTCTTAGGAGATCTACTCCTATTTCAGATAATTCTGCTGATTTTTGTTCTGTTCTTTCTCTTCTGCCTGTTTTTTTGTACATTATGTTAAAAACACCATGATTTTAAGGGTAAATTACAATCAATTTTTCCCATTGCAAAATTTTTAAATGTTGTTAATTTAACATTAAAACGTGTGACTTTCTTTTGTGAAACATAAAAAAATGACAGTTTAAGCTTACAGTTAAGGATTATTCCTGCATTTTGCCATACATTTAACTTTAATGAGAACTGGGACTGTCAAATTGACAATAAGCCTAGGTTACAAGTTTAAAAATGACAAAGAAAGTTAAACAAAAGTAGCCCAAACGCTCAAGGATTGAACTCTTATTGAGTTGTGTCATAGTTTGCGTGAGGAACAGACCAAGCTGCATCACATTTAAATTACAAAATGTAATTGTTATTAATATTTAACATTTTAAGAACTCCATCGACTGACAAAAAGATGACGTTCTTCAAAATATCTTGCTTTTTGTTCCAAAGAAATTAAGTCATGGGATTTTAGAATGACAGGGCGAGTAAAGCAATCATCGTCTTGACTTGCGTAAATGATCTGAAAATTCTGATTCTTATTATTGTAACTGAAAATGTGGTAAAACTTTACAATAACGGTACATAATTAATAATGCATCAATATCTAAACATTATTTTATTATGAACTAATGATGAGTTAAGGCGCGCACTAATCATGAACTAACTTTAACTACGAATCACAAGAGTTCATGAGTGAATAACGGCTACCTTGATTACTTGTCAGTACATGTTGTTAATTATTGTATTAAATAACATTTAAGTTTAAGCTAAATGTAACCAACGTGAACTCGGGCTGTTAATGTAAAATCATGACTTTACTTGGAGGAGTCGCCCATATTTCAGACACCTCGCCCCCGAAACTAACCCCCCGGTCTCCCAGCATATTACTCTATTCTTAAAGAGCCCCTATTGTGGGTTTTCGAAAATGAGCTTGCATGCAGTGTGTAACACAGCTCTAAGTGAAGTGAAATGTCCAGCTAAGGCTTAAATCTGAAAGTGCACAGTGTTTAAAACTATTGATTCATTTATAAAAGAGTCGTCTCATAGTTCTTCAAACGAATTGTCGTGTTTACGAGTCTTTAGCCGTTTCGGCATGACGTGAACTGAAACATAAGCCCCGCCCATTTGTGCACACGCAGACCCGTGAAACCCCCAATCCCGCCCACAAACAACAGCGGTGAGAAAAAGTTGCCAGATACGGTTGCGGTTTTGAATTTGATTGTGCAGGTAAAAACCTTTTGTATGGGGTTTGGACTGGAATCAGTCAGCTACATCTGGCAACACAGAGAAGAGCACTGTGCTCAGCTGGATATTACTGGAAGTGTGCGGATGAATCAGGGATGAAACTGTGAAGAGTCAGTGGTTGAGGTTTATTTTTGCAAAAATGCCTCAGCATTATAGCCCAGCCTTGTGCTGTATTCCCTCTGAGGAGTGCTTCTGAAATCTACACGCTTACAACGGAGGATTCGTTGACCATTTGTTAAAGGAAGGATCAGAAAAGACTATTGATGTATGCAGGGGCGGACTAGCCATAGGGAGCACTGGAACATTTCCCGGTGGCCTGACGATGAATCTGGCCTGCACCCTCTATCCAACAAGTGTGAGTGCGTGCGATTAAAACGGTTGCCTCATTGTTTTCTCTAGCTTGTAAATGATGCATTTAATTGTGTTTTGTAACTTATAACTGCTTGTAGTGTATCTGGTTAACTTGTATTCTCATATCGCTTCTAAAAGCATGTTGTAAACGCGACGCGTGCCGCTTTGTTTACTGATTAAAATGCGTTTGTGAGCTTGCGTTTCACTGCTGTTTGTTGTTGCTATGACTACATCAGCTCTCCTACACACGTGCAGCGGTCCTGTTTCATAATGGTTCAGCTTTTGCCGCTGTGTGCATTAATACTGCATGTGTGTGGCTGTTTTTACTTATTCACACATGAACTCATGTTGTTGTTCAGGATTAGCGCATGCATTAACTCATCATTAGTTCATAATAAAGTAATGTTTAGTTTACATATTAACACATCATTATTCATGTGCTGTTATTGTAAAGTGTTACCGAAAATGTCTTTGAATTTTGTTTCATTTTTCAAGAAATCAGAAATCTTGTCAAACTAATTGTAATAATAATAATGCACTAATTTTATGATAGCATCATGTTTTTTTAATCACCGTATATTTTGACAGGCCCAGTCTTTACTTTTATAACAAAAAATTGTTCCACAGAAGAAATATGATTTTGACATTACAGTAAATAAATGTGGACATAATTTTCATTTCTGATTGAAGTATCCTTTTAAAAGTGCTGTGTGAATTAGACTTCTCATAGTGTTAGACCTTGATCTCCTCATCCTCATCAGGATAGCTGTATGGTGCTCTCCTGTAAGAGTTGTTGGTGTTTGTATTCCTGAGTCCACCACTCCCGTAATGACGTGCCAGCACATCAGCGGCCCTCTGAAAGCTCTCCGGCTCCATGCCACGACCTTCAACGGGGAATGAGCGTAACTGATCGCCCGTTGTAGATTTTTTGGGTGACTCTCCATTTACAAAGTCTGAATTCTTCCATTCGCCTCCATACAACCGGGTCCGACCGTCATCGTCTTCTCTCAGCAGGGAATCAACCAATGAAGTGGTTGCGTCCGAATCAGAGTTATACTCAACGGATTGTGCTTTCTCACTGATGGGATCAGGCTTTTCACACATGGGGCTGTCGATCAAAGCAAAGACTTCAGACATGAGGGAAGGGCCCAGATCAAGAGTGAAAGAGTTCATGGAGTCGGATGGACTGATGGAGTCTGAACAAGGAAAGGACGGGACGTTTGTGTCAGTCAGCGAGCCTCTGTGGATTTCAGGAGGGCAGGCTGATGGAGAACTGCCCTGGGCTGGACGCTCAGTGCGGGACAGTCTCGGCAATGTCACAAAGCCAGACTCCAAACCTGCAGAACAATGAAAAACAAACCGCTTGAGTTTGACCAATAGAGGGCAGTAAGGACTAACACATCACATTTAGTGCTTCCCAACGTCAACATAAGCAAAAGTAACAAATCATTTCTGCCATGTGGTTGGACTAGATGCTTTTAAAGAGATAGTTACTCTAGCCCAATGTTTTTGTGTCTGTACTATGAAAGTCAACGAGGTTCATATGTTATTTTAGACTCTTTTAATGTACGGACATAAATCCTGTGCTCTTCTGAGAAAATGAACACGATTATGTGAATAAATCACAACAGAGTTTTCATTTTAGGCGAACTGTCCCTTTAAAATGTGTTATACTGGCCACGTTGAGCTCTTTAAAGGGATAGTTCACGCAAAAATGTTATATCTGCCACACTTAGATTCTTCCGTTGAACATGCTGCTTGTTGATACCAATGGACTTCCATTGTAAGTTTGTTCAGCATTTTTAAAAATATCTTATTTTGTGTTCAACAGAAGAAACATAAAGGGTAACACTTTATTTCGATGGTCCATTTGAGTATTAGTAGACTGTCTGCTTAATATCTGTTGATACTGACATTCAACAGACATTTAACTGACTATAAGAATCTTTGCAAGTAAATGTCAACTTACACCAACCCTACCCCCAAACCCTAACAGTCTACTTATAATCTAATGAGAATTAGTTGCAATGTAACTCAAATTCAATAAACGGACCATCAAAATAAAGTGTGACCACATAAAGGTTTAAAAACCACATGAGGGAGAGTAAATGAGGTGGTAATCTCATTTTTGTCCCTTTAAAATGTGTTATACTAGCTACATTAAGCTCTTTAAAGGGATAGTTCACCTAAAAATGCAATATATTATTTAGGCCCAATCCTAATTCTACCCCTTAGCCCTTCCCCTTCCCCCTACCCCTTGTTTTGCGAGTTCATGTGAAGGGGTAGGGGTGTCCCAATTCTCTTTAGCTTGAAGGCGTAGGGCTAAGGGCAAGAGATACTGTATACACCCCTTCGAATGAAGATTTTTCAGGACCACACTTCAAACGGAGGGGTAAGAAAATGTCCCAGAATACACCTGCCACAGCTGAACCCGGAAGTAAGGAGATCCACAAATTAGTATTTTTTGTCATTATTATGAATTTTTACGACAAACAAACATATATTTTAATATATTCATAACCGCGTTCTTGTTTTACCGTCATGCTTTTTTAAAAGAAAAAACAAATAAAACGCTAAATTTCGCGATCTATAATCCATAATCATAACTCATGTACAGCAGTCCCACAACATTCTGACACACGATGACACTCGAATACCCTGTCAGAAAAGTCTAGTGGCTGGGAATGAGCTTTTTACAGTGTCTGCTATAATGTTAATGTTGTTTTCATGTGTTTACATAGATGATTATGGCCACTGTGTAAATACACAGTACAGTTACGATCTTATTGCCACATTAGATCATTATGATAACATAATATATGCCTTCAGTGATTTCCTGAAGATAAACACCAAACTGGAATAACTACAGCAGTCGTGATGGTCTGATCTCGTATGAAGCAAGAGATCGTGATGACATATGATGACGTGTGCAGGTGCTGAAGTGGTGTCCCAATTCTTAGGGGTAAGTTTTGAAGCCCTTCCCCTTCACCCTTGGTTGTAAGGGCCAAGGGGAAGGGGAAGGGGTAGGGGTACAAAAATAGAATTGGAATTGGGCCTTAGATTCTTTTGTTAAACATGCTGGTTGTTGACGCCAATTGACTTCCATAGTAATTTTGTTCTACTAAAGGCAGTCCATGAGGGCACCATAAACCAGCATTTTAAAAAAAATCTTATTTTGTGTTCAACAAAAGAAACAGAGGTTTAAAACCACACGAGGGAGAGTAAATGATGAGGTCATTTTCATATTTGGGTGAACTTTCCCTTTAAAACTGCACATTAACATTAAAATATGAGCAGCGGTTACAAATTACAGGAGCATTCTACATTTTGTGGATCCAGAAAACCTTGACATGATTGAAATCAGGGCTCTAAAGTGGGATGTGTGCTCAGCACTAAAACATCTCATTCATTGCTCCCGGTCAGAATAGCTTTGG
The DNA here is from genome assembly GCA_903798035.1 of Danio albolineatus. Lineage (NCBI taxonomy): Eukaryota > Metazoa > Chordata > Actinopteri > Cypriniformes > Danionidae > Danio > Danio albolineatus. The sequence goes on from CAIGQQ010034701.1 coordinate 530,776, forward strand.
CATTAGGTCATCTGAAGTAAACCCTTTTTTGCATACTAATACTTACTAATACTTTCCATTTATTGATAATTAAACTCAGGAAAGTTCTTATCAGACTGTTTGGTTTGGGTCAGGGTTTATGAGCGTGTGGAGGTTTGTTTGTGAACAGGCTCTCCTGTGGAGCAGTCAGTGAGGCATGTTTGAGGTATTTGAATGGGTGAGGCAGATGCTGATCACTGAACTGTAATGTCTGGCTCGAAGAAGTCTAGGATTTTGCCACAGGTGTTTAGATGGTTTGTCAAAGGCTTTGGGTTTGATCTGCATCCTTTTTCTCCAAAAGACAAACGTTAGTAAATAAATATGGTAACACTTTACAATAACAGTACATGAATAATGATGTATTAATATGCAAACTAAACATTACTTCATTATGAATTCATGATGAGTTAAGCTATGCACTAATCATGAGCTAACTTTAACTACAACATAAGTCACATGAGTTCATGTGTGAATAACAGTTACCTTAATTACTTGTTAGTACATGTTTTTAATTAATGTATTAATTAACATTTAGGTTTAAGCCAAATGTAACCAACATGAACTCATGAGCGGTTAATGTATAATTATGTCATGACTTTACTTGGAGGGGCACATCACCATTAACTCATCCTTAACTACTCATGAGCTCCTGTTCATGCTGATGTTGACTGAACACTTTTCTATTGTTATTCAGTGTAAACCCACTAGTTGGATGTACATAAGGAGTTCATGAGTAGTTAAGAATGGGTTAATGATGATGTGCCCCTCCAAGTAAAGTCACAACATAATTATATATTAACATATCATGAGTTCATGATGGTTAAATTAAGCGTGAGCTAATGTGGTAATTAATACATTAATTAACAACCAATCATGTACTAACAAGTAATTAAGGTCACCGTTATTCACACATGAACTCATGTGACTTATGTTGTAGTTAAAGTTAGCTCATGAATAGTGCATAGCTTAACCCATCATTAATTAATAATAAAGTAATGTTTAGTTTACATATTAATACATCATTATTCATGTACTATTATTGTAAAGTGTTACCATAAATATATTTCATTCAGACAAAACAAATTAGAAGAAATACATCTAAAAGTTTGAAGTCGTTAAGGTTTTTCTTCTTCATTAATATCCCCTTTTAACTGCAGCTCCCACACACCCTTGACCAATGAAATTCTACCGATTCTTTATTGTTTTTAAATAAATTTCAAAATCATTGACAGAAATTGTTAGATTTCTAGAATCAAGCCTCAATGCAATGTGATCTTTAGAAATTGCTAAATTTAATGTATTCATTTTTAAAAAGATATTGACAGCTATTTACAGGAAGTGAAGTTGGAAAAAAGAGGGAGATGTTTTCGAGAAAGTTCAGTGAATTGGGACTTATAGGACGCAGCCTAGTTGCACTATATGTTGGCACACTGACCACCAGGCCATCGTATAATGCAGCACTTTTGAATGTTTTTTGTGGATCCGTCTGAATGGGGATCATTCTGACTATGCTGTCACCTATACACAGAATTTTTCAAACATTTCAGATTTTAGTCCATCTTGGTTCAACTTTTCACACTGTGTAAGTTACACATGTAAAAATCTAGCAAATTATATATCAAACAAATCAAGGCTATAACAAAAATGTTCACGACTTTATCTACTTTTCCTACTCACTAACCCTAACCCTTATAGGAACACTCTACTTTTTTACATTTTAATGTCCCCAGGTCTGTCTGGAATCTGCTGGGTATGGTGGGAGTTAGCTTAGCTTAGCATAAATCATTGAATTATGCAGCACTTGAAAATAGTCCCCAGATAAGTAACACAGAAGCATACTATAATAGTGGCTGCTGCAGCCATGGTATGCCAGCAAAGTTCCTTGGATCTTAACCTGAATGAGAGTAAAGGTTCTAGCCATATTGAGCTAAAAAAATCTATCCTTTAATTTTCTGTTAGACTTAGTGCACAATGTAACTACAGAGAAATCAAAGCTTTGAATAGGAAAATTATTAAAACTCTTTTTTTGAAAATTTTGAGTGAGATGCTAACAGTCAAATCCGAATCAATGATTTATGCTAAGCTAAGCTAAGTTTGATTGGCTGAATGGATTAAAAATGGTATAACTCAACAGTTTTCTCTAGGGGATTATTAGCCTTTTTTAAAAAGTGGAGTGTTTCTTTAAACTTAAAAACCCATTTTGACTATATATACACAAGTACACACACTGCATTTGAAGGTGGTAGACTCACCATACAGGTAGGTGGAGTTCTCTGGTGTTTTGGGTGAACTGGGGAAAAGCACTTTCACAGGACAGCCGTTGGGCGAGTCCACGTCCAGCCGAGGGAGGGAGATGGCATTCTTTATGATTGGAGAAACGGCTGGAGGTGGAGGTGAAAGGTCTTTGGAGCCGCCACGGGGCCTGTCTGGAGTCTTGCGAACATGGCGAAGCGTGCGGGTGAAGAATCCCTCGTTCTTCTCCGAGGTGGAGGATTCTGCGTCTGCATTATTTCCTGCTCCACCATGGTTGCTGAGGAATGAGGTATCCCCGAACACATCCCCTCCGCGGCCCACATGCATGGTGTGGCGGAAATCCCCTAATGGGGAGCTGATCATTTCTGGGGTGAGGTCACCTTTAAAACGACGCTTTCCTGAGGAATGGGAAACCAGGCCCTTCAGGCCAGACAACTTTCCCAAATTCATGGCTTCTCCTGGTTCAAATCGTAAGTTTCCAAAGGAGGTTTAAAAAAATCCACAGCAATTATTTTGAAAAAGGCGAGAACAGCATAAGAAAGCAAATTATACACGTATCAAGCTTCAAAATCTCTCAGCAGAATAAAAACCGCAGTTGAGTGGAAAGTTTCTCCAAAGGCAGACACATTCAGCTATGTCCCGTTTTGGCCATCGGTCTTTGTTCATATCCAGAAAGATTCGGTGAAGATAAATGTGAGCTGAAAATATGCATGACTCCAATTCCTGAAAACCTCGGCTGCATATGTGGTCAAAGACTCTGGGCTTCACAGTTGTTCTGGGTTTGTGCTTCTGAAAAAAATCAGTTCAGAAATAAATTCAGCTCTGGCTGCAGATATCTCTGTGGTTTAGGACTGAAACCATGTGCTCCTCCTTAGTAAGGCCAGGAGAGTCTGCTTCTACACGCTCTGGAAGATACAAATGTTAACAAAATGTCTGTAAACAATTCAGTTCCTTAAAATAAAGTTTTGCAATGGTTGTTGTTAAAGATACAAATGTGCATGTTCTGTGAAAATGTGATAATATCAAGTCTTTTGAAAATGATTAAGTGTAGTGCCCTTTAAATACAGCTTTGACTCTTCAGTCATTCACTTGCACCGTACAGCATTTCGGTCGTTCACTTGAAGGGGGTCCTGTTACAAAAGTATGCGCATTTACCAGAGCATTTTTCCAGTGCCAGAATGTAAAAGCAAAAAGACACTGAGGCTGCATTTCACAATGGCAGGAAGTTTAAAAAGAAGGCTATTTTTTAAATAAAAATAAATGTTCCGTAATAAACGATGTTAAAATCAAAACAAAACAGTGAACAAATGAAAAAAGAAAAGGAAAAAAAGGGGATTCCTTTAGCTTAATTTAAAATACAATAGCATAATGGTTAAAAAGTATTTCATAATTTAATCTAATAATAAAAAAAGACTTTTTAATTGCTCTTAAGTTCAAGAATAGTTTAAGAGTATTATAAGTAGAGAGTAAACTATTATCACTCTACCAGTATTCTAGTGGGACAATTAAATAAGCCCACTTTGTTAATTTTAAGTTGATATATTTTTGCAGCTTACAGCTAATTTTGTACTGCGACTTCCCTACAGGTGAACTTAGTTACATTTATCGTTTACTGTTCACTTGTTTTTGTATATTATTTTCATTTATTAACTATAGATGAATACAGGAACACGTTTTCTCAGTAAAATACTAGTTATACTGCAAGTGCATCTTTCTTTAGGTAAACTTAACACACTTACAGTACGTTACATATTTTAAGTATAATATATTCTATTTTAAGCATTTATGCTAAATATTTAGTTTTTATATATGTATTTTTTAATGATAAATATATACTGGACAGTACTTGAAGCAGATTTGAAGTAAATTCATACACACACTGCAAGAGTAGGGCAAATTATACTATTTTTCTATCAGTATAACTGACACAAAAACACAAAAGTAGACTGAAAGTACTACTTGTTTTTAAAGTAGGACAATTATTTCACATATCATATATTTTTAGTTTTAAAAAAACTTGATTATTAGCAAGCCTAACCTATTTTTGTAAGGTAAGCAAGAAGTGAAGCCGTACTTCTCATTCCATCAAACCACGACAAACTTTGCTTTGGCTGAGTTGCACATTTCACGCTAAATTGCTACCAAACTATGTGTGATAAGCACAAGAAATCCAGCCAAACCCTTTACCTGATTAGTGTCAGGTCATAAATCATATCCAACCTGCTGTTTGAGCACTAAAATGCAATATTATCTACTTTAACTAATAAAAGCAACATACCTTCATTTCACTGTAATCAATGTGAGCGCATGCTCGTCCAGACCAAGTTCATTCGGTGACCTGTGACCTGCACCCCGCTGGAGTGTGAGGCGGCAGAGAGGCTTGTTGCTTTATCCCTGCGTGTATTTTCTCCACATGCTCCTCTACTCCCGGCAGCCTCTGCTCCTGAGCCTTTGTTTTTGAAGGTACTCAAATCCAGCGGCCCACTCGCCAGGAATCCCCCGAGGGAGATAAAGGGGCTTTAAAAGGCAATAAATAAATTAAACGTAATAATCTGGGCAATAGTGCAGCTTGACGGAGGCTCCTTAAGGATTGGTCATGTTCAGGATTAGCCCCTAATCCCTCTTGCCTTCCTTCCCTTACCCCCGAATCTCCCCCGCTGCTGGCTTGACTTAGATGTCCCGCTTTGAAGGGGTTCTCGTAAAATCAACAAACGTCCTGTGTGAGAGAGCGAAACAGGTGGATGTTTAACACAGATCCAAAAATCCAAAATCTAACATATTTCAGAATGACGGCATTTTGCTTGGTATTTCAGATTTTCACATGTGAATTTGTTTTAAGCATTCATTTATTTTCCTTCGGCCTATCCCTTATTTATCAGGGGTCGCTACAGCGGAATGAACCACCAAATATTCCAACATATGTTTTACGTAGCAAATGCCCTTCCAGCCGCAACCCACTTCTGGGAAACACCCACACACTCTTACATTTACACATGCACTCATACACTACGGCCAATTTAGTTAATAATCCAATTATAGCGCATGTTTTTGGACTGTGGGGGAAAGCGGAGCACCTGGAGGAAACCAATGCCAACATGGTGAGAACATGTAAACTCAACACAGAAATGCCAACTGACACAGCCGGGACTCAAACTAGCGGCCTTCTTGCTGTAAGGCGACAGCGCTAACCACTGAGCCACCGTGCCACCTTGTTTTAAGTATTTATATACTTTTTTATAAAATTACAGTACCGGTCCAACGTTTGGAAAATGAATTAAATTAATAATATATGCTTTTACGCTCTTCAATGCTGCAATTATTTGATCAAAAATCTAAATATAATTTTTTAATAGTTACTAATACTATACTCAAATCTTTTGTTACAGTAAGCGTTGCAAAGAGACAAAAAATTCTATAAACATTTCGGGTAAATTCCACAGAAACTTCGTCTGGAAAATTTTCCACTTTGGATTTTTACCTGGAATTTATGGTAATATGCAGGAATAAATTAAAAGCGTACAACATACAAATTAGTGATGTACATACTGTATGCAAATATAAGCATGTTGTTTCTAATACAGATACAGAAACAGTGCTACATTTAGCATATCTGATTTACTGGCTGGCCACAACTGTTTGTTTTTTAAAGTATTTTCAGTAGGAGTTTGTACTGTTATGGTAGAGGACAGTAGAGCTGAGACAGGAAAGTGTGGGAATCAGACAGAGGGGAACAGAATTGGCAAAAGACCTTAAGCTGGGAATCGAACTCAGGTTGCTGTGAGCACCTCAGCGATATATGTCAGCACATTTAACCACTAGGCTACTCGCACCAACATGCTGTTTACCCGAGTGATATCAAAAACCTACCTAATTGGATGTAACGTTTGGACTCATTTGCAGAAATATGGTGTCACTACTGCTGTGGAACCTGAAAAGAAGGGAAAACCCCTCTTCTTATCCGAGTGCATGAGACTGATGAATGTGCAGGGTAGAAATTGAATTGAAATGGCATTGAATTATAAGTAGGGCTGTGCAATTAAATCCAATCGGAAAAAAAAATCCCGATTTAAGCACGTGCAATTTCTAAATCGCGTAAGGCTGCAATTTTATCTATTAATTTATTTCGATTTTTGTTCATGTTCTTGTGCGCATGATTTTAATATGTTAACCAACCAGAGCTGACGCAGCACGCCGGGCAATTACAGCTAAGCTGAGCGGGAGAAAGATGATAACCAATCAGAGCTCACTCCTCGCACAACGAAGTTGAGCGGGAGAACCGATTTACATTTTATTTATTGTTATGACTGGAATTGAAGTTAGTTAATCTTTATTTTTCTATCTTGTCTGTTTTTAAGACAATTTATAACAGTTTTATCAATTAGTTAGTACTACTGTGTGCAGTATGTGTTTTAACTAGAGGTGAGGTTAGTTAATCTTCATTTATTCTATGTTGTCTGCTTTAAAGACAATTTTACAACAGTTTTATTTATTAAACTTCATACTATGTTATTTCATGGTGAAATGTTTTGTTTTGCACTTCTTGCGCACTGAAAACATGTATGCATGTATGTAGCTTGTTTGAAAAAGCAAAAACAGTTGCCAAAATCGCAAATAAAATCGCAATCTCAATATTCGTTCCAAAAAATCGCAATATGATTATTTTGTCCATATTGCACAGCCCTAATCATAAGTCATTTAACCAAGATTAAGCTGCAAGATTTTTTCCAACTATATTTAACTGCATTTCTTGTTTTATGCTAATCTGCAGGTTTGTAAATTCTCAGTTAATTCCCATGGAAAGATTCCATTTTTATTGTTGCAACCTTAATCACAAAACCATTCAGATATGCTGATATGCTTCAACAGCATATAATCAAAACCATTATTAATATATAGGGATAGATAATAATGAATAATGTACGATCAATCAACTTTGCCATCACAAGAATAAATGTCCATTATAAAAAAAAATTATCAAAGCGAAAAGCGGTTTTAAAATTATGATTTTTTCCTCCCGAATAAATACAGCCTATGTATAACCAAAAATGAAAAAACTATTAACCAGTAGAGTAAATAATATCAAGCAATATTCATTTCAGTTAAAAAAATATTAGTATTGTGCCAACATTTTATCAACCATGAAATCATGTGTCCACTTCTATATATTTCCTCAAAAAATGGATTTCGGGAACATTGTTCTTAAAGGTAATTATATATATTCCTGCATGTTCTGAGAAACTGTCATATAATGTGCTAAACATAACATAACCATTGATTCCTCTGACATTCAGCAGAGCTCCTGTGGCCTCTTGACATGACAAACGGCAATAAACCAAAACACACTGACACATAATTCTTGCAGCTGTTTCGAGTGGATGCAAACAATGCAATTATTTCTGTGGAAATGGCTGTGCATTGTTTGAAAGAAGGAGATGCTCACGTCAACCCGTAAACCGCAGACTAATAGAAGCCGTGTGTGTAAATGCATTCCTGGGGGAAACATCTCTGTCTGTTACAGACATCCACTACTACAGTACCCGTATCCCAGATTGGAAACATGTTTTTTTCTCTCTCTCTTCTTTCTTTTTGTGGGACTGTCGGCTTTTCTTCATGTGGGCATAAAAAGCTGATCTGTCTGATCTTTGCCTTTTGCAGCCGTCCACGCTAGATTCATATGATGTCATTAAAGCCAGTGATCTGACCATCAATCACACTGAGCATTCATTCGTTTGAACTAAAAACGGCACTTCTTAAAGGAATAGTTCAGCCCAAAAAATAGACATTATGTCATCATTTACTCACCGTCAAGCTGTTGAGCCCTAAAGAAGATATTTTGAAGTATGTTAGAGACCAAACAGATTGCAGACTTTTATAGCTTAGTAATAATTAAAAGTAGGGTCAATGGGGACCACCGACTCTTTGAATACAAGCAGAAATATAACTTTGGAACAGCTCGGAGGTGAGGAAATGATGTCAGACTTTTCATTCGAGAGAGCTCTGTCACTTTAACATATTTCCCTCTTTCCTTGTTCGGCTAGGCTACACTATAACTTAGCTAACCAGATGAACAAACATTCGAGATAAGGCCTCATTTTTCCTTTTCACCCAATGCCCTCAATGTTTTTCTGCCATTTAAATGGGTCTAATGAAAAAAAAAAGTGACTGCTCAGGCGTAAATCTTGATTACAAAAATATACTCATTTCATCATCTGAACATATCCTATTTTTACTCAAAGCACTCAGCATGACTGTCTGGCAGACCTGAGTCCATGATGGAAAATACCAGCAGTGCAAACATAATCTCAGAGGTTTTATGAGAGAAAATATAGTATTCTGCAACACAGTCTGAGTCTGTTTTATTCATCTGTATTATATTGTTATTAGTTCTTATAAACAATAAACAATAGTTTATTGTTATTAGTTGTTATTAGTTATTCAGCTTTAAATCAGATCTTGAATCTAAACGCTATCTACATGAACTAACAAACTAAACACAGACACAATCTAAACAATTTGAAAACAAGCATTAAATGTAATTTTTAAGTTAAACAGGATTTGTTTTTCAAAATCAAAGTAACTTAAACCCTGATGAAAACAAACTATGGTTTTATTATAGAAAAAGTGAAGTTAACATGTTTTTGGCACATTGATTACTATTTGTACATGTTATTGTTTTACAAAGTATCATACCATGGTTAAACTATAGTTTACACTCTAAAAAATCCGGGGTTATTTTTTCTACCCAAATGTTGGGTTGAGGCATTTGGGTAATGTTTGGGGAGTATAATATTTTCAGAGTCTTGGGTAGTTTTTGGGTAGTGCTATGTAACCCAAACTTGGGTTATTTTCTGGGTAATAATTGCTAAGACTTGAATCAATGCAACCCTAGCACCACAGACACATCAACCCAGCTCCTTGGGTCAAATCAACTCCCAGCAGGGGCTGACTGGGATACCATATATATATATATATATA